>BLKM01004546.1:189196-630418 GCA_013340265.1 Coptotermes formosanus
CCAACACCACCACCACCACCACCACCACCACCACCACCAACATCAACACCAACACCAACTTCATACTCCGAATCTCATTTTATTAGTCATCACGGCCACCAGAGCCAGCGGGCTGCATTTTTATCGCTGCCATTGCCACTTTGAACAAACACAATTACACACATTAAGCAATCACAGACGATATTAATGTGTCATTCTGCATTGTCCTCCGGCGTCAGTTATTGTTATTGCGGTTTTGGGGAGACGCTGCCTCTGAACATACAGTTATCATTGGCTTTAAGTGCTTCAGTACTGGACAGCCAGTTGTTAATACCCGATACTAACCGTATTGCCAACGCACAATATTAGCTTCGAAGTTCTTTAGCAACTTAAGAGGCCACGTCAAATTTTCGTTACACTCATCCGCACAAATATAGACCTGTGGACGACAATGAAAGATGCTGTATTGACAGCAGACGGTGTAGAGCATCCCGCGATTCTAAATGTTGTGACGGAGAGGATGTGGTGAAATATAAGTGAGATCTCTTCTAAAGCACAACATCAGCTCTCACTAGTCGAAATATCGATCATGACCGAAAATTTCGGTAAACTTCGAGTATGATTTTTACTAAATTTGCCTTACCGTTCACTCTCACTCTAATTACAATTAATTGAAATTTTTTTACTTTATTTTCTTTGACCAGCTGGATGATCTCCTAAAGAAAACATTGCCAGTTATAACAGCAGCGTAGTTAGCACTTAAGCAATTAGATACGTTAAGGAAGACAATTTAAACATAATACTGCACTTCGCGTTTATTCTGAATATGTCTGTTGCTTCTGGGTCTGTACCAGACGACCCAGAATATGGCAAAGTGTTCATTACCTTCACCATTCCAGGATGCCTGCACACACTAAGCATTGCACTCACTTTCCAAAAGTATACAGAAACTCGTCGCCCATGCATCCAGCTGTCATAAGAGTGTTTTTTAACGCTTTACACTTCCAGTAGCAAGCGTGGAGGCAGTTAACACAAAAGTTTCACAGACAGAAAGGGACAGAATGTCCAATTTACGAACACCACGTAATAACTCGCCATACTAGCCTAAAAAATTGCTTACGTAAGTTCAGAAATATTCAGCATGCCCATACGTTCCGTGATCGGAATAGCAACTACAAGACCCCGTGTTGTAGGAGATGCTCTGTCGCCATTGCTTTTCAACTTTGCTTTAGAATATGCCATTAGGAGGGTTCAGGCAAACCAGGAGGGCTTGAAATTGAATGGTACACATCAGCTTCTGGTTTATGCTGATGATGTTAATATATTGGGCGGAAGCATACATAGCATAAAGAAAAATGCAGAAGATTTAGTGATTGCTAGTAAGGCGATTGGTCTAGAAGTAAATGCTGAGAAAACTAAGTACATGGTCATGTCTCGAAATCAGAATGCACGACACAATCACAACATAAATATAGATAATAAATCCTTTGAAAGGGTGGAAAAATTCAGATATTTGGGAGCAACCCTAACGAATCGAAACTCCATTCATGAAGAAATTAAGAGCAGATTGATGTTGGGGAATGCTTGCTACCATTCAGTGCAAAATCTTTTGTCTTCCAGGTTGTTATCCAAAAACACAAAGATTGGGGTATACAGAAGTATAATTTTACCTGTTGTTTTGTATGGGTGTGAAACTTGGTATTTCACACTGAGGGAGGAGCAAAGACTGAGGGTGTTCGAGAATAGGGTGCTGAGGAGGTTATTTGGGCCTAAGAGGAACGAGGCGACAGGGGAGTGGTGAAGACTACATAACGAGGAACTTAATGACCTGTACTCATCACCAAATATTACTCAGATAATCAAATCGAGAAGAATGAGATGGGCGGGGCATGTAGCGCGTATGGGGGAGAAGAGAGGTGCATACAGGATTTTGGTGGGGAGACCTGAGGGAACGATGCCACTTGGGAGACCCAGGCGTAGATGGGAAGATAATATTAAAATGGACCTTCAAGACGTCGGATGGTGGGGCATGGACTGGATTGAGCTGGCTCAGGATAGGGACAGGAGGCGCGCTGTTATGAATACGGTAATGAACCTCTGAGTTACACAAAATGTGGGGAATTTACTGACTAGCTGAGAAACTGTTAGCTTCCCAACAAGACCTCTGTTCCATGGAGTTAGTTAGTTAGCTAGTTAGTTAGTTAGTATGTCCTTTTATAATTGGAGAAGACAATAACTCTGACATAAACAGGGCATAGAAATTATAGCGCCTACTTAATGATCCACAGCGCAAAAAACGCCAACCAGACAGCACAGGGACATTCCTTTTGAATGAAGATGACAAAATTTTACATAGAGGTTTGTCGGCAGTGGAAGATAAATATTGTTTTGAATTGCAAAAATATTTTCTAATTGATATATATTTTAAATATTTTAGCAATTTTAATTCACAATACCCTATTTTAACTTTACGTACGTACATCTTCGACAGAATTTGCTGTACTTATGTGCCTTGTATGTACCTCCCTGTCGATGATGACCTTGTAGAGGTCGAAAAGTGTAGGAGGAACATAAGTGACAAGTGATTCTTTATTATTGAGTGTGCAGCCTGTTGGGTCACATGCTGCGTAACCAATCAATTGCACGGAATATGGACTACGTTAAATAGCCTCCTCTATTGGGAAATACCAAGTTTGAAATGAATTTAATTTCCAGTGTAAAGGAATGTATCAACCCAAGCCTTGTGACCTCTAATATAACACTTTAACATGCTTGTGGCAGTTGTCAGTACCAATATTGCAACTCAGTGGACTAACCAGCAGTATTCGGTGTTTGCATTTAACACTTTGTAGTTTACTTACAAGGTCAAAATACATTACCTACAAAGAAACGTGATAAGACCCAGAATTGGATGGCACGGCCGTGTTGAAATTTATGAACATCGGAATGCGAATGAACCTCTCAAGTCTTTGATAAATCTTTGATAGCTTCGGGACATGCCTGAAGAATTGTGGTATTTTAAATGGGAAGTCATTTAATTCCACAAAATATATAGGCGTAAACAGATTGTGTAAGATGTTACACTTCTACACCCGAAGCTGCTGCAGGTATCTTGAGGACACACCAGTGCACCCGTTCGATCCTGCAATTACCCTGCCTCTTCTACCGTGTGTTGTTACAGATCACTCTAGCGTAAACACAACCACTTGGTTTTTAGTGGCATTAAGATAATCTGCACTTTGAAACAGGTGAATCAAGGACACGCCGTAATTGTTGGAGAATTGCCGAGAAAAAGTAAATCATAGTTGCACTGTTGTGGAAAGTGGCAGCGTCATCTTTTGTTGGAAGTTTCTCTCTTGTGTGGTACCAATGAAATTCAAATGAAAGTAAGGAAAGGCGCTGAAAACGATTTGCCCTAAATGTGTCTTGAATCTACTCAGAGTAATTTATAATGTCAGAAACGGAATGCCTTTAGACTTAATTAAGTCCCATTCACACAGTGACAGATCAGAAATTCCACAAAACCGTGCACTTTACAACATTTCACAATACTTGTACCATTCTGTATACTATACATTTTAGTTCACAGTTAGTTACTCTACGTATTTTTTGGCTACTGAAATCACAGCGACCCAGTTTCATTTATTTCCAGACAAGAACTCTGATATAGTGCAGATAAGGAAAGAGGTCTACAGTTCTTTAGATAATATATTGTGTAAAGAACGTCTTAAGGTTACATTTGGTAAGTTTGTGATAGGTATCCAATTACATACAGAATTAGAGTCAAAACGTTAAGGGAGGAGACTACTCGGGAGCTACAGCAGTAGATTGGAGGAGAATACTAAATTGTGGCATGTCAGCTTGGATTTGATTCAACTGGATGAGGGCATACTTCATTGGTGGGCTTTTCTGAATACGCTAATGGATCTTCAAGTTTCATAAATGCGGGGAATACTTTGACCAGCTGAGCGACTATTAGATTCTGAATAATGGACGTACTTAACCTTACGGTTGACTTCTAACCCCAGAGACCACGTAGTCTAAGAGAGGATTTGTGGATCGCGGGGCTGAACGCCACAATTATGCAATTCTTCACAAACTTCTGCCACAATACATTATCTAAATGTGCTGCTAGTCCATGGAAACCACAGAAGTTTCTCACAGCCGGAGAAACTGCAGTACTGTAGAATGTAAATTTCGCATTGGAACAGGGTATGAAAACCCAAAGGCAGCGTTAGCAGTACAGTTCTGCTCTTTCTTTAACCTCGGTGCTAGATGGGATGGAATGTCAAAGCCATGCCCCGGCCGCTCTGCTCCCGGGAAAGAAACCCAGTACCCATCTTACAAGAGGCTGGGTAGGTCCCAGGGCCGGTCTGGACGGGCGCGGAAAATTTTGTTCCTACTAGGATTCCATCCCGGGACCGTCCAAGACGGCAGCAACTCGCTACACCAGCTACGGTACTGTAGAAGGGTTTATAACCTTAGGAACGTCTCGACTGAATTTCAGTTCCTATCCATGCAGCAAGTTCTGCATAACGGCTGTCTTGCACAGATTCTTTGTTGTGAGTATCTTGAGTGGAAGGGATTCTGCAAAGACTGGATAGCTGATTTATTCTTGCTTTGCCTCACAATACAGATTAGCTCGCATAATTTCGAATAAACTGGTACAATTACTGCGCAAAGTAACATGGCGTGAGATGATCTTGTCCGAAGAAAATCTTCAAAAGCCGAGGACGAGTAACACCGCTTACCACCTTTGCGGCTGCTAAATAATACGGGTTAAACCATCTGCACCAGGTTCGAAAACTTGTTGTTTTAGGTCGATTTTCCTCTTAGCACAACTGTGGTTCACCTTATTGCACACAACAGAAATTACAACACACTTGGAAAAACTTTTTTTTTTCAGAATCTTATGCCAGAGGACCTGTGTGCCCAGTGGCTTTCTAACAATGGATATGGCCAGGCTCTCTACCAGTTTAAGTACCTCTGCTTTTTCAGAATACGCCATAAGTTAGGCAACCAGCACGATGGGAAATAAATTTGCCATAAGTGGGCAAGAATTCACTAAATCAAAACAGCAGAAATATGAACATTAGTAGTTTGAAAGTACTTAACACTAAGGAGTGACAGCAAGTGGGAGTTAGAACGTTGTTAATGTCTTGTTTCCAGGCCTATAATACGAAAATTACCGGGTTTGCTTTCGCGGGGATGTTACAACTCGACGTGTTTTATGCTTCTGTCAAGAAAAGGCCTTAGGCTTTGCTGTACGACGGAGTGGATTGAATTGCTAAACCAAGCAAAACAATTATCATCGGCCTCCCAAAATCTAACAGGTTTTGTTGTCAAATGAGTTCATTCATAAATTTATAACGTCAAAGAAACTTCGAACATGAGATCTGCGCTCTCTTTTGGATTTTACGCAGCTTCAAATGGCAGTTTTTTATTGATGTATCGGGACAACTTATCTGCCCCGCCTTCGATGGTAAAGCAGTCTTCTTGGACAGCTTGGCTTTTGAAGATTGGGCTGATAGGTTGTCCTGAAACGTCGGTATGAAATTACCATTCGACCTTTCGTAAAATACCAAAACAGCGCAAATCTCATTGGCACCACAGCAGAAGTCTGAAATCACCCAACTTTGTAAATTTACCAAATAAAGCAGCGAATATCTGGTAGAACAGTACATTATTTGGACAATGGTAAAGAATATCTCTCCTTTACAAATATTTAAGTTTGTATTTACGTATAATGTTGGACAGTCATAAAATATCTCACGTCAGTAAATGGGCTCTGTCTTGAGCGAGATCAGTCCTGTCTAATTGTTTACACACGAATGCAGTTGTGCGTCCTGTGCAGGCCATTGCACTTAATATGAGCAGAAAATGTAAGGTTACTGTAACTCATTTGCTTTTAGATTAGCGTGGAGAATACAGGTGATAAGTTGTGATTAACAAGAGGGTCTGCGGCCTGCACGTTCCGCAGTGTTACGCAGATACACATGCTGGGCGGCAGACACAGAATGTTCTTGTGATTTACTTTTGCTTCCGCGATGTACGTGAGATAAATCGCAGTTATAACACCACAGGTAAATCACAGAAACAGCGAATAAATGTAATCGAGATGATGAATTGTCTAGCACCACAGGGGCATAGAACTTAATTAACGCCATTATAATAAATCCTTGCCTGGTGACTAGCCTTTCAAATCCAGCGCCGTGTTTTACGAGTGTGCTTGACTCAGCTCAAGACACACCTTCAGTTTTAACTGGCCGAAGGGGGAAGCGCTTCGAGGTTTCTCTGAATGCAGTTATGGTGAACTTTTCCAGTTACTCCCTTAGCTACATGGAGCGCAATCCTCTTTGAAACGTTAGAATTCCCCACAAGCTGGTCAAGAAATTGTCTGTCTGCCTTCTAAGGAAACCAAAGGTTGGTTCATCAACCATGTTTACTACAGCCTGCTACTCTTTCCTGAGCCACATGTTTCCGGTCCACATTTCGTGCCCCTTTTATCTTCTACATTTTAATATAATCTTTATATCTACGCCCACGTTTCACACTTTATCTTAGTCCTGCAGGTTTTTTGACCACAGTTTGCATGCCTTTCTCATCTGTCCCATGCGCGACACATGTTCCGCCGAACCCGTTCTCCTTGACAAGAGCGCCATAATAACAGCTTATTTGACGCAGACTACAGATTATGTAGTTCGTTGTTACGTAATCTTTTCACCGTCGTATTACACTCATTCCTTTAATTTCTAATATTCTCTTCAGCATCTTACTAGGCTTTCTCTATGTTCTTCCACAGTTTGAACGAACAAGTTTATCACCCACAAAAGCAATAAAACCGTTTCCTACATACAGTCCTTTCACTATTCGCCGATCGGGCTCTGAGTCTTGTTCCAGTTCAGATATCTGGAGCCATCAGCGTAGGAAAAGGCAACAGAGAAATTGACGGGATCATCCCCAGTGTTCATCCCACTTTACTTTTATACGGACATAGGCTGGTTGTTTACTAATTCTGATCTTCACTAAATTTTCCTACTAGAAGATAATTTGAATTCATTTTAAGAAAATTCTCTTTGGTTGCAGAGTTTTGTCTAAATTTTCTCCTTAATAAATAATTATAGCACACAATTTATTTGGATATTTTCTCTCATCTATTCAGCGAACGTCTATACCCTTCCTTTACAGCAGTTTTCCATACGAAAAGAATGCATACCATGTATATACAAGGAATATGTATATATAACACATGGGCTCTTATTTTTTCCCCCACCCTATCTCCACGTCCAGCCACACATAACTCACTCATTCATTTCGTAGTCTGTGTTACAAGAGTTCCATAGCCTCTGCCAAACCGACTGGCGCTTCCTCTTTTAATTTCCAATACCTGCTCGACAGTGTGCTACCTAACACGTTCTCTTTAAATTTCCACTATCCTCTGGTTTTCTTAAGGCCATCAAGTAGCTGCTTACTTCTTCTTCCATTACGCTAACAAAGGTGTAAATACAAGCTGTGTGTAGTTTGTTGTGCAGTACTTTCACATCTGAGAGACCCAAAGTGTGGTATATTTAAAGAATATTTAGCGAGTTTCTTTAGATATTGACTGGATGCTATAAACTGTACAGATCACTTATATGTATATTATATATATAGACGCCACAGCGCCATTTAGGCACTTATATTTACGTTTCCTCTTATATCATTCGGAACATCCGAAAAATTCAGTAAAACTAATATAACTCTAGACATATCCAACATATAGTTTTACCAAAGAATGTCTCCATTCGTTAAAAACTGACCTGACACTGTATAAAACCTCGGGTGGTCACGGCTTTCGAGATCCATATTGATGATCTGGATTATATTGAAAACGATAGGTTACATTACGCAGATATTTAGTAACCAAAGGCATTGTGGCCAAGAAGAACACCACACTGATTTCAAGCAGCATTTATTTATTTGGCTGTACGATGAGAATCATTCTTAAGATTGTAACAGTCTTCAGGCTGTCAGGATATTCAACACGTTTTATGAAATCCGAAGGTTCATTGCAGTTTTCAATACAGGCCTACCCTTGTGCAAATAGTTTTATAATCTGTATACAAATACAGGGTGTACACAAAAGAATGGTGCGGTTTCAAAAGTTAACAAGAAATTTATTTCTCACCTTACACGGGCACAACTTACACCGTCAGCAGCGGCAACTGTCCAAGTTTCTCATGCGTTAATCACAATCCTTCAGTATGTGCATTGTGGATTGTGATTAACGCATGAGAAACTTGGACAGTTGCCGCTGCTGACGGTGTAGTTTTTGCCCGTGTAAGGTGAGAAATAAATTTCTTGTTAACTTTTGAAACCGCACCATTCTTTTGTGTATACCCTGTATTTGTTGTAATATAAGAGCTTTTAATGCCAAATGACGAGTGGGCCACTGACTAAAGCAAGTTCACATTCTCAAGGGAGCGAAATAATAAAAAGTGGAAAAGGAAATAGCTGTTCCTGACGTCTCCGAGGACATTATTTCAATTGTGATATCTGGAACCATCAGCGCGTTAGTCGCCAGTTCCAGTTCGCTTGTCTGCATTGCAGCTTAAATTCATTACGGTTACCGAGAAAGAAAAGTAGCAAGTTTCTTAAATGAATTAAAGTGCAAACACGTTAGATAAACAACCTAAAGGGAAAAATTAATGTAACGTTGCTGTAACACTGAAGGGCCAGAAGTGGCTAGTTAACAGATTGAATAAAACTTTGGGCTGTCAGCATACAACTGCAATATATGACATCATGCCGCAGAAGTAATGTGTAGCGTGTTCAGACAATCTGTTATGTAATTAAAATTGTCTGAGTGAAGCATTGTTAGGGAACACTTGAATGAAACCCTGTCACAAATGAATCGGCTGTTAATTTTATTCAGCTGCAAACCGGTCGGTCTTGTTCATTAATTATATTACTTTAAACCCAGAACTAGTGAAGTCCTATATCTGTCAAATTAAGGGGCAACTTTTTGAGAATGTACAAGCCCATCCTCTTCCCATAAGCCATATTCTGAAGATATAGAAGTTTTCATACACTGAAGATAAAACTGCAGATGGAATGTCGCAAAGTCAGCTATCCACGCCACAATGTCTTGCATTTGTTTGTACCTTCTATTCCTAAGGTAACTATAGATGTATCTAATGTTTACCTTTTTTTAAATATAAATTAGTTTATAAAAACAGATTTCTATCCGAAAAGTGACAAAGTAATATTGTCGCGAATCTTTGCTTTAACAACGGAAAAATCGTATTTTTAGTTACACACTTTCTCACAAAATACGGAACTTTGTAAGACTCAGAGCTTGTGCTTTGGAACTTTGGGAACTGACTAAACATGTCTTCGTAAAAACGTTTACCCTCAGTCCATAGAAATGCATCTGCACTGACATTTTCTTTGCAAGCAAGAGCCCAAATCAAGTCTTCATAGCTGCGTACACGAAACTGAAATGCCATTCGGACATCCAGTGCACAGCCTCTTAGTCTTAGAGTGATTCTGCAAACGTCTGTGGCAATAGCTTAATAACAACAGCGATATCACGCTGGACATAGCCAACTGTCTGTGGTACATAAACTCACCCTCCAGGAGTTGGCTTTACTGCCGTCGTGTTTGGTTTGTGAGTGAGTGAGTGAGTATGTTTGTGTGTGTGTGTGTGCGTGCGCGCGCGCGAACTTCAGCGTTCGTGTTCATAAACGTCCCGATTCAATCTGATTTTTCTAATTTCTCTTCTGGAACCTACTCTGAATACTCCATTTTTAGACCTACTAATTAAGTCGTCATTACGATTAGGATTTGAAATAGACCGGCAATTCGGGGTTCGATTCCCGACAGCTGCAGAGGCTTTTCTATTCGCACTGCGTCCGGACCGACCCTGGGATCCACCCAGCCTCCCATCCACCTTCTGCCGAAGGCTGGTCCCTGAGGGTATAAGCGGCCGTGGCGTAAAGCACCTTACTTATTACCACCTAGTGCCAAGACGGTTGAAACTCTACATCTATTGCTGCAAGTCTTTGTGGTGTGGTGTTTTAACTGAGTACAGGAAAGACGTCTTTTTTACGTCAGAATAATTGTGCACATTCTACGCTGACCGCCGGCGCTGTGGGTGGGCAGACACTATGTCTTCATAGTAACAACACAACACGACATCTCCTACCGCGTGGGTGCACGCGAAATATGGGCAGCAGCAGTTCAAGTGTGCTAAATCCATGTGCCCCTCCCTCAAGTCATTGTACATGCATAGTTCAAAGGTTACAACAAGTATTCATGGAAGGTTGTTTTCCCTACGAAACTCCTATATGACCTATCAGTCTGATAATCTTAATGCCAGTCATTCCAGTAATGTAGGACATTATTTTCCTTGCAAGTGAATGTACCTGGCGAAGTGACGTGCAAATGTAGCATGATCGTATTGAACATGCACAGGATTTAATTACTTTACAACGCGTCTATCATGGAGAGAGTCTCATTATTAAAGCAGGAAAATTTGGGGCGTGACCATACGTTAATGTTCACACTCCATATTGGGTAGAGATCAAAATGTTCCGATGTGCAAGTACTGTTATTATAAATTAGCAAGAAAGCAAACGAGCCGTGTGGTAGGAGGAGAACCGTTCATTTAGTTCTTCGGTGAGTGTTTGGATTGGTTGGATGATTTTCTTGACGCCCAATTTTATTTATATCAAAATTCGCAATTCCTGACATCCGTGATTATCTTACAGCAGTTTAAAAATCTAAATTCAATCTGTGGTTGACATGAATGTTGTGGATTAAATTAATGAAAAAACATTTTATTACGCAAATCAAAATAAAACAATCTAAGTCAAGGCCGAAAACCTTTCTTGACAATGTAATTGTCGCTCAGTTATTCAATTAATGTCTCAAATTTATGAAATTCATTATACAATTCATATGCCACTGCTTAGTTCATATGCCTCTTACTAGGCCTTATCCTCAGCTTAATACAGTCTGCATTATGAATACTCTTTTTAAGATCAGTGCTTAAAAGACATAGGCCCACATTTTTCTGATACAAATTCCTTTTTATTATATATCTGAGCCCGTTTTACTTCTTACTCCCTCCTCGTTCGTAAAGTTACGTACGTATGAAATCATTCACCGGTATTTACACTTAGATCTATATTTGCCCTTACAGGCAATCATCTTTCATTTCCCTCAAAATTGTTTCGCTTTAGTGTTGACAAATTTTAGCGCCCGGTGTCAATTAGTATGGCTGTCGCTGGCAAGTAGCGGGATCTTCAAAGGCCACACTCTACGTTGTTTCGCTTTACGTTACGAATTTTGGGACGATAACCACAAAGTTAGAACGGACTTACTAAAACCGCTTTCTGAATATTTCATTACCGTCGTTCTGCCGAACTTAGTGTTTGACTCACACAAAATTCGGTACTGCAAAAAAAAATTCACTTTTTTACATAAAAATACTCAAGTCACAGAACTGTACGACAGTTCTAAAAATACGAGTATATACTTAATACGCGAAGAAACATTTTAAGAATCCGTGTAAACGTACGCTTCTCGTTCCGTGCATTATCGACAACAAATTCACAAGCCGCAACCAACAAGATGTACGATGTCCTTCCTTAGACATTTATATCTATCTTATGACACTCAGTATTCCTACATGTTTCAACCCACAAGGGATCATCATCAGGGAAAAATTAGGCCAATCAAATAGTATATCATAAAAATTATTTAGCTGCTTTTTACACATAATTGACATCTTATGCATGGTGTAAAAGAGGTAAAACGTAGACAGTTCTCTGTAGACTATTTATGTAGGTATGTGAAACGGGGTCTCGATATAGAGCATCTGCGCAGCAGTTTACGTACTTAACGAACGGTACTGTGTCAACTACCTGCCCCTACATTTAAATTAAACATTTGTCACAGTGAAGTTAGCGTCAATAATAAATTCGACTTTACATTGTGGAAAGAAGCACGTTGATGCGAGCGAGGACAGTAGCATTCACAAACAAGAGAAAGCTGAGGCACCAAGAGCAGTTAGCACGCCCTTTTCTTTGAGAATTTAAAAGGACAAAATCCCAACACCTTTATTTCTAGAAGATTTATTAAATGTTATGCTTAAAAAAATATTACTGAAGCTAATTTTGCCTCGAGGGTTTACCTCAGGTTAGACAGTGAGCCATTATGCCTCCTTGTTTATTAAATATGGGCTATATCCAGCCAGAGGCGTAGACTGTAATTCGGTCCGTATAGCGGCCTGTACAACATAACGTGATTGAAGTTACGCAGCTGAAATTACATGAGAGTTGTTGCACAATGACTTAGGATTATATTTGTTTTATTTATTATTTATTTAACGACATTTTTAGTAGCCTGTAATGTACAGAGTCGAATTGGCGGGCAATCAGTGGATAATGATTTTGAAAGGAAATGGAAGAAACAGTCGTGGCCTACTTTTTATTACTATTATGGCGTTTGCCTGAAAGGCTAAATAGAACTAAAAAAGCCCGTTGGAGCGTCTTAATATAAAAATAAGTGAGTAAGAATGACGGCCTTTCGGAAACATTTGCGTATCACATAACACAATTTCAAGAATGAAAATTGTCAGATCAAAATTTCGGTCAAGAAGGACTTCTGAATAATTTCATCGCTGTCTTCGCTATGTCATTAAATTAAAAAAAAATGCGTTTCTTTCTGATAAAATTCAGCCGCAAATTTTTCATTAAAATTAAGGCGAAATGCCACTATTTTCAATTTGTTCAGGAAGGCATCGTTTTGTGGCTTGAATTTATCATTTGTCTGCACTATACAGCTGTCGAAACGAAAGGCTCAAGCGCAGAAGCTAAAAATAATTCTTATTATAATCGTTGTGCATTTAAAGTCGGGAATCCTGTTTCTTAAAAGCTTAACAGTGTCTTAAAACAAATACACCTTTACTTTATTCAGTTGCTGCTTTTTAAAACTTGTAGCTCTTACTCAATTTTTCAGATTTTTCGAAGACATCTGGAGAATTCTTAATCTTGTATTTAATGGGAAACTAACATATAGGAACATAATGACATTTGATTGTTTTTGCTGCGCGCTATTGAATCTAAAAGCTATACGGTTATCTTTTTCCTCTACTCGATAGCGTGCCCCATCTCAAAAACTCTTGCCGACCTTTGTCTTATGGGTAGGTAGACGTCCGGACTTTTCAAGTTGTAGCACTCAGCACGCTGGCTGACGTGGTAATGCTGCTGAGTTATATTTGGAAGACTTCCAGTTTGTGAAGCTCAGTTGGAACACAGACTACCCTGAAGTTCTTCATAGTTTTATTCAGTCCCTCCAGGCAACTACTGGGGTAGAACCTTCAAATAGGCCAAGGCTGCGTCTTTTCAGGTAACTTATTCTCTACCTTCGGATCATTTGACGTCATGTCTGCGTTACTGACGGCGTTGTTGAATAAAGTATGCATACAAATCAATAAGCAAATAACAGAAATAACATTGCTGTATTCACCGGTTATTTACTGTAAAGCAAGAGTTACGTAAACATTTTCTGCACCCGTTTCAGCAAGTAGAGCTTTTGTGTTTAGTTCTAGATTCTACAGTGACACCAGTAAAATCGGTTTACTGCTTTCACATTTCAGCAGGCAAATCATATTTTATTAAAACAGAACTTCCCGCCTACATATAAATTTTCTAGTCACTCTTACTAAGAGACTAAGATATCGCATACGTAATATAAAACAGATTTTACCAAAAATTGGTTTCTACTATATATGGATTTATGCAAAACTATGAGGTGGTTACGTGTGTCTGTGTAAATATATAACAGATACACAAGCAGTACAGTGGTCAAAAATTGGCAGTCAACACCAAATAATACACGGATGTCCAGAATTAACACGAGGCAAAGAAGATGGTTTCGTGTACAGAAGAATTTAAGATTAGTAGACGATCTTATTCATGATCCTAACACGCCCATGTGTTTTTAATCCGGCGTCCTACACTTCGCTGTTTTTAAGCTACCCCAAGGTATTCGTTATTCCTTCCAAATAAGCCTCCCTCTACTGGAAGCATGATGCGTGTGGAAGGTTTGTGACTTCCCGGCTAATAGCAACCGTCGAATATTTATAATCGGTCTGGCTCCTGTGTGTGTCTGTGTGAGGAGGGAAAGAGATGGAGTTCCCAAAAAGCTACCTTTTCTTTTGAATACGAGGAAATGGACGAAGCCCAAAAGGGAAGTAGACATCACGTAATAGACCGTCTTCAGAAACTTTTAAATTAAAGGGAATTATTTCATTTGTTTAACAAACTTTCTGCAACACGAGAAGCAAATATCACACAATCAGAAAAATAGGCTGCTGCTCCGTAGTAAGGTGGTTACTTATGGAATTCTTCTGGAATTTATCCACCCAATCCGTGAGAAGGGACATACATACAAAAAAATGATTTATAAGTGATTTATGTAAGAGGACGACAAAGCTGCCCTTTGTTCACCCCTGTTAACAGAGGTAAGCAGACAGATCTGTACTGGTGCTACTGTTCTTTCGGGTTGGGCGATGGGAAAGGGGAACAGGTTTCAGAACCAGTGCACGCAGAGCCTTCTAACACGTTGCCCCCTCTCCATTGCTGCACTACACTATTAAGCATCTGCATTCTGGCTTTCATCCCGTCTGTTAATGGGAAGCTGTCACTGCGGTTTCTGAACAGGAGATGGCAATGCCGTATTACCGATTAAAGAAAAGCCATTAAGATAAAGTTGGGCACATTTACATTATATTAATCGCAAAATTTGTGGAAGAGTTTTTATGAATTTGTAGAGTAATACCTCCGAAAATAGGACACCAGAATATGGCAATTTAAAAAAACTGATTTTTAGCCTTTTGAAAACGCCCACAAATAAGTCGCACGTAAAACTAGCCATGTCTTACATTGTAAGACACACATTATAAGCTGAAATAACAAGATGTTAGAGGACCTCCGTCCCATATTTCTAAAAGTACAACATTTAAGCACTAGGAGTTGCGTTAGAAATCCTTAATTGCGGGATATCTAAATTAACTGGCCAATTGCGCCTTCAAACGCTTTTTTAATTGTAACGATTCATGAGGTGACACTGTTGTCGATAACAACTTTTAATTTTGTGTCGGCATCCAGCCTTATAATCGACAATTACAAGACAGACGCCGATGGCATCAATGACCACAGAAAAAATAGATACTTTAATACAGAAAGCATGATGTCAAGAGGAAAACTTTTCAATTCGAAGGGGTGTACATTTGGTTAAGAACCGTACTGCAGGCAGCCACTAATTTATATTGTACGTGTGTTCCCTTGACCTATATTACAGGCTAAATATTGGAACTGGATAAAAAAATAATTGCGTAAGTTTTTGCAATAGAAAAGATTATAGAAGTCGGTGTGCTTAAGTTACTTTAAACATGTGTCCTATAAGTCTTTCGTGCTCTGTCCGTGCTGTGTCCGTGTTCTGTCCGTGCTCTGTCCGTGCTCTGCAGTCATTTGAAAGGAGCTCTGTCAGTGTGTTGAAGTCACTTGAAGGGAGTTCTCTCCGTGCTTTGAAGTCACTTGAAGGGAGTTCTGTCCGTGCTTTGAAGTCACTTGAAGGGAGTTCTCTCCGTGCTTTGAAGTCACTTGAAGGGAGTTCTCTCCCTGCTTTGAAGTCACTTGAAGGAAGCTTTATAAGTGCGTTGAGGTCAGTTCAAAGGCCTGCTCAGGCCTGCTTTACAAAGCATTCTTTGTCACTTTTATTTAAATCACTTCAAAGAGACATTCTATATACACAATTCGAGTATATGTTGTCACAGACAATAGGTGAGAATCCATTTACATCCGACAGCTTCAAGTCTTATTCTCTGAAGCATTTACGGTCCAGGATACAGTTCATAAAATTTGACACACATTTCCTGAATATTTGAATATTGCGCAACGTACTTCACACAAAATAACAATAAAATGTGCTTTTCGGAACAAAGAGTCCATGCTTTTTAAAGAAAATATACTGAGATGGAATTGAAGATTGCCCTAAGGGAGACAGAACTGTATCCAGCATAGGCAAGAGTCGTATTACCCTTAATTCGAAATTTATGACTTTGAAAATAAAGTGCACATTTTAAGAAGTGGCGCATTAAAATTGAAATTACATATTAAAGAGAGCTAGAAATCCTTTTAAATTGTGGCATAGTTCAAAATACAACTCAAAAAGTAAGGCATTAAAATTGCGTTAACAAAGAGGACTGCCTCTCACGAGTCAGTTGATAGCCTTCCCTGAACACTACATAACGTCAGCTCTGTGACGCAGGGCACAGAATTTTGCCAAGGCATTCCACGCGGTGTCACTGTACGCATGAAAATATAAAACCATTTTCACCAGTAAGGAAAGTACCGTCTTCCAGGAGCCAATTTTCACCAGATTATGTTATCAGTATTATGTGCAGATCTCCTCTATCGCATTTTACCCCAGTCACATAATGAATGCAGGAAGTAAGGACAGAAATTCTCTTAAGCCCCGAATTAAAGGATCGCTTTCATCGTGCTGAATTCACGAAAGTAAAAATTACAAACTAGTATTTCATTGATATCTGTTGTACAAAATATTACCCAAATCTGACAAAAATGCAGACAATAAAGCAAACTTGATCATTTATGTGCCATAGTGTAGAATCCAGTCAGAAAAATATCCAACTCCTAAATGGAAGGCCGCTTTTACATTCCTAGGTCAATTGGATTTTCTCTCTGCTGCTATATCAGGGACTGTTGTGGCATTATGAACTTTGTCTTTGTCTTCGGCTGTTGGCTGCTAGCTGGTAAATGTGAATGAGTGGCCGTTTGTCGGCGTCTCGAACCCGATCAAAAGGAACCTGACTGACCGGTCATTGCTATATTATTAGCAGCAGCACACCAGTACTATTCGGACGCATTGGAGAGGCAAAAGGGGAGGAAAAACAGCACACCCACACACTCTCGGCCTCCACGCACAACACCTGTGAAATGTTGTACATTCACCCTTTAACATACACACATACACACGTACGTGTTTTTTTATACAATTCGCTTAAATATTAAAGTTTCGCGTGATGGACTTAACAGAGTTTTTCCCTTTTTAATTTCTTGCATAAACCATAAGTTTCGGTTACTACTATTACTACTACCACTACTACTACTACTGATACTACTACTACTGGTGATAGTTGCTGCTGTACTTTTATGGCGCTGAAAATGACCAGTATGAAATGGGCTGGAAATGTATGTGAAGAAAATATATAACATTTTATTGCGAGGCCCTGATGGAAAGAACCACTTTGGAGACGGCGAGGTGGGTGGAAGAGTTAATATTAAAATAAACATTAAGGATGTAGGGTGTGATGTTATTTTAATGCGTTCCTTTCTTCGCGGGACAGTTTATGTCCGAGTGCTTGTAAACACGGTAATGAAATGCCGGTTTACGATAGGAGAAAAGTGGAGAATTTTCTCCCTGGCTGTTTATACTCTGAAATTCGTTGTACATTCTGGAAAACATGCACTAAAACTGTTATTAAGAGAAATATAAGGTCCGGGCTTAGAAGCAAGAACCTCTATTCTAGTAGTAAACACAACGTCTAAAATGCCGTCTGTGTGGCACATAACGATGCAACCCGCCGTGCAGTGCGGATATGACGTATAGTAGCCACTGCCTTGTCTGGCTTCGCAGATCTGCTACCGTGCCGGATTTTCCATGGTTCTCCTCAGTTAAAGAGCAAATAGCAACACGTAGTTAAATATGGACACGACCTGCTCGTCTGTCAAGAAAGCCGTATGCCAAAGTAAACCCCCCAGGCGCGGTGAGGTAACTCGTATGAGGAAGTATTGTCACATTATCAGAATTTTAGGTCTTACATCTAAAAACCACAGCTGTAAAGTTGGTGAGTCTTGTAAGTGCTACTACAACACAGGAAGCTCTTTCTCTCCAATTAAATCCTTGCCAGTCCACAATAGACGTGGGCCAAAGTATCCGCTTAACACCTTCAAGTTGCATTACATTTTAATCTGTACCACACTGGACACAGTAACGGTCGTACTGGGAAGAGACTGACGCCTAGGTAGTGCGCCCCGAATGGGATTATTGGTGTTGGGTGACAGATGATTGTAGGGCATTGTAAGTCGGAAAAACGTGTCGTAGTGCCACTTTACCCACGTGGGCTTGAACCCGGACCGCTTAGCCATTTAAACCTTCGTACGAAGGATTGGTCGTAGCGTAACAATTGCGGCCGGCGGCCACAACTCTGATCACTTCTTTTCTCTCTCTTTGTATCTGAGTTTGTCTGAATGAGGAGGGCCACGTAGTAGTCCTGTTAAGACTGCCTTTCTCCTGATGAAGGCGTAGCGTCCTTCGGGGCAAAAATGGAATATGGCTGTGTGAAATATCACTTGCCACTCTGTTGCACTGCGTCTTGAATATTTAGCGTCTCGCCTGCAATCTATCCTCTGTTTCATTCCTTGCAATTAAATATATTCCGCATTTCTTGTGGTGATACGATACAATGCACAGTACACAAAACATAAAACATTCACGTATTTTTCCTTCAACTGTTGTGCAGGGATGCCTAACTTACGTTCCATATGTGTTTGTGAACGCGAAATAAGAGAGAAAATAAAACCTGTATACCTTTTGGCCTTTAAAATATGCGCGGTTTTCAATTGTATCAAATATTGCAAATAACGATATTTGTTTCTCTGTATCCGCGGTTTTCATTTGTTCACCAGTTTCCTGGATGCTATGCTGCAAATGCATTTATCAGATTTCTAGTTTCAGTGTTACAACTACGTTACGTTTTTGTGACAAAGTTTCACATTTTTGGCTCAGTTTATTTTTAAAAATATTAGTTTTGCTGTTAGTGAAGGAGCTGGCGGAATATGACGATTGCTACCTGCAAATGCACTTCCACAAACCTCATGTCTCATTCTTATTATTTGGCGCTTTTCAGCAACGTAACTCCCGGGTGGGCAAGGATTCGCTGTATTGCAAGACGATCTGTAGCGTGCTATAGCAGCAGCAGCAGCATACTTATACCGACTTGCACTCTAGTACTGACGCAACAGAATTCAATAGAAGAATGATTTTATGCATTGGTGATATATAGAAAACAACCTGTATTTCAGGCTCTGTCATGGGCTTATGAAATCATGTCTGTGTGTGAACACGTGTGAGGGTGGGGCCGCGGTCTATGGGACACAATGTGCCCCAGGGCGTCGTCGAAAAAGGAACAGCACGAGGGAGTGGTTTATAGACTCCAGGGTATAATAATAATAATAATAATAATAATAATAATAATAATAAAACGACATGCTGGAGTGTGCACTCAAGTACACTTCAATATATGTAAGGAAATAGGGGTAAAATCAGAGATTGAACTATGGTATGAGAATTTACCAAAGTCATTAGAAACAAGTCATGAGGGCAACGTAACCCTATCATGGAATCAACAAGTGCAAACCGACAGAACCATCCCCAACAATAAACCGGACATTATAATCGGGGATAATGAAAAAGGAGCACGTGTGCTAATTAATGTAGCAGTCCCAGGAGACAGAAATGTGATAAAGAAAGAAGTTGAGAAGATTCGAAAATATAAAGACCTCATAATAGAAATCCAGTGCATGTGGAATGTAAAAACAAAGGTGACGGCAGTAATAATAGGGGCAACTGGAACCATTTCAAAATCCTTCAGAAAATACTTGAGCAGCATACCAGGAAAGCACGAAGTCTATGAACTACAGAAAACAGCTATATTGGGCACAGCACACACACTGCGGAAAGTGCTAATGTAGAAGCACAAAAGGGTTTAATATTGAAGACAGCGTTATATGTACCATTAACAGTAGGCGCAGAATAGCTGCGAAACTCTATACCCTAGAAACCTGGTTTGTTTCATGTATACAAGTGTGAATACCCTGCAGAAAGGAGATTATGGTGATGGTGATAATGATGATAACGATAATAGTAATAATAATAATAATAATAATAATAATATCATTATCTGCACCATGAACAACAAGAGCAGAATAGCTGCGACACTCTGCACCCTAGAAACGTGGTTTGTTTCAGGTATATAAGCGTGAATACTTTGCATAAAGGAGATAATGTAATAATAATAATAATAATAATAATAATAATAATAATAACAATGTCCTGTGAAACCCCAAAAATTTCTGTCTTGAGGGAGTCCTTTCATCTCTCCACTACACTCATAGTTACACTAAGAATAAGGGGTTTAAATATAGCTACATTTTCTTCTACTACCTTTTTCCTAATTAAGATGCAAATTACATTTTATGCTGTTTTGGACAGAAATCCTTAATGGCGATATTCAATAGATTGTATCACTTGTGACGGACCTAATGCTTGTTGCTTTTCTCCGACGTGCATTACTATTAAAGAGAAGTTAAATTATTATTATCCAAAGAAGTTTTATGTTTTCAGTCTTGAAAATCTGTAACTGAGAGATATTTTGAATGCAAAGTCGACGCATGAGATGCCAGTGTACGCATAGACAGAAGGCAGGGTACCGCTCCGACCTGTTCGCAACACGGCGCTAGAAGAAGGTGGGAGTTCAGCACCACACTCCGGCCGTCTTACCCCTGGGAAAACCCAATACCCATGTACAGGCAGGGAGTGGCTGGCGGGGCCGGACCTGAACGGCACGGAAAATCTTACCACCACCAGAATTCGATCCCCGGACCTTCGATGTTGTAGCGAGTCGCATACTGAGTGCACTGTCCCGGCCGCCCATATTTTGAAGGCAGGAATATAATTTTTCAGGACTTGAAACTTAGCTTATATTCGAACACATTTTTTTCTGCTAATTGTCTGCCTCATTAGGCTGGTTAAGAATGCAGTCACATATGTAGGGCAAGGATAAAATATGAGTAAATGTGTACTGCTTTCCTAACATTTTCTCTTTGCTAGACGTATAAAAACGACATTTTACCGACAACAGCATTAAGAGAAAAGAAGGTTCACGTTAGGATTCACTCACCAAATAAAGGGCTCTATTTCTCATTCTCCTTCTATCCACAAATACACGATAATTACATTTCCGCACACCACTGTGCTCTAACTTAGCGTACTTGTCAACATAAAAGCCAGATACGATCTTGATATGCAGAAACTGGCATGACTCGGCCTATACACCTTTAGCAACCGGATATTGCCTTGTCCAGTGCCCCCTTAATACTTATGTTTATGCCGTGTTTAGCCTGCAGGAATTTTATTTTGGCCTAGTGCTGTGTCGTAATATTTAGCCTCCAGGCTTAGCGCCAATTAGAACTGCCATTGTAGTGTACGAGTATGTCAGGTTGGCCTCAGACCCAGCTGGTTCCTCGGCGTGGGTCCGATGGTGAAGAAACAGAACAACTGCCCTGGGCTGTTTATTAAATCAGTTATCAGGAGCTCACTAGAAACTGGTGTTAAAACGTCTACAATCCAAGGTATGAGCACTTGAAAGAAATGGCTCTAAATTTGTATTGTACAGCAGTCCTATTACAGAACATGCAACTATCGCGCCAAATTCCCAGTTTAAAGAAAGAAAAACAAATCCATGTTTGTATAATCAAATCGGTGGGTACCAAATTATCCAGTACCATTTTAATTATATACTTATTGTGTCAAACATACCTTATTACCCTAATTGTTTTTGTCACTATCCCTTTTACCAGCACTATCCACAATCTTAAGAATAGCAGTGGACAGTGCTAGAGACATCCCAAAAAAGCAGGTTATATATATATATATGTGTGTGTGCGTACACACACACACACACACACACACACACACAATAAGTGTACAGTTAATAACACTGGGGTTTCAATATCAAATTTGGTTGGTCAAATAATTTTAATTAATATACTCTTAGAAGTCTCATATAGAGGCATGTGGCAGAAATATTTATAGGGGCACCTGTATGAAGGCAGTGCAAGCATTACCAACGAAACTGACGGTGATCTCATGTAGATGGAAGCGCGTATGTCAAGAAAACTTGTGTCAACAGGTGTGCCATAAAAGGTGGTTGGTTTTACAAAGTATGCTTTTCACAGCTCTAAGTTACGAAAAATTTGAGAGGCAGTTTTGACCTGCACTAGGCCTATGTTATAAACAGAAAACAAATTTTTTCCAGTGTCTGGAGACCGAACACAACATTCAAAGTCTTAAATTAAAATCTCTACTAATTCATTAATGTGTTTGAATGTCTTGAAATATTGGTACTGGAACCAATTTCTGGAAATTACTACGAAGTACTTTTGGAAATATCACGTTACAAATTGTTAGTGCGAACACTGCTGCTTAGTTTTGATGACTGGAGAGATGTGCGGTAAGAGATAACATAGTCTGTGTGCGAACTGCATTTTGTTCACTATTGAACACACAAGACTTAAAATGGCACAACTGTTGAACATTTGCGCACGTGACTCCTCTTTATGCGAGTCTTTCACAAACCTTAAATGATTTTGTGTATAACATCATTCAGAACTGCACACTTTGTTCATACTGCATGAAGTACGGATATTAGGCTATTACTGCTGTTATTAAGTAAGGAAGAACGGATAAATTAGTGCAATAACTGGCAACAGATTGCAAGACCAGGGTTTGATTTCCGGCTGCGGCACTGAATTTTCTCTTCGCTGTCACCTCCAAACCGCCTCCCATCCAGTGGGTATCCGGCAGCCTTCTCCCCGAGGCCAAAATGGTCTGGGACTGAAGGTGCTATCTACTGATGAGGTTAATACACGGATATGTACCTCCAGTCCACGGTAGGGCTTTAACTTGTGCTTAACCTTTTAAAGCCTAGCGGTAACTTTACGTATCACCAGGTTTAACATTAAAAAATTCTACGTGGTGCCCACATTGCGTTTATGTGTTTTGTACGGATCTCAGAACAAACAGCAACTTTTGCCTTATAAAACATTAAGAGATTGGTTTTTATAACCGAAGTGGAGAGTGTTTACAGCGCGGTACGCACTGAGTCCTTATATAAAACAGATACGCTTCGTCTTTAAAGGTTTAGTTAAACAATATTGACAACTATTACTTTTACTTGGTGTCCAGTTTCTTAAATTATTTAATGACGCTTTGTCTTCTCAGTAGGTTGCAAGGCGTCATATATTCTGTCACACAACCCAGTTTCATTTCAAGTGCAGGACGCCCATTGTTTCTTCAGAGACAGGCCTACTGCCTATTACTTTCCATGTGTGCGCAGAGCTTGTAGCAGCCAATTCACATTACCGCAGCAGCCAAAGCTGTACCCAGTTTCTGCACGGCAGGACAGTAGGACAGGTTATATTGAAGTTGTTGCTGCTGTCAGACCCTGCCGAGGGCAATTTACCGCGTTAAGTCGACAAAATTTTGAAGTTTTCAGTGAAAATTTCAATGAAAATTTGATACTGCCTTCTCCATTAGTGCTTGATTTATTCCAGGCATTTATATGGTTATTGTAAGTACAGCATAGCTTAAAAGTAGCATAAAATATTAAGAGTTTGTCATCGTGCCCCATCATCACATTTTTGTCGGTTTTATTGGCCTCACAAGCAAAAGGTAGATACACGCAAGAGCAAACAAAGAAATTTCAGTTTCTTACAAGTGTGAAGGACTGTATAGTTTTGCAAAAGTAGTGCAATAGAAGCAAACTGCAAATTGAATCATTTCGTTTAATTATTCCTAATGGGACGACATTGAGTCTACGTATAACCCATTTTTTTCGCATGGCGCTGCAGCCCCCAGTGGGCCAGACCCTCCTTATTATCGAGGCTTCACGATTACACTCAGACACACCACACTCCATATGACTCCTCTGGATGAGTGATCAGAGCGACGCAGGGACCTCTACTTCACAAAACATAACACTCACAACAGACAGACATCCATGCTCCCGGCGGGATTCAAACCTACAATCTCAGCATGCAAGAGGCCCCAGACCCATGCGTTAGTCAGCGCGGCCCCTGGGATCGGCCTGTGTAACCGAACAAGTCACTCAAATGTGCCTCCAAATACGTAACTTCTTTTGTCCTTGTCAAATAACTCGACGTAAAGTAGTTATCCTAATTACCGTTCAAACTGTAATTAATTTCCCTTTAATTTACAGCAACTTTGATTACATAATTGATTATTCGCATCCTAACAACAGTCGCTGTGCTAAATACTGTATTTTAGAGTGTTCGCCTTGAAAGTTGTTTGAGGGCATAAGCAGTTGCATTGTATTTATCATTCACTATCCGCTGTAAGTAACCCCTTTCCTATCCCAGCAGATGGTGCTGAACACGAAGGCTCGACAATCGTCATCACAGTCAACTACCGTTTTGTCACGCACTTTTAATTACTCTGTTCATAGCGTCACGTGTATATATGCTCATTGGACATATATTAATATTATCCTTGCTCCTCTTGACTTTTTCTCTCTGTTACCTGTCTTCTTGAGTTTTAAACAAACTTACTACACGACTTCCTACTGTCTGCCTTGTGCACTATTGTCAGCCTCTTGTGTTATATTGTCCGAGTAATACACGAGAAAAAAGCGGCGCCCGCTGTAAAGTGTACATTCACTACATATTTACCGACTCATAAACCTTTGTATATCTTCTGACATTTTCTAGAATAGGTCATTGTGTGCCTTTGAGTAGAAGTTGTAGTGGCGGTGGTTGTAGTGATTCTGAATTATTTCTTTATTATTAATGTGCTAACTCAACAGCCGCAAGGCTAGTTAATTACACAAATAGCATAGCTAGAAACCAAATGAGCAAATGGTGAAACGACTTAAACTGCGAAGCACAATAATAAAAAAAAAGAAAATCAAAACGTATTCATACTTTGCTAAACATGTGAAGAGATTTACAAATTGTATTAGTGACAGAGGCACACCAAACAAAGGAAAAACGACAGCTGAAAGCACTGAACATAGAAATATCCCTGTGTTCTTACAGGAACACTAGTGCCAATTGTTTCAAGAAATAAAGGGAAAATATGCAGCCGTTAGAAACAGGTATAAAAAGAAAGAGAGCGTCTAAGCAATGCTGTCCAATAGGTAAAGACTGAAGGCTTCAGAATTTTAATGTACTGTTATTATAATAACAATAAATAAAAAATCAGTTGTGGCTAAGGCCTGCAGACTTGCTCTGTGTATTAGAATTGGAGTTGATAGCAAGTCCGTAATTTCCTACAATTAAAGCGTATTCCAATGTGGATCTAACTGAAGTTGAGGTACATCACCAATAAACGGTTGATATGCACCGAGAATTACAAATAACATATAAGTAAATCAGTACGTTCATTGTTTTGATTTGTAATATCACGTTTTATGCAACGGAATCTCAAAAGCGAACACGATCGCACGCAGATTGCGAAAGCAGACACTTACTTGAAGACTTGATAACAATAGACACTTAAATCGTCAGCAGGAAGGATTTATTTGGAATATACATATTATTACGTCACATAAATTCTTCGAAGTCATTAAAACACAGAAACACAGAGAACCGAAATTGGAGGGAAGCCAGATATCAAAAAAGAATAATAAGGAGAAGAAATTACATCAGAAAAACTTGCACATGTCAGGGTGTGAGTCAAATCCCTACGGAGCCAGTTTAAATAACCAGAAAATAATTTATGATCATTAAACTACCGAAGAAGCAACCAATTTAAATATTCAGACGATAATTCATGATGATTAAACTACTGAGGAACAACACAATTAAATGTCCAGAAAATATTTCACGATGATTCAGCTACTGAAGAAGCTCCCAATTTAAACCTCTAGACGATAATTCGTGATGATTGAAACACTAAAGATCCAGATATGAAGACAAAGCTTAAATCATTAGTGAGATCAAAGCAAGTAGATTAAACTTCACTTTGTGAACAAAAAAGGGTTGCGGGAATAAGAAGGCAGGTGGCCGAATTGTAAACTGCCTTTTAAATTTGGTAAATCCGTGCTGAGAGGGATGGTAAATTAAGGACTCCAGAATAATAAGAAAAGGTCTCATCTGTAAAATTTAAAATTTTAGAAAATACGAAGCGCAGCTATTGGTTAAACATAAAAAATATATCTGCTTGTTTCCATCAGTTAGGTAAAATCTACCGAGATAAAAGTAGTTTTGTAGTAAACCTAAAAACAAGCAATGAAATTTCGGAATAGTTATTTCTAACAGAAATTTCTAGCCTAGACAATAAAATCGACAATTTCTTTGGCCTCACTCGTTTAATGGCGTTTTGGACGTCGGAGTCCGAAGTGAAACCGAATGACATAATTTCCGAATATTTGAAGATTCAAGACCTCTCAGATGTCACGCCGTGTCGACTGGTGAATCTGCACGCTCAGCATCCAAAAACACACGAATTATCAGCAGCACCGCTACTAGAAAGTTAGCCCCCTTCTTGTGTACACTGGCCAGGGGAAATACTACGAGCAGGCTGCAAACGGTTTGAAGACGAGTCAGCAAATTCACAGTTTTTTTTCAGGCGTCTCAAATTCAAAACTTAGGCAGGCCAAACGGGCAATTTTGAAACTTAAGTTAGGCCGCTTGCAACTTTAAGTAATAAACACTTAAACAATTTCGTCTAAAATTAAAAATATTTTACACTATTTATAATAAACATGAAATATATTTACTGAAATAAAACTTTATTGCAACGTTTTCTAGCTGATGACATATGTTTTGCATCACGAGCCAGCTCATGATATATATATATATATTTGTTAATACTGTCGGTCAGATATTATTAAGAAAATAAAGAAGTTGTTGCAGTCCTAGAGTTTTTTATTGTTTTGTTTCATTTATTAAAATTATGTAGCGTCCAAAGCAAACGAATGAGGTGTGAGTAAGAAGCATTGGTGGAATGATAATGAAAGGAGAAAGCAAAAGGACTCCGATAAAAACCTCTCCAGTGCCTCTTTGTACACCACAAATCCGACATGGTCTGGTGTGGGATTGAAATCAGGCCTCCGAGTGAGAAGTCGGCAACTAATTAGATTAGTACATACAGTAAACAACAACATTTAAACAATTAAACTTGCACCGCATAGCTATGCTTGCTGAAATACACATTGGACCCCAAAGAAAGAACGGACCATTGAAATGCTTTCGCATTTTGATGCACTCTGCTGCAGGACCATTCTGCCACCAACAACAACCCGTGTCCCGTGACTACAACCCAACAGATTTTTTCGCCCAACATAATTCATATTTGCAAAAAGTGTCAACCATTCAGGAAAACATCGATCACCACTTATACATATCCCTGCGTACGAACTCTCCTCCACTACTTGGAAGTCCTTATGAACACGTCGAATAAACACAGTCACCTGAGCAATTATTGTAACGTCTCTTCTCTAACAAATTTTGATTCAACATGCCACAATATGTTTAAAATATTCTTTAAACAGATACTGTGTGTCTTTCGCCAAGTTCTTGGCACGATATCCTGTGTGCTGCCGAAGGATAGCAGTTACAAAGATCGCTGTCTGTCGGGCAAAATATATGTTGCGTTTAACACACGTCCCTTCCCAAATTCACCTTCCGTAAACATTTCCAATTGTCCTGCATTTATCATGACCCACAAAGGGACGTGCTGTCCCTTTCCGTAGTGATCCAATATTAACACATTTTCGGAGTCAACAGCGAAAGAATAGCATATTTTTGCCTTTTGGCCCGTGAAAAAAGAACTTTAATTATTTAAATTAAGGGGTATTCGACATCGATCTGGGCCACCTTCTATAACAGAACAAGATTAGTCAGAAGGCCACATAAAGTGAACAGTCAGGAAAAATATTTGAGACGCCCGATGTAGTTACATGCATAACTTATTTCTAGCTGTAATGTATCACTTTCTTCATTTCTGAATTTAGAGTAATATTTACAACAATATTTCAGGTGAGATTTACAGTTATTGTCAATAGATATCAGCCAATTAAGGATGTCAGACTTAATAGTTTCTTTAAGCAGATCGTGATAAAAGGATCGTATGCTGGTAAAGTAATAAATCAGATCTGGTCTTCTCAAATGTTCGCAACAATAATAGGTTTTAATACTAGAAAATCATAATTTGCCTGATATCACATGGAAAGTCCACACTTCTTCTGCAACCAGTTGGTACAGCAATGAACCTCACAGCAGCAGCGTCAACCGGAATTTCGTTGCAACAGAAGAGGAGTCATGACTAGCCAAAGCGTTATATAACAGTCAACAGCAATGCCACAATACAAAACGTGTACGTTCATATATCCTGCTAAATTCCAGACGAAGAACATTGTTCGCGGTAATACAGAAATAAAACGTTTGTTTAGTGCAGCGTCATCTTTTTACAGGCTGTGGGACATGTCAGTGGTTGCCACATCAACCCGGCCGTAACGTGTGGGCTGATCGTCTCGGGGCACGTCAGCATCCTCAAGGCTGTCTTTTACATCGCCGTGCAGTGCATCGGTGCAGTTGCTGGGGCTGCAGTGTTGCAGGTATGAAGTTACCCGCGCTTCTACTGTCCATTCTACGATATTCTCTGAAACTTGGTCTGGATGTCCACCTCCTTTAAAATGTACAGAAATTCTTCGCTATATGGGCTTCATTCTTTCACCGAAAACTGTTCGTAGGGCAAAAAAAAACCTAAAATGAAAATTAGTTTCCCGCTGCTAGACATGTTACGTATCATAATTGGTTCCAGAGGTCAAAAATCTCCCCAGACATACAAAGCTTGCCTTAATTCAACACAGAAATACGTAGGATAAGTTAAGTATTACTAAAATAAACACTATAATCAATAACTCTGTTTAAATGATATTCTTAGGCATTAGTGTAGGCATAACAATAGTAATATCATTTAGGCTGCACAGAAAATTCATAAACATTAATTACCATCCTCATTATAAATACGAATGTAATATAAGTTTATCGTCGTTATATCCTAAAAAGTAAATTTTTCAAAGTGGTTTCGGCGAGTCATCGGATCGGGATGTACGCACCCAAGGAGATTTGAGAATTGACGACAGGCGACAAGAGGTGCCGGGAGCAGCTACAGGTGTGAGAAAGGGAGGAAAAGTTGTTAAACTGAATCACAAAGAAAATTGGCCTGAGAAATCTTAATGAAAATCAAGAGGACGGTTATACGTCACACCAACCCACCCACCCACCCACCCCCCCCCCCCCTCCTACACACACACACACACACACACACACACACACACACACACAAAGCAAGGCAAATTTTAGGTGCATAATTGCCATTCAATTAATGAAATAATAGTCTTCACCACACAGAAACTAACTGCTTGTACTGAGTGATTTCTTTACTGGCGTCAGGATGCATTCCTCTATGGTAGCTATTAGGAACTGCTCGCACAACCAAAGATCCTCCCGATTAAAGTATCAAAGAAAGATAAATAATTTGGGTTTGTAAGCATTTGCTGCACATCGGGTTGTTGGAGTGAAGGATGATCGTACAGACGGAATGAAGAGCGGAATTTGCTCATCATAGACAGGAAGCCGGGCGTTATCTACCGAAATTTCTCGCAAAAAAAAATAAAAATCTGAAATTATGTAATTCCTTTATTATTCTTCTACAGAGATTAATTCCACCTGATGGTTATTCCACACTTCGTTTAGATGTTACGATAGCAATCGCATTAATGCGTGGAAAGTAAATCCTCCACCCGGCCGCAGATCGTCCTGTCTCCGCAGAAGGGTTTTTTGTAATGAAGATGTGACTTAAAATGAAAATTTCATTAAACGGGTTCTTTAGTGTATGAAAAGCTGCAAATCTGTGTCTAGGTCAGGTGAAAAGCCCTACCTTTGTGACCTCAACGATGTGCTACTGTGGGCGCTGCCATTGGTTATACAGCACAGCACTTTCCTGCTTTCTCTCACGGTCATTCATGGACCTTGTCCAATGTTGCGGTCACTCGAGCGTACAACCACATCCATATTACTCCCGGCTGTTGAGAGCCAGAGCGATTTATCGGCATGCGATTAGTCACACCCCCATTATCTGATACTTCACTTGCTATATAGCGTGTTATTTGTCGTACAAAAGCGTTCAGACCACACAACACTTGTTTATTTAAAAGGCAGTGCATATTATGTAAAATCCTTTTTACACAGTTCTTTTCTCACCATTTTAATATGAGATCATAATCGAGTTATAGTGCACGAACCATCTTCGTCCATCACTGTTTCTTTGCTAAGCAAGCGTGCAAGCCTAATGCATAAAAAGAACATTATGCTACGCCGTGACCTTGAATCTGGTCAAGAGCATATATTATTTTTTCCCCTTTCTTTCTTTCTTTCTTTCTTTTTCTTTCTTTCTTTTTCTTTCTTTCTTTCTTTCTTTCTTTCTTTTTCTTTCTTTCTTTTTCTTTCTTTCTTTCTTTTTCTTTCTTTCTTTTTCTTTCTTTTTCTTTCTTTCTTTCTTTTTCTTTCTTTCTTTTTCTTTCTTTCTTTTTCTTTCTTTCTTTTTCTTTCTTTCTTTTTCTTTCTTTCTTTCTTTCTTTCTTTTTCTTTCTTTCTTTTTCTTTCTTTCCTTTTCTTTCTTTCTTTCTTTCTTTCTTTCTTTCTTTCTTTCTTTCTTTCCTATCCGGAACTCTTCTACCTACGAATTGTAGGAGCAGAAAGTTATTGTTGCACCTGATCACACTCAGTGACACACACTCGGTAGAACTTTTCTGGACGAGGGATCGGCCCGTCACAGAGGCCTCTACGGCCACAACACAAAACAAATACAAAAGAAGAAAACCATGCCCTCAGCAGGATTCGAATCCACTATCCCAGCAATCAAGCGGGTGCAGACCTACGCCTTTGACCGCACGGCCACCGGGATTTGCGGGCATATATTCGTAAGAGAAGCTATATATAGGCGACTTCACCTTTCAGTAGATTTTATTTTAAGATCCGCGAGAAGAAAGAGAAATTCAGCTAGCTGAAGTGGACAACGGTATTATAAATTCTTAGTTCGGTAATTGCGGCCTTGAATTTCAGCTTAATTATTCCGAAAGCCAAGGCTGTCTTATGAAATGTGCTACATGAGAAGAGATTTTTCCTTCAATAAAACTTTCTCGGACTAGCAGCCGCGTCAGGTGGTTGAACGGCTGCTAGTCCGAGAAAGCTTTATTGAACTCAGTCGCTGTGAAAGCTGTAGATCTTACATTCTATTCACTATAACACACAGGCTGCTTTCAGGAATAAAAGGTCTTAATGGAAGGCTTATGTTGTTTGTGTTCTGTTGCAACTGTTCCCATTGTCACATTTTATGGAAATGGTGTAATTGTCTAACTATCCCATTGTTTCAAATTCGGAGAGTAAATCATAAAAATGATTAGCTTTGTAGCACACTGAAGAACTGCAATACCCAAGACATAATGCAGCTTATAATATCTGCTAAGAAAGGGGGACCTATAAACTTTCTAGAATCACACTGTACGCAGACCTATCGAAGACGGGGTTTATTAATTGAAGAACAAAATACAGGCGAGTTAAATCCCGTGCAAGATATTGCACATGACATCATACCTAAACGCACACGCATATAAGATCTGATATTCACCCATACTCAGTGAAGCGTGTTCATTCATAGTGCACACACGGAATGTCAAAACCTGGCCATGTATTATGAATTATGTCGCCTGATAGATATAGTTTAATTATGTCGTATTTGTACTAATTTCCACTTAATATAACTATTTACAGGTCAGAAACGAAGACTAAAAAGTGAACAATTTTTCACTAATTTATTACGTTCTATTCTCTATTTTCCCCCCAACATGTTTCGGCAAGTTGCCATCTTCATGGAGGGATGCATCACCTTATTATATAAAACAATTAAGACTCTAAATGCGCCGCTCATGCTACTGTCAAAATTTCAAAACTAGCACGAACGGCACATTAGAGTCTTAAGTGCTTTATATAATAAGGTGAGGCATTCCTCCCTGGAGATGGCAGCTCGACGAAACATGTTGGAGAGAAAATAGAGAATAAAACGTAATAAATAAGTGAAAAATTTTGCACTGAGTTGGTCTTCATTTCTGGAATTGATTTTAGTGTACGGAGATTAACTACACAAAGCCTATTTACAGATCCTGCGGTTCGTTTTAAACCGAACATAATGTCATTACCACAGATGCTTGGGTACAATACATTACATAATTTTAATACCATATTTTTATTACAATTGTAATACAGTTTTAACGTTGTACCTAATTACAGATTGACACCACACTTTTAATAGTGTATAGGCCTACAATTTTAAATAGACATGTATATATTTACCGTATATAAGTATATTTACCATTTACGAATGACTACTTGCTGTATACGTCTATGGAGGTTGTATCTCCCTGAAGTTGGCCACAACTAGTGGCCGAAACATGTAGCAGCACTAAATAATAAATATTGTGCAAAGTGTTGGAACTGAAATTTGTGTGCCTGGGATATTTGCACGGAAGATGTATACTATGACATTTCTATATGTTTTGTCAAACACACAAATATTTTTACCTTTAGTATATGTAACCGTCAAGAACATAGTGACAGTGTGGAAAATGACCCTTTATTCATATCCTGTAAGTAAAACTTAATGTGAGGACAGCACGAATAGAAAGTGTTCTTCGTACAATCCCAAAAAATTATATTTCTCCTTTACATCTGGTATTTATTTTAGAAAGGCCTAGCTTCGTAAAACAAAAGATTATTTGTTCATAGTGTAAACAGCATTATTTTTAGCAAAGTAAAACAGGCCACAACTGGTGCAGGACTTTAATTCAATAAATACCGAAAGGTTAAATGCCTCAACTCTTGCGTGGTGCAGGTAGACATAATGTTGCATCAACAGGTTGTAATGAATTCGGTTCCCACGGCAGTTCATGCGCTGAACATTAAGATGTGATATTGATAGGTTGTTTGAAGGGCAGAAATAGAAATGCGAGACACGACGTTGGAGATAAATTATCAAACATACTATGCATCTTGCACTGAGTAATGGTGGCGCCTGAAGCCGAGCGTAGTATTTTTATGGCATCTTATATGCCAGAGTTGTCCAGAAGACTATAATTGGAAGCAGTATGTAAAAATTAAAATAGGCCTATCTGTAAGCTATTTATCCTCCTACAGTAAACCACCAGGTTAATCAGCGAAACCCGTGCAAAGCACTTGGACTTGGACGCCAAGAGCGGGTGATCTAACAGGCAGTTAAAATGTTGCCCATTCGAAGTACTTTAGCTTCATACAAACACCCAGCTTAAGTACGTATTTAGTATTTACCACAGACGGAAGATCTTCCACGATTTTGCCTTGCACAGTCTGAAACTTGTAGGAGGATAGCAATGATAATGATGAGGTTTTAGCAATGTTCCCTCTAAGGTGCGCGGGTGCGCGGCCGCGCCGTAAGTGAAACGTTCCCGCGCACACTGAAGTGTTGCCGCGCAGCTGGAATTTGTCAGTTTTCATTGTAAATATTCTCATTATGCCCATTACAAAAAATTTTAAAGTTCTGCGCAGTCGTCAGGTCGTGTAAAACTTTTCTGCTCAGAGCAGTAGAAGGTCCGCGCAGCTGTAAAAAAAAATTAGAGCGAACGTCGAGTTTTAGCCTTGTCATTTTAAACAGGCACCAGACAAAACTTTTAACCGATTTTTTTCAGGCTCTGACCCCTGCAGAAGCGGAGGACTCGCTGGGTATGACGACAATAAACGCGCTCGTGACGCCGGTACAGGCCTTCTTTATGGAGGCACTTATCACCTTCGTGCTGGTTCTCACTGTGGAGGCCGTGTGTGACGAGAGAAGAACCGACGTGAAGGGCTCCGCTCCTCTGGCCATTGGCTTGTCCATTGCTACCTGTCATCTTGCAGCGGTGAGTCTGCTTCTGATTGTCACACATACACGTTCCTTCTAGCTAAGCCAGCTACTGGCACTGGTCAATCTAGCACAGGCCATAGTCCGGAGAACATAACAGCCTGTCCAGTGTCGAGGATTTCCTCTACTCTCTTCGTTTACGACGGTAAAATATAAGATGTCGTGGACACGAATACACAATTCGCTGTATTTCCAGTGTTATTTCCTTCTTCCTATACAGCGGCAATAGTGATATTTGTCTTGCATTGTCCTGATAAAATGTTATTATGATTATTTCTTTGAAGTCAAGATATATATTATTTTATGGCGAGGAATAAACAATAGTTTGTGTTGTTCACAAAATAAGATTAAGGCGATTAAATTAGGGTGGATGAGATCGGTGGAAAATGTGGCAAGCCGGCATAACATTTTACATAGTGGGATGATAAAAATGTTCCTTAACAAGCTAACATTGGCGGGTTCTGTTTGGACACAATGGTCCATAGATAGCATCACAAATCAGTAAAGGCTTTCAGTCCCCAAAAGCGACTGGCGGAATTGAAGAAATCTGCTCCTTCTGCAGTTGATTAACTTTAATACAAACATAAGGAGGTAACTTTGAAAAGAATGGCATTTATCTTTCGATGAATAAAGCAGTTAATCACACGGCAGCTGCATCAAGAAATAGGACGCATACCTTAATTATCCTTTCGCCTAGAAAGCACGGTCTTCATGCATGAGCTCATAATTTGCGACGAAACATCAGCAAGGATGGCAATATCCCAGCCAGCAGAAGGAACTGTCTATTACACTTAGGAGTGGGTTTGCTTTGTACATGCGAGGTACGGCAGTGGGTTTTACGATAGGTTATGAAACTGGTTGTACTAACTGATATTTTTCAAACTCTTCTTTAGTGCCTCTAGGTAAGTGGGGTAAAATACTTAATCAGGTCACAGCCACGCAACTGTTAATTCGTCTCTGCTCCAACAGAGTTACAAGATGCACAATATCGTGCTTTGAGTCAAAGCTAAAATGCTAGTGAATGAATACTACATTGGATTTTCGAAAACATATTAAATGGAAGATCTGTAAAAACAATTATTAACTTGTGTCTATGGGGTAAAGCCACAGGCTTGAGATTCTAATATCAATACTTGGGAAAATTTTTACAAGGCGTGTTAGTGAAACTTGTCAACAAGTGGGAGCTAACCATATGTGTTCACTACACCAACGTGACACTTACAAGAACAAATTACTACTACACTGTTAATAAAGACAGTCGGCGAGTTGACGACCTGGTGACAAATACGGAGCCCTGAAGGTCCCAGGCAGATTCCACTAACGGTACACAAGTATAAGAATTGTCGCTAATCAGTGCTAAAGGCTCAGACACCTGTTGCACTCCTTATTGTACTGGCTAAGGTTTTCGTTTAGTGCCACAACACGGAATCTCTCACATGACCTGATACTCTAGTGATTCATTTCGTGACTGCGGGCCTTATTCGTTTCCGGCTATTGCTAATAAGTCAAAGTCGAGGCTATGAAATGAGAAGGTGTTTTAAACCCGTGAGTGGAGTTTCTAAACTAGGTTAAAGCCCAGAGCATATATTCATTCTAAAATGTAGCAGTTATTGGATCGATTTATATATAATTTATTGTGTATTAAGTCAGAATGTTCATAATGGAACCACACAAACTGTTTGCTGCAATGAATTCGAAAGAACGCCATGTTCCCTGTCTGGAAGCCTAATACCCCTAACGCATTAATCTAAGAACCTCACAGCTCGCACCTAGTAAGTCTTTCTTGGTTGAGTCTCTATGGTTTCCGAGGTGCCTGGATTTACGGGTAGAAAGACACGAATGAACACAATAAGAGTAAAAATATGCACACATTTTTCAAATACATTATTCGCAATTTTGTTCTACTTTAATGTCCCTGGTATCTGATTTTTTTAAATTCTGCCTAACCAGCGTCATATTCTTCGTAGGAAAATTGCAGTCAAATGTGTTTCTACATAATAATTATTATTTAGGTTTCAGTCACTTCTCTTCTACATGTTTGATTTTTTAATTACAGCAATTACATACACCAGCATGCTAATACCTGCCCCCTTTTTCTGTCAGCATGTGCTACTTTATTTCAGTCCGTGAGAATTGCCATAACTGTGTGTACGTCCGCGTGTGATTTTCTGCTTATTAGCAACATTAGTCCTCCTAGTGCAATAGTACACGGCGGCCTCGAAATGCAAGCTTTATTAGTACGTATCCCTTAAAGTGCGTGAGGCAGCAGCTCTCGAAAATACGCAATTTGCAGAACGCACATATGTAACACTGCGCAGTGTTTGTCCGTCAAAATTCTGCATCTGGGAAGCTAACAATAATATCGAACAGGCCCACGTGTGAATAAAAATCTCTGTCCTTTTAAGAAAGGAGAACTAGGAAAGTGTGTAATTTTTCTGTAACGTGATTTTGTTCCAGTCGAAACGAACTGCATTTTCCATTTCCTTTACCACAGAAGAACGCTGGAATTGTGACATAAATGTGACATTGTGTGAGTCTCGGAATTTAGCGACAAATGTTGCCCTTAGCAAAAAACAAGAATCGCTCCTCAAATTACATTACAGATTTGTTTGTACAAGCACGCTACTGGAATATAAGATAAAAGCATGGCGACAGAGTGAAGAGTGAATACCATAACTACCTGCCTTAACATTGATAATTATGGGTAAGGCAGTGTTTTAAATGGTCACATGTTGTACCTCGTAGATTAAATATGTCTAAGGCACTGGCCTTTGTGTTTAATATCTGTGGAAACGTTGGAATATTCTGAATTTTCGCGGAACCATATAAAATATAAGCGCGCGTTTTGGGTGCAAAAATGAGACAAGATTTTTTAAATATAAATTTTATTTTAAAAGATAAAATACTTAAGGACGTTTACGAAAACACTTTATTGTTTATGATTTACGCTGAAAATAAGTCCAGCGCCGATTATGCAAGAAGATGAGGAGGAAAATAAAAAAAATGCCATTAAAATTGTTAAAAATATGTGCTTGCGGAAAGCCGAAAAGTAGCCTCCGAAACCCTCAGGTACGGCGGGACACAGTCTGAATATAGTGGCCTCGGGTGTCACGAGCCTGGTGTTTGGTGGTAGTACTCAGAATGTTCCGTATTACACTTTGGCCAGGAAACTGACTTTTAAGCAGTTCCTCCAAGAAAATGCTTAAGCACTATTGCAAAATATGCTGCACGTGCGTCCATCAAAAAGTTCACAAAACCTTGATTGTAACCACCCGTTCATTTTGTGACAAGGGTAAGATTAAACAGTCCCCTCTAAATAAAGCAAGCGTGAAGCAAAGTACACCTTTTGTTAAAGGTGTTCGCTGCTCGGTTCTTCAGGAACATACTGCAGGCTAAACACAGCCAGTTCTGCTACAGCGCGATATTTGCCTTCTTGTGAGACCTCGCGTTAAAGAAAATCGCGTAATAATAATAGTAGTAATAGTAATAATAACAATAATAATAATAATAATAATAATAATAGGGTCAGATCAGAAAGAATTTAAGCCGTTATTCAAACTTACATCTTCACACTGGTTTCTGAAATCACGTAATAACCAACACGCGTATGCGAAATTTCGCTTCATGCAAACAGCGTTCACCTGTTCACCAATCCCATTATAGCTAATTAGCGTCAACGAAACACGCGTAATAGCAGAACTGACTGTAACATACAAGGTAACACTTACAGCAGGCGTACCTTGATGCCACTAGATTTACAATTGATGTTGTATTTATCTTTTCACAGGATTTGACTGGAAGAATGGCAAAACATTTTTCAACATACATTCTTGATTTGTAAACAAACTTGTTACTTCAGTGTCGAAACATATGTTTCGACTTAGTCATCACCGTATTTCGCTAGGTAATGCAACAAGTTTTAATATATTCAACTTACTGCACCGACCAAGTGCACATTATTGCTTACATATGAGTGTCAAACACGTAGCTCCGACGTTTCGGTACAAGCGTACCATCATAAAGGAGCACAATAAACCAGGTTTAAAACCAATTTCCAGTGACAAACCACTATTTACACGGTTCCACAGCCTGTAGTAGGCTCCGTTGTTGATATCATTTATGTAAAAAGGTATCACTTCTACACATAAATAGGTATCACTTGTCCCTTTATACATAAAGCAAAATATGACTGTCAGTGAGACGAATTGCACGAAACTGACGCTTGGTCGACAACATTTCATATAGAACTGCTGTACCGAAATTCGTGCACAATCAACAAATGATTTAGCTGATGATTCTAACTCAAGGACAGATAGACGGACGGACGGACGGATGGGCGCTCCAAATAATGTGTTCTTTTTTACTTCGTAAATAACAACTTATAATATATACGTAGGCCTATATCAAAGTTATTTTGAGAAAGGCAGATCTGTTCCCCTATATTTGTTTACTAATTTTAAAAGCTTTCTTTACACAGTAAAATACAAGGCCTTACGCGCAAGCCCTGTCCGTTCGTTCTTTCGTTCGTCCGTCCGTCCGTCCTTCCTTAGCTAATAACCGTAAAACTCACGTACCGTGGTTATTTTCACATCGGCCCATTCCTTCTGTTTATTTTATCAGCATAATTGGCGGTAAGATCTATGGACTTACTGTGCAATGTGTACTATCAATGTATACTACACTAATGTGCATATTATCTATAATATAACTGATAATATTTTGTTCAAACGGCGTGGCTGCCTTAATCTGTCCAATACAAAAGAATTAGCGGCTATTAACATACCCTGGCTACCGTCACCTCAAGACGGACCGTCGAATTGTGTTACCGGCTAAATCGCGAGCCAGCAAGTTGTTGGTAATCGGAAAGAACGAAATACGCGTTTTATGTAGTCCTGCTTTGTTGTTAACACACTAATGTAACTTTGCTTGAGGGGCACGCGAATTGCATACGTAACAGCATTCAGTACACCTGAATGGAAGTTGGCAGATTGGAGGACAGTACTAACCTTTCAAGGAATAGTGTTAACTTTACGTACCAAAAGGTTTAACATTCAAAATTTCTACATGGTGCTCACGTTGCGTTTATATGTTTTGTTTGGATTTCAAAACAAACGTCAAATTTGCCTCATACAGCATTAAGAGACTGTTTTTTATAACCCAAGTGGAGAGTGTTTACAGCGCGTTACGCACCCAGTACTTATATACAGCAGATATAGTCCATCTTTAAAATGTTAAAATAAATTTGGAAAATACAGTTTGTCAGCGGAAGATTTCATTCATCTAGCTTCTAACGCTTCCTTAACAGGGTGCTGAATTTTAGGGCCTTAAAAATGTTAAGAATTACATGACTGAATACAAGCTCCCATCCAAGCAGGTGTCTGGCCAGTGCTGTTGCACACCGGCCAGGAATGCTTCAGCTATGGATGTATAATATGCAGAAATTAAGAGGCAGTGTTGTTGGATACTCAGATTATTTAAACGTAAAGAATGTGTTAGCGGCTGTGAACATTCTGAAGCTGTTAGGCTATGATTTTCCTAAGGGAACAACAAAATCAGAAAAGTCTCTGAACAGCGGCTTGTATGCCGAGAATGGACACTGGAGTCCTCTGAAGATGAAATAGGTGTGATATCTACTTTACTTTGATTTTCAACAGCAACAACTTTGTCCAACACACACGGTAGAAGCAACAATGTGAATATGGAAAGAAGACTAGTAAGTTCGGAAAGGTTTGAAGCACAGAAAATTAAATTCACAGAAAAAAAAGGGCGAGAAAGAGCGTGTAGAAATGCAATTTAAAAACCGTCTTGAACACGAGTTTTGAGATTACTGGCGAAGTGTTAGTCATTTGAAGCGATGGAAAGTGTGTAAATGAATAAAAAACGCAACACAATGCACAGCAGGAAAGACACAGGAGAACAGATCGATTGGATTTTGTCCAAAGGGGAAAATAACCTCTTCAGGAAAAAATAAAACATGTGAAAAGAAACACAGTAAAGCCTACAACGAGGCGATATTCTCTTACACAGTCGTTCTGAGGGAAGGGTGAGAAAGGGCGCTATGTGCAAAATTTGCAAAGGGATGGGGCACAGTGGCTGGTAAAAACACAATAGTTCTGCATCCTTCGGTAGTTTCAGAATTTATTTTCTTAGGAAGAATTCTGTATACCTAACATTGCACTGTAAACTATGTGAAAAACTGACAGGTAGAATAATGTATCTGTAGGCATAATGACTCTTAAACAGATAGCAATTAATAAACAATGACGTCACACATTTGCTCGTTGGCAGTAGACATCATTTGGTCCTGGTACTGGCAATGAACATGCGCTAATATTGACATCTCATTAGTACAGACATGTCCTTATGCCTTATTCATAAGCTTATTCTCTGCGATCCACAGCTGGTTCATAGTGTGCTACGTGGCATATGGCAAAATACAAAAAAAATACCCTGACAAGAGGAATTCTAAAAATAAAACATGTGTTTCCATTGTGTTCTGTTAGACTGCCTACTGGAAGCGGACGGTGCTGAAGAGCGGGAGGGAAGGAAATAATTACCTTTTCAATTACACGGATAGGTAAAGTTGGGGGAAGCTACAATATACCGTCAGTAATCAATCAGAGAGCAGAGGTCATACTCACATGGCCTTATGCAGTGAGGGCTACACGAAACGTAGAAGCGTAACTCTCTTAGGTCTACGCTTATACTAGCAGGAGGTGTATGCATCCTGTTGCACTGTGAAAGAAAGAAAAAAGTGGTATAGCATGGTGCAGGCTGGCAATCTGGAGATTAAGAGGAGTGGCGGGGGGGGGGGTGGTACAGACAGGGCAGATGTCTCCTATGCGCGGAGCATCAAAGCGAATCCAATCTACTGTTGAAATTCCCAGAAAAGCAGAGGTGGAGAGCGGAGCTCCTTATCTACGAGGAAATAGCGCTTGGGAAGATACCGTCAAAAATGCCACTGAACAGAGAAATTTACGTACACTCGCATACAAGATTAAATGTAAATGGGAAAACCAGGCAAAGGAAGAACTGAGCTTGCAGTGAGGGGAAGAACTAGACTGTACGCAGAATCAGTAGGCCTGTATGTATCCTGGGTGAGACAAAAGAGTTTCAAATCATAATAAATATCATACATAAACTGTAGTCACAGAAGTACAGGGGATGTGCACTGGCAAAAACCTGGTGTTACCAGTCACATCCAAAGGAATGTACTCGAAACTCAACTAATAATGTAATAGCAGTCTTGAGACTTCCGAAATGCTTTTACTGCTACAGTGGTTAGAGAATATTACTGTAACAGATACAACTCAATCTTTAGCTAGCAATAAGTCAGAAACTGTTTTCCTGTGATGTTACCACACGTAAAGTATTCACCACAAAGAAAAAAGTATAAAAGAACAGATATGCGTATTACGTACCTTTAATAACTGGTAATTCTTGTTTTTAAGTTACTGCGTCATTGCGACACAAGTAAAATATTTTCGGAAAAGTATATTGTCATAAGTAATAAGTAACAAAACAGGACAACTAGTGTAAGGCTCCGAAAGATGCGTGTCGATTTCTAGATGGTCAAGCTTCGAAAAGAATTTCTCCAAAAAAGAAACCAGGAAGTTTGCTGAGCAAAACGTTCTAATAAAGAAGTGACCGAAGGACAGGTAAACGCATTCCCTTTTCAGAAACGATACACGTAGGGGTGCTGCGACTGGCTTTAATTTACGGATGGCATAGTACCTTCACTTTTCCTCTCGCTGCTGAACCTTAAGAATGTCAGATCACATCGTCCAAGTGAACGGCGAAACAACTACATGCGGGGTCAAAACGCATAACAGCCAGTTTCCTTTCCATAATTTAGTAACTGTGAGGCTCTTAGAAATTATTTAACAAAACTGCATCGACAGACTTTCGGTAGGGTTGACTGAACAGCGTGTGGTTACACATATTCCAGACATTTCCCCTTGAGTGGCTATTTCTACTCTAAATTCTCCGTTTGATCCTCCGTCTTGCACGTAGGTATGTACGTATGTATGTATTAAACTCACTCCATAAATCAATTAAGAACAAGCCCAAGGATAAAAATCCCATTCATTTTTTTACTGACCTGTCGCTCTTACCTCGACATCCTCCAAAATGGAAAGTGAAAGGTGAACTGTACAAACAAATGAAGTGTGGTGAAGTTATGATAGATGCCACATTATCACGAACAAGTGTGCAAGAAACAAAACAGGACTTGCATGTGTGGTGCATTGCGAAACTGAAACAACACGTCTGTCTGTTAACCACATGTTTCACGATACCTTTTAGAAACGTTATGTTTCCGTTCTAAAAGGGACATAAAGCTACAGCTGAAATTCCCTATACGACACTACAGAAATGTAAAAAGATTTTGAAACAGGCCTTTAGATGTCACAATAAACGTAGGTCTACGAAAAATCACACTATTTTGTTAAAGCTGAATTGTGTAAGAACTATACTAAAGTCGCACAGAGATAAATGTTGATTGATTTTCACTCTAAACCTCTTTCAAACTTTAGAGTCTTAAGCCTACGTAAAAATTCTTAAAGTTTCTGTTAGACATTTTGACGACGTAAATATATATAATTCCTCCCCCTATTTACGATGTATTTCAACACTGCGTCAGTTAATCACATTCAGTAGCGTCACTGGCAGGATGATTGCTGAATGGTGAATTGGAAAGTATTTGGAAGGAATCGGCTATCGCCTACTCGGCCGCAGGGCCGAATAAAATCACGAAATACTAGAGTCAAGGTAGCCACTGTCCCGCTCGGAAATCAAATCGGTCAACCATTATGGTAGGACAGGTATTACATTGACTGAAACTTGTGGCCACACTTTGCTCATTTTTTCTTGTGTTAATATAGGAGTAACTTCAAAAAATTGCTCTTTCATTCTAGAGGCAGCATTAAAACTCATCCCATTTAGTTTACTTTCGTCTTTTAGTTGCATATGCAATTTTCTTATACTAATGCGGTTGTTTTTGTACTGAAAAACTGAATTTGGAGTTAAACTTGCACATTTTGATGGGCTATGGAAAGAGAAGGGACACGCACTTCATATTACTTCTGTCTTGTGTTTCTTTGTGCAACTATGCTGAACTTGGTCTCTTGTGTATCTGTAATTATATTCCTGCTGGTTTCAAGATTTGACTTGTGAAACCTGCAAGTGCATAAATTGAAATTAACCACATTATTGGGATAAGAACTATAGATTTTTGTTGAAAAGGAATGCTAATACCTGCCACGAATAACAGCTGAAATTACCGCGTTTAATATTTAAGGCTGAATATTGGCCTCGAAATATATTTTTTATTATTTGTTGATCATAAAAATGTATTTGATCTGCATGTGTATAATAGGAAGAACTTAAATAACACTGCAATCTCTATTATGTTTTTTGCCGGGAAGCATACTATAACCTTAAACAAAGCACTCTGTCTATTGTAGCTTTCATGAATATTGAGAAAAGTATACAAGAATTTCAGGCTTGGCAGAGAGTCACTGAAGAATGGCTACCTGAATACCTGATCTGTTGCAGATAAACTACACAGGAGCTAGCATGAATCCCGCCCGGTCATTTGGACCCGCCGTAATGACAGGAATGTGGAATCATCACTGGGTGAGTTGGACCAAATTATAACGCCTCCATTGCTATGATCATTAGAAAGGCTTTTGCTTGTCTGGTGTTTATTGAAAATGCGTTACAAGGGAAGGAAATGCTCTGAGAAGACTTGATGCAGTGTTAAAATTTTATGGTTGGCATGAAAAATTTTGGGGAACATTTCAAGCCTTTCTTTATACTGTGTTTTATATTAACAATTTGCTGCCAATATAGTAACTAAAAAACTAAGAATGTAAAGGTAATTTCAAATTAGAATGAATGTTAAGTACAAAAATTTATCTAGTTTGCGAAAACACAACAAGGTTTAGATTTTGTTAGAACATAACATAGTGTTTGCTTACATGTCTCATTATACAGCACAAGGTAGGAAGTGCTAGAAACATCGAATGCGACTAAATTCATTACTGTTTACAGAACTTTGAAAGGCCGTGTAACGATAGTTCGCAATTATGCAAGACCTTCATCTACAGTTGACCATCTTGCAAACATAATAGTGTACTTTGAATATCGTTGTAGTAATGAAGTGGTTGATCATAACCTCAGCTAAATTTTACAAGTTACGAAAGGTGTGATGTGCTTGGTGCTCACAGGTGTACTGGGCGGGCCCCATCGTGGGCGGTGTGGTTGCTGGAGCAGTGTACAGTTTCATCTTCCGAGCCAGGAAAGGGGAAGACGAGACCAGCTCGTATGACTTCTGATCATTTATTTTCAACATACATAATTAAGCCGTCATTGTATAAAATATCTTGTATTAGATAAGTAGGAGAAATACTCCCGTATAAGCTGTCAGCTCCGTGCGCCACGTTTTAGTAACAACACACTCACTCTGTCGCTAGTCTGAGAACGTTGAGCCAAAGACTGACAAATCACCGCATGGTTACAAAGGAGTACATTCGTTTTTTTTGTCCCGAATGCGTATATATAATCAAACCTGGTTTCATTTATGGAAAATACGATGTACGTGGAACCGACATGTGTTAAGCAGCCGCAGTATGGCTGAAGAGTTTTCTTGCCGACCATAAAGAAGTTTTATTTTTACCATAATTTGTTGTCCTTCAAAATATGACAAAGGTGGGGTTACGTTTATGCAGTTGAAATACGTACATTTTAGTTACGGTTACAGTGTTGCTTCTAGAATAATCACAGCAATAATTGCGGTCTCTACTGAAGCCGTGTTACTGAGGGTGACGTCCGTCACTCAGAAGAAGTGAGGGTCTTCCTGGAACGTGGCACAGAGCTGCAGAACAAGTTTGATCGTGCTCCTTTTTTTCTTTCAAACCAAGGTTTAAGAATCTCATTTCGTGATAAACGTACTTACATCTATACAAAAATGATACCGAAGACTTTAAGCGTATTTAAATTTCATAAAGTATCGAATAAATAACTTTATTTAGTTACTTACTATTAAACATATTGTATTTTTCTGTTGAAATATATTAAGATGTGTTAAAGTATCTCCAAAATTCACAGATTCTCTGTATCGAGTCTAAATATTAAGGTCGTCTATTTAATTTACATGTAAACCACTGGCACAGAAGTACTGCTTAACACAAAATCATTGCGATTTGCATGCGTTACCTAACTACAAGCAACTAACACGAGTGTTTTCAGAAACATCTACCTCTAATGCAAAATCATGGGGAAAGAACTGTAAGACGTTCTTGCCATAATGACAAGTGAAAGACATCTCAAAGCCATCCTCTGTAATAAGTTAGCTACACGGATCTGACTAGAGAAACTTACACCTCGTGGCGATTAACGCTCGAGTGCTTCGCCACAAAATGGTGTACAGGTCTAGTCAGGCGTACGTTATGAACAGTGTAGCCCTTATTAGAATTAAACGAATTGTATTTGAAGCAATAAACAACATCAATTCGCATTAAACAGAAAGCGGCTTCCATTGATCACAGCAAAACAAGCTTCTACAGTCGTGGCGCACAAAGAAACGCCTGCGCACCACGGCACTCATTCGGCGAGAATGTACAATACCGTCACTACCTCGCACGGTAACATTTACGCCTCTTTCATTCAACGAGATGTTTTACGGCAGTAATTGCATTCCACCTCCTATACGTATCAACCAGCCCTGGTATATTAACGGTTAAGAAAACACGTTTTGTTTTGTTGCGCTTTCTTTTTTCGTGTCTGCTAACGAAATACTGCTGTCGAAATTGTGTGTTGTCGTGTTCTTTCACGATTACTAGCGTTTAAGCTGAACCCTCTCGCATATGCTGTGTCTCCTGTTTGCTATATACTGTGTGGCAGAAATCTGTCGGGCATCCCTCACACGTTATCTTACACTGTGGCAACAAACAAAGAGAAATATTTTTCCCTCAGCATTTTATGTAGCATATCTGGCAGAAATCACTGGGGTAAATAAAGCTACTCTTATATCACCCGGAATTTAATAGTTGATTGTTTTTGTGTTTCATCATTTGTCAATTTTAAAAACTTTCAAGACTTAGACGTTAATTACAGATCGGAAATGTCAATGTGTAGAACAGCACAAACCAGGCAAGTAGGGAAGAGGATAACATTCTAACTAACCTAACTTGTTGTTACATAAGAGTTCCGAAACCGTGGCATTTTGCTTCAACCTAGCAGTCTGTAGAACGTACATCGGCCCCACTATAGTTTGCGTGAAACTGTGATTTGCCGTATATGGGTTGCTCAGTATTTTGTGTACAAGAGGTCTGGAAATTATCTCAACAACATTTGTATTTTGTTAACACTGACCTCATTCGATTAATTTCAAAAGTATATATTCCTAAATAGACCAGAATAAAGAAGCTTCGTGCACCTCACTGCAGCGAGAGTTCTGCAGTCGTAGCTGCTCTTCATGCCTGATGCTCCAAAGCAAAGCAAAGCATTGTCCCACACGCACGAGCGTTACATTAACCTTTTAAAGCCTAGCGGTAACTTTACGTACTACCAGGTTTAACATTAAAAAATTCTACGTGGTGCCCACATTGCGTTTATGTGTTTTGTACGGATCTTAGAACAAACAGCAACTTTTGCCTTATAAAACATTAAGAGACTGGTTTTTATAACCGAAGTGGAGAGTGTTTACAGCGCGGTACGCACTGAGTCCTTATATAAAACAGATACGCTTCGTCTTTAAAGGGTTAACTCTATGCCAGCATCCCGTCACTGAGGCTGTTTGTCGCAGGCATCTGACGTCTGAGGTCTGTCTTCAGTCTCAGGGTCGTCCATGAATATTTGTTCTGAACAAACAAGGAATAAGACAGGTTTTCATTCGAGAAATTCGGCTTTCCTTTACCATTAGTCATTCCACCTAACTTCCTTACTCATTTCTTGTCGGGCTCGTTTTGCGCTGTCTGCAGTGTTCTTGATATACACTAAAATGAACCTCGTGACCTAGTACAGAGCCCTCACGTTCCGTGTTCGGAAGATTCCTGGTGTAAACACCGGCAAAGACACTGGCCAACCGACTTGAGATATTTCGTAGTTTCCTTAGTCAATGCAGGCAAGTGCCGGTGTAGTAGGTTCTCCAGTTCAGACAACGACCCGTTCATCCCCTCCCTGTCCAGTCCATTAGTCACTGATCGGGATCCTATTCAACGCTATATATTCTGACTCACAGAGTCGCTAAATCAACCGTAAGTAGCCTATACAAGATTTCATGAAGATCTCAGAGACTCTTCAGTACTCTTTTAAGAAACATACTGTAATAATATTGATGCCACGTACTAAATGTTTATTGAAAATTCCCCACGTTCAATTCCTATTCCTATCACTGATAATACCGACAAAATTTTCTAGCTTATTATTCAAAGTGCCCAAGGTTAATTCCAAGCCCCCTCACTAATAGTACTGATAAAGCCCAACAGCATATTAGGCCTATTTCAAGTGCCCCATATTCCGTTTCCAATCCCAACACTAATGATACTGACGTAGTAGCTTTTGGTCAAAGCGTTCCGGTTTCAAACCCAATCGTTACGAAAAATTTGTCAAAGAAGTAAAAATAACCCACAGAAGCATAACTTATTGTTTCACAGACTTATCTGTTATTATAATTGTAGTAAAATAATAATAACTATTATTTTATATTTGTTAAATTTCTTGAATAAAACTTAAAAGTTTCGCAATCCGTCACATTTGTAGCTGGCTTACAAAAACATTTAATCTTAATATGTAGATACGTTTACGATCTGCTTCGTGCTTAGTTTCATATGATTATATCAATTTTCCACTACTTATGATACTTAAAGGGAAAGCTAAAGAAAATCATCCTGGGGCCACAATATTGGTTCATATAAGAAAAATTACCGTAAAAAGACAGACCATTTTAGGGACTCTTACTTCCCACCAATTAATGAGCCTAAGTTAGGGTCGTTAGTGTTGCTCCCATCTCGAGAGTTGGAGTGACCGTTATATTATTGTTAATGACGTAAGGAATTAAAAGTACGGGATTTGGCAAAACGTCGAATGATATGAATTTTATTACAAGATTCATAACAATCAGCTAAGTGGTTCGAGTGTTGAAAGTGGGAATAAGGATACTCGCATACAAAAAGTTGCATGATAATGTCACAGGCCTACCCTACGTTCCTTCCATAAGAATGGACATTAGGCCAGAAACTGAACGGGTGAAATTAAATAAGATTAATGACAACAGTCACTTTGAGACGGGCGTAGAACCAATTATGGCATAGTCGTATGTATCAAGTGTACCTGAGGTGAAGGAAGAGAATAAGATTTGGTTTTGAGTGACACGTTTTGGAACTTCATTTGTTTTAACCCCACTTTTCCCAGACTGTGGGCAGTATCCAGCACAGGCACAATCGTAGGAGAAACAAATCTGTGTCTTTTACCAGGAAACATGTTCGTAACCACACCTTCATTTAAGTGAAGGTAATGATCCCAAACCCATAAATCTGAATTTCCAGACTAAAAATATAAGCGGCCCAAGTTTCATTTACGGACTCTAATAATTAAAATCCTTCCCTTAGTGGATACATATATAGGATACTCAGTCAAATTTTAATCAACTTGCCAATTATAGCATTTCTAAAGCGATTTCGTTCACAGACACTAAAGATTAAATGCACTTCACGCCACGCAGTTTACAACTGATCCTCCCAGAACACATGATATATTACTTGCTAGAATTCCACTCACCTGCGCCACGGTATGCCATATTTTCCGCACCAACATATAATAGATAACACATGCTGCGGAGTTCACACCTATCCCACGTGGCGTTACCGTGGTTTAATATCGGTGAAGTGGAATTCCACGTTAGTAGTGTTCTTGATAGCAAAGTTTTAATGCCGGTATAGACTGTTTACAAGCCTAAGCATTTCGTCACTTTCACATATTTCTCTGTTACAGATGATTGTCGGTGGAGGCTGGGTTTAGAACAGAGCCAGGGGAATCTGATAGGACGCATGACGGTTTTTATACAGTAGCTCTACTAACACAGCTTCAGCAAGGAATTTTCCAGCAACAGGAGCATTTGTACCTGCATGACAATATAAAATACGCTTAGCTTAAATAAGTAATATTAAGTGAAATCCGGTTAATCCTTGCATAGAACAACAGCTTCCTAATATATGTTGTTAAATACGAACACCAGTAACGGTGCTAGCCCACGCAATTTAGTCTGTGGCTGCATAGACAGTAACAGTCTTTGACAAAGTAACTTGTACTTGCGGGAAAACAAATGTAATTTGTGAGAAAATATTTGTATTCCACTAGTGTGTTATACAAGCTCTCTATTGAGTAACGTTTTTTAAGGAGGTTTGAAGACAAATCTGTCATTGTTTCAGAACTGTCTGTTGAGAAGTTTACGGATTGTGTGCAAAGTGTATTTACAATTATCAGTTGACTTTCACACTTATGGAAGAAAACATTCTCTCATTTCTTGCGTCATTATAGACATCCATGTATATAACACAAATATCTGTTTTACTTACAGAAAAAGTATGAATACTTCGCACTCAGTTTCTTATTTATATATTTTAATAAAACTTTGAGGATGCATACAAATTATTTAACCTTACGTAAGCAAATGCGCCTTGATTAGAGAATACGTGAATCAAACACATGATAATGTTGTAAGGCTAGTTTCATGAAAGCGGCGTTATTAGTGAACAGAAGGTCTGGGGCTGGACAGCGGACACACAAGCCTTGTACTGTGTTTTATACGTCGCATATGCGTATAAACCATAGCACGTCTACTTACAATGTTATAATGTATGAGAAAACATGTAGTTATTGCACTTCAGCATCAGCTCCTTCCATAAAATCTAAAGTCATTTTACTGAAACTAATTTTTGCTTTCCTGAATTATAAATATATCTTAAGAAATGATTGAATATAAAACAGTATTTTTTTTTGTTTGGCTAAGTATTACGAAACAAATTGCCTTATTTTCTGAACTTCATTCACTTGTTACCAAACGCCTTAGGAATACAAATTTTACCGTATTTATTTCTTTGTAGAGATGTAGTAGGTTTAACGATGTTTCAGTAACACCGAATACTCGACGAAAGCGTTGAATAATTATGTAATAGTAAATTATCAATCGAAAAATCTATGAAACGAAGTGGTCGTGGCCTAATTTTAGGTAAAATCCTGGCATAGGCACAGACTAATTCAGAATGACCGCCAAACCACAAGATGGACGGTGTGCTCACTGACAATCAAACTGCGCAGCTTATGGAATACAAATCAGAAGCGTTACGGCTTCAGCCAGATTACTCGGGATTTTCTTTATCGAATGTCAAAGGATAATACCAGTAGTAAATATTACTGCTGCTGCTGCTGTTGCTGCTGATGCTACTAACACAATCACCACCACAACAGCTACTACCACCACCATCACCACCACAACAACCACCACCACCACCAGTATCAATATCAATAACAGTAACGATAATAAAACCTAACAGTTAATGTAGTTATAAAATCAATGAAGCAGAAATTAAGAAGCAAAATAAGACTCCGTCACCTACTTTGCACGGACATTACTCCGCCTTATTATTACTTCCTGTAATATTCAAAACGAACTTCGAGGTTTGCATGTTACACTTCCCACTTAGGCCGAGTTCCATATACTTCTCCTAGTTTTATGGCCATTCTTTTGACACGAAACTTGCTGGTGATAACCATCACATAACCTGCACTAACAACAGACGCTTTGGGCTGGTTCTATAAGCCTGAGATTGCTGGAAGGAAAAAAAGATTAGGCACTAAGAGGGACTTGTCGAGCACTGCCATTCCCACCATCCATAATACATCTAATTTTAATGGGTAACACTTAACTAAACATCTGACAGCTTTCGGTAATAATAAATTCTGTCATAAGTCACGTTTTAATAACACGGTTCGTATTTCACTCTAAATCGACGTAAACAATTTCTACTCATGTCGGGAACGGAGTCGCTTGGTGGTGGGTTAAGGAGGACTGAGCCATGAACCTCCCTTCTCCCGTTCCGGAATTGTTATTACAACGAGTATACTCAGACATTAGCAATTTGAAGTTGTTAAGGTAGAGATATGCCGTAAACCTAAACGCTTAGAGAGAAATAACATAGCGGCTGTTAAGGATGTATTGCCCTTGAAGTGCATCTGCGTTAACCATTAGTTCGTACAACGTAATTCTGAAATGTGTGTCACAACTTGCACCACTTTCACATAAAACTCACACTTGATACTGGAACATAAACAAACTAGCCACGACGTCTTTCACTGTCCAAAATCTGGGATTCCGCTGGGGGAATGAACAAATGAGTACAGAAATTAATTAATTCTAATTAATTAGCATAGGCGTATATATTCCCTTTTCTGTATGGCGTTAAACTGCCTAACAGGCTCCTCAAATGGCTTTGTCTTTCGCATACCGGGATTATGATTCATGGTGGGTATTTATTGTTTCAAAGTAATTTTTGTGTCGAAAAGTGACCCATAATATGAAAAATATGTCAGAAAATTGCACATTTATGTGTATGTTTTTTGAATAATAAATATATACAAAGTACAAAAACACTAATCACCAACAAATGCACAAAGAGTTCTATCATCAATCTCACACACTCCTACATGTTTCAACCCTGCTGGGTCATCTTCAGGGAGAACTTTTTGTTATCATTACACTAAGGTTGCACTTGATAGTTGAGTGAGAATGTGCTGGACTTCACGCCTCCAAAAACAACGCAGTACACAGTCAACAGCACATTCTCACTCAACTATAAAGTACAACCTTAGTGTAATGATGACAAAAAGTTCTCCCTGAAGATGACCCAGCAGGATCGAAACATGTAGGAGTGTGTTACGATTGATGATAGAACTCTTTGTGCATTTGTTGGTGATTAGTGTTTTTGTATAATGTAGTGCACGGACATGGAACACATTAAATATACAAAGTACTTAGGAATGGAGAAAATGAATTAGTGTCCTTCTTTACGTTACTTCTTTAAGGAATTTTTCCGAAACATTCAACAAAAGTGTTCACAATAAAACTTCCTTAAAGTTGTCTCAGCAGCACATTCGCAAGACATCTTTGTAAGGTTTACTATTTAATTACCTTGTGTGACTTCTCGCGTAATGATTTTACAAATACAATGAGCCCATAAACAATGCTTTACGGTTGTATGAACAGCGAAAAACACGTGAGATGTTTGATCCTGCTGTGAAAGCAGCGAAGCATGGCGAGATCACAGTAGAAGTTTGGTGCCGAGAATTTGTGTGAGAGATAATGTTGTGCAGGCAGTCTGGCAGCGGGTTTAAGCTGCAGGCTGTCAGTAGTGCTTTGTGTTTCAGGACATTAATATGAGACGACAGGAGAGAGAATGCGTGTACTTGGAGGAAACAAAATATTAAATCCTGAAATTGTTAATTGATCATTTCGAGGGAGTGTTGCTTTTTAACGTCTGGAGATATTATTTTTAGTCCTTGTGGAAGGATGAGGCCCTCGCTCGTGGAACTAGCCACAAGAAACAGTGTAGCACCAAAAGTTTAACACTCCTCCACACGGATTACGGCTGCATGAAAGTGAATATTGTTCGAAGTTTAACTGACAAGGAAATCTGTAATGCTAGGAGAAAACCAAAACCGTGACAATTTTTCCACCACAAATTTCACATGCACTGCCTGGCTTCCAAATGGGGCATCCGAAGTAAGAAACCAGCGACTAACAGTCTGCGCTACAGCACGGCTTTTATGTTTTCAGGCGTAAGTATCACAGGTACTAATAACATCATAACATTCTGTAACGGCACTATGTGCATCATACAAGTTACATAATAATTTTTCCTTTTTTATTATATTTCTCCGTGGCCAATTTGCAATTTTCAATTTTTTTAAAATATCCTTTAAAAAGTGCCACGTTTTTAGACACATCACCATGCATAATTTTTAATGTCACACACAGATTTTACTATGGTTGTTGCCATTAAAAATGACATGTCTGGCGGATACAGAGATTTACAATCAAGATGACAGCCTTCAGAATTATTATATCATAAGAAGATTTTCAAAAAGTTGGATTAGTATTAATAGTAGGTTCTGCTAATTTTCATAATTGAATCGGTGATTATTGACAGGCACAGGACATAGATTTAAAAGGTTCGAACCTCATTGGAAATTTCAAGTATTGAAAATTGTGTCCGTACTTCTAGCAGAAAGGCATAAGTCTGCGGCCGAGCCCTTTTTGGGATCGTGGGTTCGAATTCCACTGGGGGCATAGATGTTTGTCTCTTGTGAGTGTTTGTGTTGTCAGGTAGAGGTCTCTGCGACGGGGCGATCCCTCGTCCAGAGGAGTCCTACCGACTGTGGTGTGTGTCTGATTGTGATCAAGGGAAAATAAACAACCTCGACACCTACTGTGAGTATGTAGAAGAGATCAGGACTACGAAACGAAACTTCTAGCAGACAGTTACACACACTTCCAGGTACCAGTCTACAAGAGTAACACAGTTTTTATTATATGACAACCTGCAGTATAAACGAAATCAATAAAATGAAGATGGTTATTATGTGAGGCCAGAAAGATAGCGAAGAGTGACGGAAGGAGGTTGGAATCAACAAGGATGATTACCGAAAGCAGTTAATGGCAGAATAAAGGAAAGTGAGAGAAGGTTTAACGAAGCACAGATGTTCAGTATAGGCAAATGAGTGAGAAGCAACATTCAGTGTTAGGTACAGCCCTCTATTACTATCGTTACATTGGTCTATGTGGAATTAGTCATAATGGAAATAAGACTAATACGAAGGAGGAAGTAAGGTGGGTGGATAAATTGGACAACTTCGAATGTGGAGCGACATATTCTGATATATTTACTTTTAGTGGGGTAATCTTGCTGGAATTTCTCCATTAGGAAAAAACAAGGACTTAATTGGACGCCTTGCTGTCGCTCCGCCTGTGACGTATTATAGGAACGTAAAACCGTTAGTTTCATTTAGTAGTCAATATGAGAAACTTTCACTAAACGTTTTTGAGCAATTTTAATTTGGGTTAAACTGGACTAAAGTAGCGGACACTTGGCATAGGCACCGACATGCATCTCGAGAGTAAATAGCGCGTAACTCATTAAACATATAAGCGAGTAAAACATATTTCAAGTCAAAATTATACAAAAATGAAAAGCACATTTTATATTCCTTCTTTTGTGTCCAATCGTCGCAGATTTTATGGATAATTGAACAAAATATTAAGAATATGTTGTTTTATATCGTTTGCACTTCATAACTCTTGGATAGGTCTTATAAATTTTCTTTTGAAATTTATGGCGAAGTGTTGCCAAAATCATGCCTCTCTGTCTGTCTGTCTGTCTGTTGCCTGGTCTCACAGCCTAAATCTCTGGACACAACTTTAGTTTTGATAAGACTTATAGTAAAATTTTTTCATTTCCAATTTTCAATCATATTGGTCCGCAACGAAGCCAAATTTAAGACCACAAAAGAGATGTTAATATGCAATGTCTGTCATAAACTTTTAATAAATTCTATAAGCACACGATACTCCATTACCGAATACATAGATTTTATAATTTCGTTAATCAGTTCCATAACTGCGGGAATTATGAAGTAGGGTTATCGAAAAACTGAACGACCAAATACCCTTCTACGATTTCGCAGCCTGTTGATGGATGTCTCATGTTTAATATTCTGAATTCCAGGCTCTAACTGCAGACTGCTGGCTGCGAATATTCGAAAGGTAAGTTGCGAGCATGATAATAAAATGGAATAATCTATGAAGACTTTCTTTCGCATATGCTTAAGTAGAAGGAAAATGTACACTATTTTCCTTTGTAACATCTGTCAGAACTCATCATTTGTTCCTTATTCCCTTGCAAAATGTATAGTTAGAACTGTGTCTGGGCGAAGTAACAATTGATTCCTAGACAAAGCATTGGATGATAATTTGATCCTTTTTTAACGTTGCTCAATTTAGGTAACAGTAAACACACAATGCATTAACTACACCTTGAGCGTGCTTAATTTAAAAACTACCTAGTCATTATTTTGGTGAGTTAACATGAGCCAGGTACATGACCTCGATCAGCAATGCACAGTCATCGCAACATCACTTAAATGAATTTGTGGATCTGTAGTGGGGTTAATACTGCTTGTAATTCTATAGAGAGTGATTCACTAATGTCGTTTGTGCGATATCTGAAGAAAGTGTGCACAAACTAACCGTGCCTCCGAGCTCGAAACTGCTGAAACGGAAGACAAAAATATTTTACGTGATTCACTGTTGGTGACATTTTGTATTTTGATTTAGGTACCGAAGATACAAAATTCTAAGCTTGCTGACTTTCAATGGGAAAAAATTCTTTGCCCGAGTGAAAACACACTCCTCTACATTTTACTGAAGATGGAAATATCCAGCCTCCAAAAGTCGTAAATTTTTGTGATGCAAAATATTCACAAATAAAAACGCACCAAATTCGTATCCACCCGAATGAAATACTAAAAAGCAAAGGAAAAGTTGTCCCTGACAACGTCATGAAAGTATAGGGGGGAAGTAGAGGTATAACTCGACTCATTCTTAACCTAGGCACTAGAAGGAGGTGATTGTTCAACATCACGCCCCGGCCTGTTTTCCCGGGGAAAAACACGATACCCACTGAACATGAGGTTAAGTGGGCCCCGACAGCAGGTCTGGAAGGTTTGGAGAAGAGAAAAATTTTTTGCTCCTGCCGAGATTCGAACCCACTGCGCCCATCACGTAACCTAGTCATTTTACCGACTACCCTATCCCCGATCGACAATAAATATTAAAAATATCTAAATATAACTTGAGTACTTGGGGCGGTTATTTAGAATTTGAACAAATTTATGTATCGCCATCTGCGGGCACGATGCGGTTCTCACTTCTTTCACGGTCCATTCACATGCGGCCTCACTGAACTTCGCACGTTAGGGAAAGAAGCGAATCGCCGCAGCGGGAACGAAGCAGCTTACCGCAAACAAGAGCTCATTCAGAGACTTGTCATTAACAGTGTTTCATCTCGAGCTTAAGCTGTTCATTGGTTCTTCCGACAGCCAGAAGCATGTGCTAATTAGATGCCAGAACGAATACAATACTTCACATATCTACGGCAATAAGTATCACGTATTAGGAGATACAGTATGTGTATGAAAGAAAATAATTTTCTCTGAGTTAAAGTGCAAAGTGTTCAAGTGAAATCATCTGTACATAGGTAATTGCTTTGTATGGTTTATATCAGAACAAAATCAGTAATTGTAAAAATTAATAACTTGTAAGGAGAAGTGTCTCGATTTTCAGTTTCTGTAGGCAAAATATTCTCCTGAACAAATTGTGTCATCAACTGATGCAGCTAAAGATCTAATATTGCAAAGTGTAACATGAAATGCTTAACTGCATACTTGTCTAAACATAAGGGCTATCTTTCTTCAGTTATCACTTTGTTCCTATCAGGAGATCCTGGCATTTTACTCTGATGTGTGCAATATGGCACCATTAAAATTTATTTGTCACTTTAAGTTTTGGGTTGCTTTGTTCAGTGTGTACAGCCAGAAGGCTATGGATATGTTCCTCTGTCTCGGTGTGTGTTCTGCTGAGTTACAGTAGGACTTGCAAAAAAATTTGTAATTCTTGCCGTAAAAAGAACCTAACACTTTCCTTATTTGTCACTTTCATTAATACCGCCCTATATATTGACATAACTCACTCAGTCTGAGAATATGTAGGCCTTAGGTATTGTCTAGATTCACCTTCAGTAATATTCGGATTAATCAAAGGCTTGTCAAATGGACCAGTTTTCAAATTTCAAGGAGAAAGATATCATACCGCAGATTCTGTGAACATTAAATATGAATGTACCACTAATCGCCCCACAGTTTCTACTTCATGTTAGCAATACAGGGTGTGACCTCTCTTTGTGCAAGATAAAATCATCTACAGGTGAACTGGGACGAGGCTTTAACCGGTGCTACTGGACTAAGAATCCCCCTTTTCTCAGTACAACATAGTGCTACTATAATCAGTAAAGAATACTGTGAAATGTATATATAAGTATATTAATAAATAAATAAGAAACTAATACTTCTAACAAATCAAGAAAATATTTTGCGTTGAAGATTAACGTTCTATTTGCCAGTAGGTAAGAACAGAAAAACAGGAGAACAAGAAGAGAGAACGTTACGAAAATTAATAGCGCACCGCCAGATTGCAGCACCACTTAAATCTTATTCTTTTAACTTTTGTATTTCAATATGTGTGTGTGTGATTATCCTTCCAGGAACCGTCTTAAATTTCTGACTTCAGATATCCTAGAAGAAGGAAAGACCTCCTGTGATACCTAGGCTTAGATGATGACAGTTATATTAAAATGAATCCCAAAGCAGTAGGCAGGGACGGTGGGAACTGCTACGTCTGACGCAGGATATGGACCAGTGGCGAGTAATTTTGAGTACGATAATTAAACTTGGGTTCAGAATAATGCAGGGAACTTCCCGACTGTCCTTTTCAAGGACACTGGTGTATAGGATTAGTTAGTTAGTTTGTTTGTTTGTTAGTAAGATATTTTGAAGAAGTTTGTTCTTAAGGACAAAATGGTTTCAAGTACACAGAAGAAACAATATCTTCAGTTTATATTATGATCGGAAACCAATAGTAGTTTTGTCTGCCTAATAATTTCTCGTTCAATGCTAATCTGTAGACTTACATTAGAATATATTTCTCGTAAACTAAAATTAAATTAGACCTTTCACATGCCGGCATGTGAAAATATGTTTCTGTTTGATATCTGACGTTTGGCTACGCAAGAGAGATGTTTAAAGAAGTGTAAATACAGGATCAATGCAGTGGAGTCCATCAGAGGCGATCAGCCAATAAATAAATTCCATAACTTTTACAAAACTTGACATTTCATTGCTGCATTCACAAAAACTCGCCGCTGGTCCTTATGCCAATCCAATTTCGCAGCCCTATATTGCGCTTTTATAAAATGATTTTTAAATGAGGATTTGTCAGCCTGCCCCTCAAAGCCTAATTAGGAAAATCATTAAATAATTCTACGTGGTGCCCACATTGCGTTTATGTGTTTTGCACGGATCTCAGAACAAACAGCAACTTTTGCCTTATAAAACATTAAGAGATTGGTTTTTATAACCGAAGTGGAGAGTGTTTACAGCGCGGTACGCACTGAGTCCTTATATAAAACAGATACGCTTCGTCTTTAAAGGGTTAATATCGAAAAATTCTACGTGGTGCCCACATTGCGTTTGTGTGTTTTATACGGATCTCAGAACAAACAGCAACTTTTGCCTTATAAAACATTAAGAGACTGGTTTTTATAACCGAAGTGGAGAGTGTTTACAGCGCGGTACGCACTGAGTCCTTATATAATACAGATACTCTTCGTCTTTAAAGGGTTAATATTGAAAAATTCTACGTGGTGACCACATTGCGTTCATGTGTTTTGTACGGATCTCAGAACAAACAGCAACTTTTGCCTTATAAAACATTAAGAGACTGGTTTTTATAACCGAAGTGGAGAGTGTTTACAGCGCGGTAAGCACTGAATCCTTATATAATACAGATACTCTTCGTCTTTAAAAGGTTAATGTACCACATACATTTGCTGACGTATAATTATTTGCTTAAAAAAGCAGTCCCATTACAGGCCTGGACAGACCCTGAGGGTTCCAGGAGGTTGAGGCTCCCAGATTTGTAGACAATCGGCACTTGAAGGTTGTAAGGTCGTCAGCCCCACGCACTGGCCGCCTTTACCCCCCCAGGAAATATTCCTGGTACTCATTTCTGTTAGAGACTGAGTCGACCCCAGGGCCATAGCGCGACCGAAAGGATTACGTCAATGAAAAATTCCAATGAAACCATCGGGAATCGAACCCGCAACCTTCCGGTTTGTAGCGCAGTGCCTCAACCAACTGCGCCACCGCGTGCCAATTATTTGCTTACGAATATAATTTGGTTAGAAAGCAAGGAGCCCCTTATGTGTCGCAAATTTTGACGACGGACTATAATGGTGCCCGAACATGAATGGTTTGTAAATAAATATAAACTTTATAGTTACTCTTTTTTCTGTGGCTCTGCAGCCGAAGTCGGGCGTAACCCGCCTCACTGTTGAGGTTTCTAAATCACACACAATTAGACACACACATGCGGCAGGACTCCTATGAAGGAGTGATCAGCTCATCGCAGGGACCGCTACTTACACAACACACAACAAACACAAGAAGCGAACATCCATGCACTCGGCGAGATTCAAACCCACGATCTCAGCAGTCACGCGGCTTCACAGCTACGCCTTAGACCGCACAGCCACCGGCATCGGCTATAGCGTTTCTCTTTGTATAATTCAATGTTGTCTCCTTTAACAAAAGATATATGTTTTTTATCCACATTCCTGGAATTAGCTTCAGTTAATGCGCATTAAAATATATATGCAGTACAACCCGTTCGCAGATTTTACTATAGCATGTTCTCCACATTCGGTAACTGGTTTGCTCTGACGTAACAGTAAAAATTCCCAAAGGATTCCGCTCCGTAACATTCCAGTACCTGCGTATTACGTTATAATGTTTGGGAAACGTAGAGAGATCCGTTCTCCTTACCCAATTATATGCCATTTACTGGTTTAACGGCAGGCCTTATGATACGGTGTCCTCAATTCTTTCTGATCTGTCTCGAGACCTACAGGTGTAATTCTCTCTCTCTTTCTCTCTCACTAAATCATGGCCACTGCACGGCACGGGTCAAGGCCCCTTCTATTATGTCACGAAGCACCCCGCCTTTCCATGTGACGCCATAACATTTACGTACCGGTGCAAAGAGCTCGACTGAGTCCAGAAGTACATTCGTCGCTTTCTCTTAGCTATTCTGTCTTACTCTTATCGGTGTGCTTGGTAATACTGCATATAAAATGCCCACGCCGAGAAGGGGGAAAAATGTAAAAATTATATATGACTAAATGGAAAGGAAGAGGCCGTGCCATGGCTCAGGCGGTTAGCCGCCGGCCTCCCATCGCGGAGGCCCGGGTTCGATCCCGGGTCAGTCCATGTGGGATTTGTGGTGGACAAAGTGGCACTGGGACAGGTTTTTCCCCGAGTTCTTCGGTTTTCCCCTGTCAATTTCATTCCACCGGTTCTTCATTACTAGGAAAAGGACAAAAAATAATCATCATCTTCATCATAGGGTTGCACAATAAGCCTGCAGTGCGTCCGTAGCGTGCGGGGCCCTTCACCACTAAAAAAAAAAATGGAAAGGAAATCTTGAAAAAGAGCTATGTACTAGGCAGATGTTGCGTTACTTCACATTGTTCCACCTGCCAAGAGTAATGTAGCTCTCTGAATGATGTTACTGTCCAGGAACAGTCGTGGACTATTTATAAGAGTCCAGCATTTGCCTGCATTGACTACAAGTGAAACCTAAGGTACGTCTTCGAAATTGGAGCCGCACATTTGTCGAATGTAAACACTGTACAGGTCGTCATTCTGCTGCACCCTGCTCGCTAAAATAGACAAAAAAAAAAGATGTATCAAGCAAGCACAGTGCTGCAGCCCTGAGCCACCTACTTTGGTGATGAAAACGAGTCCGAAAGCAGAAAAAAATGATATTTTTTCCGCTCAAAACAAGCAATTTACAATTCACCGACTTCGTAACCACGAGTGCAAATTCTAACACTGAAATCTGCCTCAATTTGGCATATACATTAAACTGCAGCTCTTACCTCACACAGTGCAAATTCCATCTCCATTATATACACTAATAAGATCGTGCTGCGTGGGGGAAAAATTCGCTGTTTGTTCTACGAATGTTGATCATGAGAAATACATAAACACACAACGTTCGAAAAACAGAATTTTTATTTGTTACGGGAGTTGGAAGAAACAGTAACCATGAGGCTTTAAACGGTTAGATAATCACCTCACAGCTACCTCATCAGTGGCTGTGATGTAATTTAAGTATTGGTCTAAATTTATTTGCCTTTCTTTGGTGGTATAGCCACATTTTCTTTTCGTAGACTACTTACAAACTCTCTAGTTTCACTTGTAGGCCTACATGCTACCAGAATGTACAATGTATAGCGCTACAGTGTGATTCCTAAGTGCAGACAAGGAGGACTAATGTGTTCTAGTCCTAAAATTAAAGCACAATATTCTTATAAAGACATGGCATAAAACATCGCCTCTGTTGGCGAAAATGTTTTGTAGTTTGCTCATTACAAGACCTTCTTACGATATGCAAGCTGGAGACAATCTAGCGGCCTTTACATGTCAAAACATCACACCATGTTATAGTTAACAACTTTTATGCTAGGAGTGAGTAACCGGGGAAGAAAATATTCGTGATAGGACAAGTGTTGTGTGGCAAGGTACTGCTGCCACATTCTTTGAAAAATTCGTTACTAAGTAGAGGAGTTATGTACACATAAAATGAGAGCTCATCACGCAACAGATTAATTAGCAAATGGTGCAATTATTTCTGAACCAACCGTTACGCTACCATAAATCAGCACCCAGTTGGCAGTCACGTGAGCTCCTCAAAGTGTGCCACGGGGCGCTGAGACTCAAGCTGAGTGCAAAACTGCAAATTCTACTTCAGTTCATTGACCTGTGGTGTTACTAATAGCGTCAAGGGGTATTAATCAACGTATGAAAATGAAATCTTTTCCTATAATATTTATCAAGACTATTTTCTATACCTTTTACACTATGCGTCTAGGATTTTAAACTTGCTGGTTTGATAACGGGCAAAATAAAGCGGAAAATTCCGAAAAATGTTACCCCGCATGGTTAAAAGTATTGGTTGTCATTCAGATATCAGAGACGGAATAACGGCTGCAGACGTGGCAGGTAGACGAATAAAGATCTACGGAAGACTGAAAACCGAACATATATTCAGTTTTGTATTTCTGTTACGGTAAAAGAAATGAAGGTTTTAAATCAAAACAGAAGGTTTTTTTCGACCAAATAAGAGGAAGATGTTGAGTTAATGTTCCAATTGTTTTGTTGGTGACTTTTATCCAGGCACATAGGCCTACTGACCGACAGCCCTTCAGAACTGTAATCAACTGAATACAGTATTTTCTCATTTCGCGAAGAAGGTCAACCACCATATCACAAAAACAGAACACACTGTCAAAACTTGTTTCTCCAAGTCATCATTCTATTATCTGTGTGCTACTTGTCCGGTCCTTCTAAATCAGCAGTCGTTGCACAGGAAGCAAATGTTCCGTTTCCTTACATAGTCCTTTCCTCTTCTACCTACTTGTTCACAGTAGGTGTAGGGGGCTTTTATTTTCGCTTGATCACACTCAAACACATAGCACAGTTGGTTAGACTGAGCGGCCACCGAGATCGGCAAAGCAAATTTTATGAATGTAAATACCCTCTCCTGAACTACTACACGAAATTCAGTGACGTGTTATTCAAGAGTTTTAACAAGCATTATTCGTCCGATTTACGTAAGTTAAGTCCATACCTGTCCAGTAGAAAAACTGGGTATATTTTCGTAACCCTAGGAATGTAAGCTTCAATTCTTAAAGCATAATGCCTTCTGCGTAGGAAGTCTCTTCTGTTGTGAGCAAACAAAAACCCATAAGAACTTCAAAGATACCGCCAAACCTCCTCCAAACTCGTCTTGGCTGCTTATTGCAAGTAAAATGTCATCAGTTGTTACATGCTGTCAAATACTGCAGCTTTTTCAAAGGTCAAAAATTTCGCCAATATTACAGACATTTCCTTAACGTCGAAATTTTCCACATGAATTCAGGTGGACACTTAATTTGTTGACAGGAAGGTTATGCTACTTAAGCTAGAAACGACCCATTATAATTATAGTATACATATATATCAAGTGCTCTGAGATTGGGCTTAAAACATTACTCGAAAAGTAAAATTGTTTTCATAATTTGGTCAAACATTTAGTCAGTTAGAGTAGGTAAAAATTATAAAAACTAAAAATCGGAATTCATAACTCGCAGGTAAACAAACTGGATGATTTTCAGCAAAGATACGCGAAGGTTAGATTTTAGACGACTAATCTCGACGTAATATAAACCTTCGATATTTGGAAATGAAGGACAATGAACTTCCATAAGAGCGAAATTTTCTGCTTTTGCCTTCGGGATAGAAAAGTTTCGGTAAATCTGCAACTGAAAACACTGTATCACATACTAGGGAAACGTACGTATAATTTTCGTAGCCTCAACTGTATCTCACAAACTAGCATGCTCTTTACATTATGACACACGCCTTTCCTTTTCTTATACTGAGAGAGATTTTCTAGTTCCACATAACAAAAGCTGACTCTACTTTCAAAATGCAATTCTAGTTCAAAACATTAATGACGCTAACATGTTGCAAAACGTTGACAAGATTTGAGTGACCATCCAGAATTCTACTTTCCCACATCCGCATGTGGCAGCTGCACTCAGTCGAATTTCGTAATGGCCAGAAGCAGGTTACTGCCTCCAGGCACCTGAAATGAGAGTCGCTGCTTTATCGGACGATCACGTTGAGCCGAGTTCTTAACATAATCTACGAAACATGCATTATTTGACCACGATGCATCAACTACAGTACGTCGAAGAACTTGTGGAGGTCAAAAATCAGATAAACTGGAAAGGAAATTCTCTTCTTTCAATGACAAAAATTAACCTGAATTACGTTTAAAGACTTAGTTCATATCGTTAGGTAAATACACTCCGTCTCGGTTACTAAAATCGCTTTTGATTCTGAGAACCATGCGAAATATAAATGCACTCTAAGGTTAGAGTGCGGGATTTACGAATGTTAAAACTGGAGGCACATAAAGTAACCACTAGACTCTAAAGGGTTAATGTACTAACGAGGCTGAGGAAAGCCACGTTACTCATGTTAGATCAGTTACATGACAGAAGGTTCTAAACAATATGAAAATAAGTGTGAAAAATATCCTTAGGAAATAAAAAATTGGTGCGAATATTTTGAATATTCCATAACTGACCTAATTTCACATTAAGCAAGAGCAAAAAAATCCTATAAAGGAAAATGTTTTAGCCCTACCGCGATTTCCCGACTCTTAGAACTGCTTCAGAAAAGTTTAAGTAGCATGGAAATTAGGCGGAATGGCTCATTAAGAGCCTGTTGCTGGAAAAAAAGACAAGCAAAGTCAAATAAGGAGGGTGATTTAGCCGTGAATGTAATATGCCCTCTATACATGTAGACCCTACGTGTACGTACGCCTATGTGCTACAAAGATTTTACTAAATTATTATAATTAAAAATATATCATTCCCTCCTAAACTTCAGGCTGTATGTGTTTGCTTGTAATCTGATTTTAAATTGTTTCGCTTGCAGTCGGATTTACAGGAATAGCATGTCCAACCAATACACCTTACACAGATTTCCAGGGATTGGAGCGGTTCTTAGGTTAGGCTTACATAAAAACGAAGAAGCATTGGGGATAATATTTGCAGAATTACATAAATAGCCTGACAAAACATAACCCGGTTTGTCACGCGCACATGGGTCTCAGTCAGATTCTGGTATATGAAGTTGCATAAAATTGATCAGCTGCTGCTGCTTCTTGTGTTTGTTGAACATTTCTAAAAATATACAGATAATAATAACACTGCGCTTAACACTTACGGTTACTATATTTTATAGCCTAACTAAATTTACGGAAAAGAAAATCTATCTAGAATCGGACACAATCTCAGCGTGGTTACTTTTCTTTTATGGAAAACTTGCTTCATGGCAGTGTTTACAAAAGATCGCGCCACTGAAAAGTAAAAACATTCAAGAAAATCAGAAGATAATATGGAAAATTCATCTCTGTTTCGGCCTTTCATATTTATTTCAATGTCGTAGATACTATTTTTCCCCTGTCAGGGAAAATTAACATACGCGTACATGTATAAAGTGATAAACTGCTTAATGTCTTGGCTTCAGAATCTGATTCCTGAGGTCACGCCTAGTTGTAAATATCATACAAATATAGGCCAGGCTCTCAAGCGTTAAGGATTTAGCGTTATGTAATTATTAAAAGAAGATAGGATAATATGAATAAGCCATCAAGGACTTTCATAAATGTTGATGTTGAATTTACAATAAATTCTCTAAATAACGGCCCCTGCCTCAAAAAACTTCCTTGCAAAAAAAAAAAAAGGTAAAGCAGTCCCATTACAGGCCCTGAGGGTTCCAGGAGGTTGAGGCTGCCAGATTTCCAGACAGTCGGCACTTGAAGGTGGCAAGGTTGCCAGCCCTAAACACCGGCCGCGTTTACCCCCAGGAAATATTCCTGGTACTCCTTTCCGTTAGAGGCTGAGTCGACCCCAGGGACATGGTGCGACCGAAAGGATTATGCCAAGGAAAAATTCCAATGACAACATGGGGAATCGAACCCGCGACCTTCCGATTTTTAGCAAAGTGCCTCAACCAACTGCGCCACCGCGGCCCCAAACTTCCTGGCGGCTCTGTGAATTGAGGGTGTAGCTCGTATCCGTTCATTTGGACATCCGTCTACACGGATGACAGCATCCAAACTTTGACAACCAGTACATCGCATGTTACTACATTTGACGTACCACGTATATTTAACCTGCAGCCACAGCAATCCCTCTAATGACCATAGTTCCGCAGATGAGGCTAGCGATCATCGACATACATTTTTAACGCACAGTTGGAATAGGAAGGAGCGTGGTCGTGTTGCAAGTACAAATGCAGTTGTCTTTCCTGAGATACACACCGCAGGTGCAGAGATTCCTCCTGCAGAAATTCTAAAAAGATAACCGACTGGAAAAGAATTGTCACGAACAACTTGCACGAATAAACTCACACCTAGCAGCATGACGAGCTATGATTTACGAGCCAATGGAATGGAGAAACGTCCGACGTCCGAGAAAAAATATGAGAACAACTAAAATTCCTATGTGACCGGAACAGCCTTACTGCCAAATGCGACATTGCAGAAGAAGGAGGAGGAGGAGGAGGAGGAGGAGGAGGAGGAGGAGGAGAAGAAGAAGAAGAAGAAGAAGAAGAAGAAGAAGAAGAAGAAGAAGAATATAATGCTGCTGCTGCTGCTGATGATGATGATGAAGTTGATAATGTAAAAGTGCTGCAATTATGTCACACCCTTATAATATTATTGAATATCTTATTTAATTGCAGAAAGACGTAACAGACTATGGTTGTTAAAACTAAAGCAAAGAATAATACAAAGTAAAAATAAAAATAACAGAAAATTAAAATGTACGCCGAAACTTGGACGCTTGTGTTACGTGTCCGTCAGAGTCTCGATGTACGGACAATGCCGAGCCACTTCCTCACAACGCGTAACTGGACATTGCTACAGTGGCGGAGACAGTGATGGACACTCGTCGAAACATGTAATGTTGCCAGATATGGGGCCTAGGCAGTGAGGCTCTGGTTTCATCCCCGAACAAGCGGCAACGTTATTCGTCCCACATAACCTGGTTTGTTGCGTTTGTCTCATTTAGGAGTGAAAAGTATTTGTACAAAAAACAAAAAAGCAGGACTTTTGAGATGTGCAAGTAAGCGTCCGTATAAAAGTGTTATCACTGCTGGTTTACTTTGTAGAATGTACCTTTTGCGGTGCAGATCTGGCAACAATGGTTCGTGAGCCTAAGCTCCTATTGCTGTGGTCTCGGCTGTAGTTGACTTGCATGGGAGTTTCTGTGTGTGTTGACATTATCTCGGTCGTACAATGCATGTCGTGAACATTACTAGCAACGTACGCATGCACGCACGTATCCGTGAAACTGCTGCATCCTATAGGTCTCTACGTTTTGTCCAGGTTGAATGCCTTACAGATTTGTCTCCGTCCTTTTTGGTTTGTTGTTTAACTGGTTGTATCTGCCGAGAAATTTGAAGTTGGAAAACTTAAGGAAAGAAACCACGCGGAGAAATCTAAGCATATACGCAAACACGGTAATGATCTTTCGGTTTTCATATAAAGTGGGACACTTCTTGAACAGCTGAGCTACTGTTAGCTTCTAAAGGATGACTCTGCTACAAGGAGTTCTTTCTACACGCTGGAAAAATTTTGTCAGGTTAGTTTTTAGCCTACTGTTCTTTCCAAACGTGCAGTCGTGAGATCAAACTTCGGTCCGGGGACTACTTATTAGGACACGGGATTTTCTTGATTTTTCTCAGTCCTTCCATGCCAGTACCGTCTTCCAACAGCGTCTTTAAGCACGCCACAAATAAATGAGAGGTTACAGCTAAGGTTTGAGAATAGCCTCACTTTTGCTTTTCTCTGGCGCAACAGTCCAACTCGAGTGTATGACACTTAACTGTTGCGGTTTCTAGATCCCATGCATTTACACACAGTCACCCGGTAGGATTCCTCTGAATGAGTGGTCCGCTCGTCACATCGGCCGTTACCGACACAACACACAACGAACGCAAGATATGAACACCCATGCCCTCAGAAGGATTCGAACCCGTGGTCCCAGAAATCGAGCAGCCGCAGACCCATGCCCTAGACCGCAGGGCCCCCAGGATCGGCAAACAGCCCCCTCCTTCCAGGTTTCCTGAAGAAAATGTTGTACTATTAACCTATTCGTGTAAGCAGTAACATGAATTTGTTCTTTAAATGTAATCAAAGTATGCTATCGTGTGTAGCAACTGTCGGAAACGACTGTAAGTCAATTAATCTGCTTTTACATTTCTTTCATTTAACATGGTCTCCTTCGTGAAATGCCTTTTAGGTCAGATTTAAATGCGTTACGGCTGTTTGGCCTGCTACACAGTTAACTGAACCTGTTAGTTATGGCTTGCATGCTAAGAGTCCTCATCGTGCAGTTACTACATACAGGTTGCCTCGAGGCCTCAGAAGTTCACGAGGCTAGGCCCAGTTTCCCTCAAGCTACAGAGAACGTCTTGAAGGTTGCAAAATCTGAAAGGAAACACATGAGTGCATTTTACGGAGCGACTGGGAATCAGGACAAGATGACAAGCCCTTTCTTTCGTTTTGACAAACCCACCATCACTTTCTGCACGGAGCCGTATCGGTGGCTCAACTACCTCTCTGAACACGTCACTTAACACCATTATATTCCCCTTCCTAGCGCACGTCCAGTCACTGACTCAAGGGTTCACGCCCAAATCCTGGCTGTAAACTTCACTTACAGCATCCTCTTGTTGCCAATATAGCGAAGTGCACAAAATAAATCCCACACTTAAACTTCAGGTTGTATCAATAGAGGAATGGCAGCAATTCCACATGTTACCTGATTGCGCAGGCACTTAGTTTTATTAAGGTAACTACCTCCCTGAAGCACAATTTATCGGCCACTTTCGTGTTTGTCAGTGGACCGCAATAGCGCAGAAGATATAGTGAGTCGTTACGGGCAGGACGGTCCGGGGATTGAAGGCCAGTGGTAGCTGCATTTTCCGTGCCCGTTCAGACCGGCCCTGTTGCCCACCCAGCCTCCTGTACAAGGGGTACCGGGTCACTCCAGAGGTAAAGCGGCCGGAGCGTGGCTTTAAACACCCCCCCCCCCCCAACTAGCGCCGAGCTTAAAGGAAGAGTAGACTTAACCTCTCCTCTTCTTGTGGGACTTCAGGGTCTGTTTCAGGGTGAAATTTACCTCCGTTGCTGTAATCATTAGAGTTACAATGTTTTGTCCTTATCTCCGAGAAGAATTTTCCCAAGTTCAAGCTTCTACTGAGTTCCTTCGACAGATACGGGGCAAATACAGTCTGATGCAGCGTCGCTGAAGGTTCAATTCGGACACTTACTCAGTAACTACGTGCTCTGTTAAGGCAATTTATAATAACGGAATTAGGCGGAATATGATACTTCATACTCATGTTTCATTAATCTTAACAACTGGCATTGTCTTTTAGTAAACACACTTCTCCTGTCCTAAGGATACAGTAGAGAATACTCAAATGTACGTACTAGGAAATTTACTTCGTACACGTGCTAATATTCGTACCTAAGGCCGCCACGGCTGTTACATGGTCCGCAGGTAATGTGGTACATCTATGTATGAGATATGAATCATTTTAAATACTTAATTGTTTATTATATGAATGAACTTTATTTCTTAGAATAAATCTGAGGACCTCAAATCTCGACAATTTGTAGTCATTTAAACACATAACACAGTGCTTTAAAATCCAACACGCATAGAGTTTTCTCCCAGCCAATTTGCTGATATTTTACAGATTTTCAAGTAGTTTCATAATTTCCAAGTACCTGTATTCTGTGAACTGCAACTGAGTTGTTGACACCGGCAGAGTATTCAAAGATATCCGCCCCCATACTCCTCATGTTGCAACTGTTTATGAAAGTCGGCCAATTAGTTCAGTATTTATTAGGAAGAGCAGACAGCCAAAAGATGATGCTACTTGGTGAGGAAAGTAGGTTGACTTGTCGACGGTGCGGCACTGCACTCGATCGTCTCCTCTTCCAGTAAGATTTTTCGGCAAGCAGACCTACAACGAGCCGACATAATCGATGTTGTGTAAGTTCATATTTTTCATAACAAAAGACCTCACATTCAACACACAGATTTTCAGACCCGCCTATAATATGACTCACTTCCTGCTATTTTTGTTGAGGCTGTTTATCGTCTCCATCCTTCCGGCGTCTTCCTTTGAATTCGGGAAGCTGATTTAGTCGGGCTTACCGACTGTCCTCACTGAACTTCCATCTGGGTCCTTCTCAGTCCTTATGGCATCTTTTTGGAAAATATACTACCTTAAAATAACCCTCAACCTCCTCCTTACATAGCCTAACTATTCTTCTTACTGCGCTCAGCTTGCAAATAACTTGTAAATAAATAATCAGCATTCACGTTTACCGACACTAAATGCATTCTACCGCTGAGAGAACACCATCAATGGAGGAAAAGTCCACAGTGCTCTTCACTCCGTTTTACTAATCAGCGCGGGAAATTGGAAATTCGCCACCGTCCAACTGACTGCATGTTGCCCGGAATTGGGCTACACAAAAGTAATGTTTGATGCCTGAGTTCAGCAACTTCCAAAGCGTTCTTTCCCTTCACAAATGTCCCCATTAGCAGGAAGTTTTTAAAATATTTGTCTTGTGGCATGACGATGTGATTACAAGCACGGCCAACATCCAATCCACGTACAGCTGTATAACATTAACAGAAGTCGAAAAATCATCACTCCGTCGTCAGTGGAGAAGAAATTCTGTCCCGCTTCTTGGCGTTGGAGACTTTATGTTTGAGTTTGGGTTATGTCAGTCGCTCTCAAGTGGTGCAGACGAAATAATGAAGAGCATTAAAACAATGTTCGAGGTATCCACGGCGTTAAAAATAAACGTTGTTTTCTTCTGGGATGTAACGCTGTGTAGTTTGGTAAATGCGTACTGAGGACTCAGAATAACCTGCTGCGACAAACATCATCTGTTGTGGTGATGAAAGAAGAAGATTATTCCGAAGTGTCCGAACACGTACTATAAAAACACATGATGTAAAAACCCAGAAGCCAGTGATGTATATATTCCAAGAATATCAACATAATTCGTGAGGCATACGAATTAATCTTTTTTGAATTTCATTTCTCCCCACTCCGAAGTGTCCGAACACGTACGATAAAAACACATGATGTAAAAACCCAGAAGCCAGTGATGTATATATTCCAAGAATATCAACATAATTCGTGAGGCATACGAATTAATCTGTTTTGAATTTCATTTCTCCCCACTATCTCATGCCTGTCTGCTTGTGTTTAAAAGCAGAATAACAGGAATAAATTAATCATACACGATGATGGAAAGAGAGAACCACATGTCACCGGAAAATATCAGTAAGCTTTCTCTGGCGTCTGAAATAAGAGTCTTCCTACCAGACTTACAAATTTTTAGAAACTTTGTCAGAAGGATTTGGTGTAAAATATATGTTTCTTATTTTAAACATGTACCGTAGTCTCAAAACAAATTATCACGCTTGTAATTGCGGTGATGTTCCTTCAAAAACACTGAAAGACCATGAAAAACTTGTTGTTATTGTTGTTGTTTTAATGTTTGTTCCATCTAAGGAGCAAAACCTTCCTGCAGCCGTAAATTAACGCCGATCCTTTTAGAATGTTCAGTTGTATTGTCTTATTCACAAAAGCTTGCCACTTATTCTTGTTTTTAGCCACCAGAATCCAATTCATATCGGCATATCCTATTTCTGTAAGACCAATGGTGCTGGTATTCCATCAAGGCCTGCGTCTCCCAAGCGTCTTTCTTTTCACATTTCCCAAATATTATTGTGCAGCTGTATTTACGATCTTTCACATTCACCGCCCAGCCCAGCTCATTCCTACTCTGCTATCTCTAAGATATTTATTGATCTAATTATTCACTCCACTTTAACCTACTCTTAACCATTTGACTGTAAAGCTTCGTAGCTAATTATTTGATTTATTTGCGAAACATTGCGTTATATCACACTGACTTATGTCGAATTCAGGCTTCACTTTGCAGAACGCCACGCAGTGGGAGGTGAACACAACAAAAACAAAACACGGCGGTAAGTGTGAACGTCTTAGAATACAGCATTATTATTTATTGAGACCTACCCTTACTTAAATTGCTCATGTATTTGTTTAAAAGTAAATTTATTTTACTAAGCATTATAGACGTCCTACTATAATAATAATAATAATAATAATAATAATAATATGGGGCACATGGTGGCGCAGTTGGTTGAGGCACTGCACTACAAGCCGGAAGGTCGCAGTTTCGATTCCCGAAGGGGGTCAATGACTTAATCCTTCCGGCCGCACTATGGTCCTGGGGTCGACTCAGCCTCTAAGAGAAATGAGTAGCAGGGGTATTTCCTGGGGGTAAAGGCGGTCGGTGCTTAGGCCTGAAACCTTACCGCCTTCATGTGCCGACTGTCTATAAATCTGGGAACCTCAGACTCCTGGAGCCCTAAGGGCCTGTCCAGGCCTGTAATGGGATAGCTTTTAATAACAATAACATAACATCTACACCGGTATTAAGTGTCAACTAGAATTTACTGGAGTTTGCCTAAACTAGCGACATGAGAAAATACGCTGCAACAAATAAAAGTGACCAACATATAAGAACAAAGACATATAAGTATAGACACAATATGTTACGTTTTATTAAAAAGGAATTGACTTATTTTCTTAATCATTATTAGTTTATTAAACCAGTAAAATTAATAATAATAATAAATCCCAAATTATACAGTTACTTGCGGATTAAAAATACGGAACCCTATGGCAGCGTTCGTAAGAAACCATATTATTTTAAACGATATTTTTGTCTTTTGTTACGGTGTACCATACGAAGAAGAAGAAGAAGAAGAAGAACAACAACAACAACAACAACATGAGAGAACACCCTGCTGCACCCCAGAAACAGAACAGCAACGTTGATGTATTGTACCTTGACGCTGGTCTTTGCTTTCCACTTGGCGTCCTGTTATCTCTTGAGAATAAACTGACGCTAACCAATTAAATATAACAAAAGTGCCTTTTTACATACAATAAAGAACTGAACCAAAGGTATAATTTAAAACGCCGTCTATTTGATGATAGAGATGATAATGTTTTAAAAGGAATATTGATGTAATTTTCACTTCATATAATTTGGCCTAGAGGTATTATTTCTGTTGCAGGTGTGGCAAAATTGACCCGACAGAGAAATATCAGCCGCAGCAAAGTTGTTTCATTGTCTTATGTTACTGACATGCTGACGCCATTGTCTTTTTTTAAGGTAACTAGTACGCAGTGTTGAGACGATTACGTAATGGGTATGCTTGATTTATTAAACCACCCAGCGAGCTGCTTCAAATTATCACATGCAAACAGCAATCCAAACCAGGCACACCAATATATAGGCCTATATCTATAAAACAGTAGGCCTATAGTTGTATAATAAAGAGTTACATGTCTGGAGTTGGGGGCCTCGGTGGCACAGTTGGTTAAGGCACTGCGCTACAAACTGGAAGGTCGCGGGTTCGATTCCCGATGGTGTCAGTGGGTTTTTCATTGACATAATCCTGTCGGTCGCACTATGGCCCTGGGATCGACTCAGCCTCTAACAGAAATGAGTACCAGGAATATTTCCTGGGGGGTAAATGCGGCAGGTTCTTAGGGCTGACAACCTACCACCTTCATGTGCCGATTGTCTAGAAATGTGGGAATCTCAACCTCCTGGAACCCTAAGGGCCTGTTCAGGCCTGTAATGGGACTGCTTTACCTTTTTTATATGGAATGGAACGGAATATTGTAACATTTTTACTTGATGAACCACTGCAGACGGATTTGTAATCGACACGTGACACTGAAATTGATTTACAGTCTACTAACATATAGAGCTCCGTCCACCCTGAGATGTACTGTGTATTTGATATATGACTTTCAGATATTTGGCCCTGCATCCCTCTCAGAAGATTTACTGTAATTACACTGATATTTATTTTACCCTTTCTGTTCTGAGTTGTAAATTTCGGATTGGAATCGGGACTGTTTTAACAACAGACTTGCATCAGAATCACCTGCAAGAAGGCCGGACCAGAGACACTTTGAACACTGAAACAGCCATTTAACCATTAGCTTGCTACGGATCGACCGCAATCTTCGTCATTAATATCAAAAATAAAACGAGAATAAAAGCCGTTTCTTATGGTGAAAACTAGTCACTTTAATAGTGTAGTGGTGCGATGTTCCAAAACATCGTGTGTAGCCTACATGAGGGCATCAAGGGTGGTCTGAGAAGGCATTCCTCAGTGTCCCTCAGGCAGGCTTGTTCATAAGAAGTATCACTGCAAATTACATCTAAATTTTTCCCTCATTGTTAAACTATGCTCTATATGGTTGTGATTGGTCAGCTTCACGACCCGAACGCTTTATCCCGGCGGAAAAGCCCCCGGCACCAATGAAGAATCCTGACCCGGAAGTCAGGCCTAGCGGAAGGGTCCACAATGCGGCATTGTGTGCCCTTCCGCTAGGCCTGACTTCGGGATCAGGATTCGCCACTGGCCCAGCACTTATTGAATGAGGATGTGTGGGCTCCGAAAAACCTCGTGCCCCTGTAAGGAATCGAAAAACGACTCTTCAGTTTCGAGTTCGTAGCCTAGTTGCTATATGGGTTATGCTATCCCGCCTTCCGTTGAAAGTTAAACTCAATTTACAGATTAACCCTTTAAAGACGAAGCGTATCTGTTTTATATAAGGACTCAGTGCGTACCGCGCTGTAAACACTCTCTACTTCGGTTATAAAAACCAGTCTCTTAATGTTTTGTAAGGCAAAAGTTGCTGTTTGTTCTGAGATCCGTACAAAACACATAAAAGCAATGTGGGCACCACGTAGGGTTTTTTAATGTTAAACCTGGTCGTAATGTTAAACCTACCGCTAGGCTTTAAAAAGATAAAGCGTCCTGTACATGGAGGAGGTTGTTGGTACCACTTATTGAATATAACGAGCAGTTTACGAAGCTCTGTTACCTTCTGCACAGTTGCTACATGAATTTTAACGCAGAGATATGTGTTTAAACGATTGAAAATTAAGTCATAAATGGATTTTATTTGTCAAGCCTGCTCACCATCCAAGACGCGCAGTGCAGGCCTGTTTAGAAATGTCGGACTAAAATGTCGCTATTCTTTCTCGTTGGCAGGTTTCGGAAACATCGAAATTCCTAAGCACGTAACGTAGTCTGACCCGTCCTACAAACATTTCAACCTCTCAGAAGCCTGTAGTTCAAGTCACTCTTTCGTCCGAAACACAACAGTTTACTAAACAGCGACCTCCGGCTTAAACCGCACATCCCTTTGGTATTGACACTCATTTATAGCAGTCAGCTATGCCTTCCCTTCACCTGTTTAGTGATATAAATATTCCCAGTGCCTTTCCGCACCTGGTTGTCTGACCTGGGCCAAATTAATCAAAGTTAATGTTATGGGTATTCATGCTGGTACCAGAAGGATATTGAAGCAATTAAGTTTGTAAGTGTGATATGATAGTAACAAAAGGAGAAAATAGGTTTTTAAAATTCTGATACTTTTTACAGAAAAATTTCGTACTTTCAAATATATTTTGCAACAGGTCTGAAAATATACGCATAGCATAAGAGTTGGGCAAAACTCTGATAGACGCAAGTAACTCAGACGAAACTTCCCAATTCTTTACATAACAAGTACATTCCACAACATGTGTTCAACAGGGTTGCGAAAATTCCCGACAACCAAAATGAAACGACAGCTAACACTTTTCTGCTATGTACGCCCTATGTCCTGTCTATACATGAGGACACAAATTAAGTTGACAGAACGTATTAAAGACTATTTACACATAAGATGGCTGAATTGCATTATTAACCCTTTAAAGACGAAGCGTGTCTCTTTTATATAAGGACTCAGTGCGTACCGCGCTGTAAACACTCTCCCCTTCGGTTATAAAAACCAGTGTCTTAATGTTTTATCAGGCAAAAGTTGCTGTTTGTTCTGAGATCCGTACAAAACACATAAACGCAATGTGGGCACCACGTAGAATTTTTTAATGTTAAACCTGGTGGTACGTAAAGTTACCACTAGGCTTTAAAAGGTTAAACAATTGTACAATAAGAAATTATGATTTCACTATAAACAAAGAATCGAGGCGTAATTAAAATAAGAAACCCCCAAAATAAAAGGCTTCTTAAGAGTGCGAAATTTTAAGACAGTGACTAGTGCAGTGTCTTACCTGACCTGAGCACCGCAGCTACCACGGTACGTCGCGGCGGATGTAGGCTTGCTAGGTGATAAAGCTGCGGGGATTTGGTCAGCGAAAAAAATACTATATAAATATGAATGTTGTGGGCATTAAGTGAGTTTTGTAATAAAGCAATTCGTGACTGGGTAGCATTTTTTATAATAGTTATATTTTGGTTACATTATCAGTACCAGAGAGAGAGGGCCGGACTGCAGTTTGGCATCAGTTTCTGCGGTTAGTACCAGAGACCAAAGCGGCGGTTGAATTCGTGCTGTGGAGTTACCAGACGTCCGACCCCCTTGCCTGAGGAATTACAACACACTTCAAACGAAGTACATTACCCAGATATGCAAGCTCAAAAGGCCATCCAAGAAATTAAAAATATAGTTTTCTGCCAGCCATTTCTATAAGGCCAATACACATAACCATATCATCTAACTATTTCTGTTTGCATTGTAACTTGTAGTGGGGGGAGGCCATAAATTTCGAAGTCCAATCTTTGTGAAATCTGAGCTGCTGTAAATTATTTACGATGACAGAAGATACGAACGGAAGAGGAAAAACAAACAAGTCTGATACTTCAGTGCGCCTGTTATCGCTGCGAGGAAAACAATGAAGCCGCAGCAAGCAAGCTGTTTGTGTAGGGTTTGATATCGCTCGCTGAGGAGAGGTTTTGCGTAATTCTCGAACACGCATCCGTCTTCACTTTTTGGGTACTGCGTTACATAATATAACACTGTTTCGGCAAACGTTGTCATGATCTTCATCGAACACAGTCCTTAATATACTGACAGCTGCTAATTATTTAACAACCCCCCCCCCCCCTCCGCCTTTTACGAAACCGTATGCTTGTCACAGCGTTCACAAGGACCTGCCAGTCTGTCTTCTCTGCAGTTACTTGGATCTGTTCCATACAACAACACAATGATTCCTTAACAAGATATCAAAAGCTCCAGGTAATGTTATCGCTCTACTTTATTGTGGACAAAGCCATGACGTCATGGGTTCGTCGTCGAAGGGTAGTTCCACGTATGATTAGTCACGGCGCTAGACGGAGGTGAGTGGCCAGGTTCACGGTCCCCCCGCTTTGCACTTGGATGCATATCCACTGGTACCAATTCGGTAAAAGAGTGTGTCATAAAAGGGGTGAAAAATTAATTATTAAGAGAGGGACACAAAAATCATTTTACAGCATTTGCTACACGGTCATTTGAAAATTTCAGAAAGCAGAATGATTCAAAAAATTAATTAAATTATTTAATTGAAAATAATTACTGTGGGATAAGCGCATAGTATGTTCACGTGACACTTAAATTCAGAAACATGCGTTACAGAAAACACACACACACACACACACACACACGAGGAAATTTAAATGACTTACGTTTACAAGTTCAACATTTTTCGAGAAGTAACGGGTATTTCAAGTTTTAAGGCGCGAATAAAACGAATATTGCGAAGATATTACCTTAATGGCGTCGCGGAATACGAGAAAGTAAGTTACGTTCATGAACACAATTTGAGTTAATTTTTCGGGACAAGCAGCAGGACAGTTTCTGCATAGCGTCAAATTATATCTAACACTAAAAATTGTTTTTACGTTCTCCGTACCATTTCGCATTGGGTTTATCCCAGTTTCGAAACAGACTGTACTCTGCCATTCCTTACATTAAGTAACTAAATGATTGGCCGTGCCATGGCTCAGGCGGTTAGCCGCCGGCCTCCCACCGCGGAGGCCCGGGTTCGATCCCGGGTCAGTCCATGTGGGATTTGTGGTGGACAAAGTGGCACTGGTTTTCCCCCGAGTCCTTCGGTTTTCCCCTGTCAATTTCATTCCACCGGTGCTCCATTACTAGGAAAAGGACAAAAAATAATCATCTTCATCTTCATCATTGTCCGTAGCGTCTGCTGCGGGGCCCTTCACCACCAAAAAAAAAAAAACTAAATGATTTGTGGAACTGCAAAACATCAGGCATCTGGTGTGTTCTACTCGTACTTTAGCATATATGAGCACGTGCCAGAGCAAGCTCCAGGCTAGCCTACTTCATATTACTAATCTGTTAATTTGTTAGCTTCTACACAGCAATATTGTCACGATTGGGCCCTGAATTTATTTGGTGCCCATGCGAGTTCACACACGAATAAAACAAACCGAATAAATAGGTTACTTTTGACTAAAACACGAAGAAGCTGCAACAGTGCAACCGCGCAAAATTGCAAAAGTTGGCATGAAGATAAAGCACCTGGTATCCTGAATAACATTTTTCCATTCTTTTACTCCTTCTATTCTGGACGAGTTCCGTGGCACTACTTAAAAACACGCTGCTTTCTGGGATATTACGCAGCGTAGGTTGGCAGTTAGGACGTTTGGGTTCAACATATCGGTCCCATCTTCAAGGGTCAAGCATTCTTATAGGACTGCTTGACCCTTGAAGATGGAACCGATACGTTGTCCCGAAACGTCGGTAACAAACTACCAATCTGTTCTGCCTAACCTCTCAGAAGAGCAATTATCTCATTTACACCACGGCCGAAGCCCGAAATTACACAGGCAGCTTTCTGTTTAACCCTTTAAAGACGAAGCGTATCTGTTTTATATAAGGACGCAGTGCGTACCGCGCTGTAAACACTCTCCACTTCGGTTATAAAAACCAGTCTCTTATTGTGTTATAAGGCAAATGTTGCTGTTTGTTCTGAGATCCATACAAAACACATAAACGCAATGTGGGCACCACGTAGAATTTTTTAATGTTAAACCTGGTCGTACGTAAAGTTACCGCTAGGCTTTAAAAGGTTAACGTTCTATACTTCACCACACGTAACAAACTCTCAAGTTATGTATATTAACACATAGTCTAACGTAGGTAAATAACATGGTGATAAGTAAACAAATAAATGTATTTATTGAGGAGATGTATGTCTCATTAGATGGTACTGACGCAGTTCCAGATCACAGAAGGAGAAAGCAACGTACGCCATCTACCCGTGAAATGGTGGATAAGATGTTCACGGTTCGCTTACAGATGGCGAGCAGTGCTCTGGTGTCTAAATTGTTGGGAGTGAATGGGATTGAAATCGGTTGTCACAACCGGCAATACTTGCTATTGGAACACAGTAGTCGAATGTCTTACGTTATACACACACACACACACACACACACACACACACATACATTGCATAGTGCTAAATATACTTCGCATTATTAGAGAAAAGCAACACGCCTCGGCCCCGATTGTCATCACTTTGGTTCCCGTAAGCGCGGAGTCTTCGAATTTCTTGAACCAAGTGAAGATGTTGCCTTATACTAAAAGTTAAGATGCACAACAAGTCTAATAAAAAGAGTTCTTCGTGGTTTCATAAAAAATATTTTTCATGATTCAAAACATAGCAATTCACATCTTCACAGCTATTATCAACACCTGTTCTATATTCCATAACTGTGGCTAGACGCCCGAAACGTTTCAATTAGATTTCTGTAGACCACTTTCTTTCTGATACCTGCCATCCGATCTTTCATAATTCAAACTCCATGCACCATCACTGGGTTAAGAGAACGTCTATAAATGATAAGCTCAAGTCATTTATATTTTCATAATTGTTTTTGGTACGCAGATGATAAAATAAACTTATCTTGGAAGAAATGCCAGGTGCGTCCCCCCAATTTTATCTTATTTCACGCCACTTTTCGAGCACTTGAATTTAAGCATCGATTTCTTAATTTCATTCTAGCATGATCACTATTACAGATTTTGAATTTCACAATACGAGCATACTTTTGTGTTATGTAACATGTAAGAAATTACGATGAATATTAGCCTGCCCGAAGCATTTTATCTCATTTTCTGTCAGGTTTGTACCAAATAATCTAAACTATTCAGAGTAAATGCCTTCTTATCTATGCCATACATAGGTGGCAATAAATTATCTCAGACAGATAAGAACGAAATGTAACTAGATTTCGCATTCGAATCATAAAGCAGAGGCTGAAAAAAGTGGGACGAGCAGGTATCAATATGCTCCCCTCCACCCTTAAAAGTCTCACGGTCATGCAGACACAGGAAAGAAAAAAAACTCTGTGCGAGGCATGTCCAGTGAGTTAAGTAATATTTTTCCACTCAGCAAATGCCAATCAGTTGCGCTTCCCCACACCCCCCCCCCACATTGAGTTCCAAAAAATAAATTTCTTAAGTTTCTCTTTAATTTTCGTCTTTGCACATATCGTTAATTGCACCAATATTGAGATTGCATATAGGTGATAAAAAACAATTATAAAATGCGGAATTTATGGGAATGAAATAAATATACATTTTTACATATAAGCATAAACCAAAAAACACCTCAGTTCAGTCAACCGTACTGCGTTCTACTATGACGTATTTTATTTCAAATGAAGAACCTTATCTTATCTTGTTTAGTGTCTTAGCCGAAACGAAACAGACTGGCTATAAAATTTCTGTGATTTGATGTTTTATGAACTCGAATCTCTCTTTGTTCAATTATTTTACAAAATATTCTGCTTACATTTATACACAGTTCTATTTCATGTTTGGCAAAATGTAAGGGTGAGTTAACACAATGCAATTTAAAAGCGTCTAACGGTGAATCATCTCCGTACTTTGTCGGACGTCTCACAGTGAATTTTCTTCATATTTTCTCACACTGTTCAAGACAAGGAACTTATTCGGAAAACTGACACTGCTTACTAATCACTAGAATATCCATACATGGAGATCTTTGAGAAGCTGCAACACAAAGACAGTTCTCTAATATTTCATCATGCAGTTGATTTATGTACAGGTTCTTCAAAATATTCGTCTTGGAAAAGAAAGCTCTTAATTTGCTGATCATGGCTACTGTGTTTACATAAGCCAAGAAGTGCAGTCTGACGAAATTTGATTTTTGGGGCTCTTCATTGCACTGTAAATTTATAATTTGCAACTAAAATTCACGTGGGACAGCTTCGACATTCACTTCAAAAGGTGCTGAAAGTGAATGAGTGTTTTTCAAAGTCTTGGAATCGAGAGCTAAACCCACGTCGAAGACCCTGATTTCTGTCAGCATATTTCTTAGTGTCAGTGGACATGTTTTATTGTCAATAACACAGCTTATTTCAAAATAATATTTTTGTATGAATGCCGACAAAGTAATTACTCGTGGAATTCCACATTTTTTGGTTTACGTTTCTGAAATTACATTGCGGGAAGCACTGCAAAAGTAGAAAGGTCGCTTGCAGCTCGCGAGCCACATTTTGCACATCACTGCACTAGTCAAAGGTGTGGTGCCTGACGTATTTACTTTTATCACCCCACCTGAATGTGATATGAATGAATTAATTAATCGATCGATAAGGTCGTTAAAACTGTCAGCAACACTGCCTCCTGGGCGATGTAAGTGCAACTGTCAAAGCTACGAAATGTTTATTTTGCAATATTGTGCCACTGATCCTTCAATATTGACCTAAGGTGTGTATTTTCAGTTTCCCTTAAAAGTAATTGCTTCGTAATTTGTATTAAACGCCTTACAGGGTGTTGCATGCGGTAAGAAGTAACAAGTGATGCGACACTGGGTGATTGGACACCAATCATCCAGTGTCGAGGAGCAATACACCATAAGACAACGAGAAATTTTATATTATATAAGTTTTAGTATGTGTTGCTAGGGTAGTAAAATACAGGGAACTAGAAGAAGTGGAGAATATAGTGCGAGATGTTGAAGGAAAGGAAAGCGCTGGAAGACTGGCACTTACAAAAAAATAAAGTAGAAAATATAAACTAAGTAGGAACTTTAGAAAGAAGGGTGTGAAAGTGTGAGATGCATGAAATTGTCTCATAAATATTTCAAATGGTGGCTTTGGTGTCAGCGGTGTTCGGCCTCCGAATGCTGCAGTTCCTTAAAACTGAATTATTACCAGCGAGTTTGCTGGTTAAATAGAATGTTCTTAAACAAATACAAAAAAGTACAAACATGTGAGTACACATATACGAGCATATTTTACATGCAAAAAGTGTATGTCAGACACGGTGCTCTAAAAATTACTAATTATTTCCAGTTGTGTATGATACAATTCAGCCTCACTCCACTAAATTAGGAAGAAACAAATGCCGATTATTTTCAAAGTCCAGGGGGTTAAAACGCCAAAGGCAGAAATATGAACCCCTGTCCAACCCCAAACGAAAGGACCAACAACAAACATAAGATTTATTTCTGGGTATGCAGGTACCTGAAAATTTGTCTCAACTCAAGGAATTATTCCCCAGTAATTATGAAAAAAAGTAAAGCAAATGTCCACAAGTTTCCCAAAAATCTAGAAGCCACATCCAAATTCTAGTAGCCAGAAGGATGAAACGAAGTAAGTCCCATAAAAAGAACTCACAATTCTGCAATAACCTGTGAACCATACTCTTATCCGGCGCTTCGTGTCCGGTGCTGGTGAACAGACACACATGTTTGTATGTTATTTAAAAAAAACCTGCAATAATTATGCATAAGGTATTAGACGCCATCTTTCAATGTTCTGTCGTCAGGGATTTGAGCTTCCCCGAAATAAAGTATAATTACACATCCAATTAAAACAACAACAAATGCGATAGCGAGAAAATAATTAAACTCTTACTTACGAAGCGAAATTTCTCAATACCGTTTTTATTACTGGCCTGAAATGCAGATACTTGCTTCTAAAGAACTGCAAGTAAAACAATTTCGTCCTCTGAAAGGAGTCTTCAGTTCTACGGGAAAATAAATTAAAAACAACAAAAAACCAGTACGTTCTTTTTTAAGTTTGTAATTGACGTCTTCCCCGTATAAAACAGCGTCTTTTTTCTCCATTTCCGCACACAGTCTAGCAAGCATAAAAAATTAACACGTTAGGTGACTGTATTTTATTCCGATGAAAGTAAATGTACGTTTCTAGAAATCCCCAGTGCTTGTTTCACGCGTACCATTTGACAGGTACTCAAACCAAGGAACAACAATTTATTTAGATGGTTCTTAATTATATTAAAATCTGAAAAAAAGAAACCGAAATTTATGTTTTTCATAACTGGACTGGCTCGAGTTAAAGGAATCTCAAGAGCGTCAGTTTTGTATTTTACTCTAAAAATTTTAAGTGTGATACTTCATGAAATACACAGTTGTTTTACAAAAAAAAAGTGAAATGGGCAGCTAAATTTTACAGTGACTACCATTCCAAATTTTACGTAGTTATTCCATAGAAAAAAGAGCCGACTCCATGCAAATCAAAGAGTTGTGTTCATTTTTCTACTTTTTGCCTAGATACATGTGTGAAATTGCTCAACTGTCATATCCCCATTTACGTGTGACGCCGGGTATTTCCTGAAATATATGGTTAGTTTATATATTACCTAAAATTTATAATGAGGGACCATTCAACAATTTAATAAAATGCATGAACAGGAATGATACTAACAACTGAAGTAGAGGACTGACATTTGTTCTATTTATGAATAACAATGCCTACGGCCTAGATTTCAAGGCGGTCCGTTCTGGATTGCTCTAGTAGTCGGTATTTAAGCAACTTTCTTCCCTAAAGAAATCGTAGAAACTATAACAGACAAATAGAGCTTAAGAGTCCTTGGAGAGGATAGTATCATTGAAGACATGTAACGTACGTGTTAGAAGGTAAAGGCTGTCGGCCCAGCGATTCTTCATTCGTTTGTTCAGTTTGTGTAATGGAATGCACAAATACTTTTGTGTGCTTAAAATGTAAACATCTTCATAATTCTTTTGCAAAGCACTGTCTAAATGATAAGTGTCAAATAATTAAGACGCGTTCTTTATACACGTGTATGGTAAAGGTTGTCATATTCATCGTTCAAGTACTAGAATTCGATATAGAAAGAGGAAAGGATTTTTTTATCCGAGTTGTAATTTTGGAAAGGGAAGTGGGGGTTTATATCGGGCCGGAAAAAGAAGTGGCATACGGAAACGACTTTATTGTCAGTCGCAGTTTATTGTGTGAGAAAACAAACTGATAACTTCTGTGAAGTTTCCCAGGTGGAAGTACCCCGCCGCATCCATAGTATTGCACAGTGTAGAGAAAATAGTCACGGTTTTGAGAGTAGGAGTAACTGCAGGTCAGACAAGTGTGTCTGGGTAAAAGAGGCACGCTTTGTAACTCGAAATGGCACATGATCAGACCATGTTACAGCAAATGACAATTTGAATAAATTAATTTTTTTATTTGCTTTTTTAAAGTGTAATATTTATACTTTTCTATTTAAATAACCCTGGGTCTGATGTCACGATTCGTGAGAATTCGGCATCATTTTTTAATATGCTTGACATTCTTACTTCCAGGACTGCAAGAGTGTTTAATTTAACGTAAGACTAGATCAATTTATTGCTATTCCATGCGTTAAATTCCTAAATGGCGTAAAATCCGGAACTGACAATACAGGAACCTCTGTCTTAAAATTAAGTGGTTCGGAATGGTGACTTCATAGGACTTTTAGTTACTCTGTAAAGTAACCAGTTAAAGTGTTTCATCTTTTTACATTTCACAAGCTAAATTTTGTGAAATACCTGATTTATGCAATAACTCTTTATTCTATAAATTTACAAGTTGAAGTGTTTAATTTTCTTTGCGTTTCACACTCGGAATGGTGTCGAATTGCTGCTTTAAGAAACAAAGTTATTGTATAAAATAACGAGCCGAAGTGATCAATTTTCTTTTTAGTTGACACTCTAACTGAAGTGCCCCATTAATATCCTATAAGAAATAACCAGGTATTCTATCAAACATCCGAATTATACTCTTTAACGGTGACATATACAACGGATAATATCTCAGCACAAATTATATTACATAAATTACATACCGCACTTCAGTATCTTCAGGGAAGAGCAAACCTCTCACATTAGAATGATAAGATTAGAGAAGTCTGTTACCAAACGTGATTGCATGTTTGCCATGTGTTTTCCTTGTGGCCTGCATTTTACCTGTGTGGAATGTATTAATGAAGTATGCGTTACAAAGTTGTCATGTGTGCTGCAGTCTATTTTCGAAGTTGATCGGGCTACAATAAGTCGGAAGTTTTGTTTTAATTCTTAATAATTCAGTGTCATTAATTCCGCGTCATCATTAACAGATTAGACTATTCAGAAAATAAGATGATTCATGGGGCGCGGTCTCAAGGACTGGGGCGGTTAGGCTAAGTAAAACACAAAACTGCCTGAAGCAGACCGACTCAAACCACAGTCACGCCTTGCCAATTGCAGGCAACAGCACACTTTTTATCTCGTGTCAGAGGAAAGATTTCTTACCGTTCGAAAAGTTGCTTCGCACGTCCGGCATTTTGCAGGTGAAGCGGAAAGTTTCCCTCAGTTTGTCAAATTCCACCGCATTCAAAAGGAGAAGCACATAAACTAGCAGTACGTGATTCAGTTGCTGCCTTCACTCGATATCTCAAGGCACAGACCTAAAAAGTATAAGGGCTACGCTATGTACTTTGCTGCCTGTTGCTCGGAGTTACTTTTGCGAAAAGTCGCCACATTGAAATCTGTACTCCTCTCCAAATACCATTTGGATGCTCAAATCACGAAGAATGAGATGGGCGTGGCATGTGGCACGTATGAGAGACAGGAAAGATTCATACAGGGTTTTGGTGGGAAGACCTGAGAGAAAGAGACCACTCGGAAGACCTAGGCGCAGATGGGACGATATTATTAAAACGGATCTTCAAGACATAAGATGAGGAGGCATGGACTGAATTTATCTGGCTTAGGATAGGGACGGGTACTTGCGAAGGCGGTAATGAACTTTCGGTTTCGGTAAAAATCGCGAAATTTCTTGAATATCTGAGGAACTAAGAGCTTCTCAGGAAGGGCTCTGCTCCATGTAGTTAGTTAGTTAGTTAGTTAGTCAGTCAGTCAGTTAGCTAGCTAGCTAGCTAGTCAGTCACATTGGAATATAAGTTTATTAAAATATCCCTGCCCTCTGTAGGAATATTTACTATCCAGCAGGTTGTTACTTATTTATTTATTTATATACCCATTTGTTGATATTTTAGCTCCGATTTCTGTGGCATATTAATATGTACGGCCTATGTATATTCTTTTTTGCAGTGCCTATGCGTGTACGTAGAAAAACATAGTTAGGTGCACAGCTGGAGGAATGTGCGAGGATGTGAAGAGATAGACACAAGGAGATTAGATTTTCGCAAAATATCGCAATATAAGAAACAGCTCGTCAACCAGTTGCGTAGCCAGTGGAAAGAAAGGGGCGATGCATCTCCCCCTGCTTGGAACTGCCTATTCCTGTAGGCCTGTTCTGTGTAATAATTTTGCTGTAAACGTTATTGTAGCCATCAAATTAAATTCATGTCTGCGGCAAAGTTCTTATTCCTATCATATTCTGCAAGGAAAGCGCAGCAACAAAGAAGTAGAAAACATGTTAAAAATTCAATGAAAATACTGCAAAGTTCAAACGAAATTTTAAAACATTTGCGTGACGCGGGACTGGGGGCTGTAGTCCCCGCAGATCCTCCGTATGTTTGCCCCCCCCCCCCCTCTTCTGGCGGCGCCACTTTCTTTAACCAAGAAACGCTGACAACACCGGTCTATATCTTCAAGTCAGCAGGAACATAAATATTCTACCTGCTCCTACAGAACAGGAAGGCCATATGAATGAGGATACTAGATTGTGTCCAGAATCCCAGAATTGCGATATCTTCTAAACCTGCTGTTACATAACTGACAGACCTTGTGGGTGAAGCACAAGCCTTAAGTAACAGCTTCACCTATGATAGCTGTTTTACACTTTCAGAATTCTTGCTTTTATATATCCAAACCCAACATGTTACAGGAAAATGCAAAGAATATGATACATTTCTGTTTCACCTTCGGAAGGTCGGACATGAAACCCTAGAATTAACCTGGAACCACGAAATTTTTAAATTTTTTCCCGCTACTGTTGAGTGCTACAATAATACCGGAGAAGGTTACTTTCTAATACGTACCACTGTATATAACTTCAACAAAAACACCATCACAGCCCAAATTAAACCTTGCAGGAAACGCCTAGGACATTGCATAGAATAAGCAACAAATCGGTAGGCGGTTCGAATCCCGGCAGAGAAAAGCTATGTTCTTAAAATAACTGTTTTATGGGGTGCGATGCCGTGTCCTTTGGTAAATAGGTACTAACATTTCGGAGGAAACTGCCGGCTTCCTCTGCTGGGTAGAAGAGCAAAATAAGCGGGAAAATGATAAAAGTTATAGGGAAAATAGGGCAGTGATCGGAGCTGCGATCGAACCAGTGACGAAAGGTCTTCCCTCAGACAAGTAAGCTTGTATTTTAAAATAGGTGCTTTGTTAATTAGTCCTACGGACTTCTGTTGAGCTCAGCTTTACTGCATGGAAGCTCGGATTCTGGTAATTAAGTAGGCCTGCCATCAATGCGTTCCAAACGTTGCTTAAATGGCGAAACCTGATTGGTGCTTTTAACACCTTAAGTAAGGAACACTGGATAGCCGTGTGCGTACAGCTTATGTTAAATTCAAAAGTTTCGAATTTATGAAATTACTAAGACGCACACACAAAACCCGTAACATGACTGGTAAGTGCAAGTTTCGAGCCTATTAAGGAGAGGTGATGCACATATGAATGATATTCAATTAGTCTGAATACTTTAGTGATTTTTAATATTCAATGTGATAAGTGTTAAAGGGAGATTCAAAGAAGGGTACACAGAAGGACAGACAGAAATACAGGGCTCATTCCACCATCAGTTGTCCCTAGCTGTGGATGCCGTCACCAAACAGACACACTGGACCTGTATCACTAATAAGTTTGTTCCTAGCTGGAGATGTTAGCAATACACTGTCAGACAGAGGTACAGGGCTTCTTTCTTTAATCGGTCTGTTCCTGGCTATGGATGTCAGCAACATATTGCCTAACAGAACTAAATTACTCCTCTCGCTGATCAGTTTGTTCCTAGCTGTGGAAGCTACCAAGACTTTGTCTAGCAGAAATACAGCGCTTGTCTTCTAGACACATTCAATAAAGCCTGGACACAATTACAGCCAGACAGTGCAAATTCACTTGTTTGTGTTGATTGCAAGAAAACAAATAAGGCAACACGTTTAGCCAGATCATTACTCCTGTGACACAATAAGAAAGAAAGGAAAAATTGGCAGAAAAGGAATAAAGGAAGAATGAAGGAAAGAATAAGAGAAATAACTAAAAAATTACTTAAGGATCTGAATTTAATTGATAAAAGGAAGCAGAAAAATCAGGTCACCTAAACGTATGAGAAACATCTGCAGGAAGTACTGATAACGTCGCATAAACTTGGCCTATATCTTCGAGTGGATAAATGAGCAATTCTATATTCCTTGTGAAATGAATACTCCCTTATAAAAGCATTATAGTTTTTTTCCATGGCGCAGCAGCCTCCTCATTATCGAGGCTACACGATCACACTCAAGACACACCACACTCGGTAGGATTCCTCTGGAAGAGTGATCAGCACGATGCAGACACAACACGTAACACTCACAAGAAGCAGACATCCACGCAGCCGGCGGGATTCGAACCCACAATCCCAGCCAGCAAGCGAGCGCAGACCCACGCCTTGGACCGCGTGGCCCCTGCGATAGGCAGAGCATTATAATATTTGCTTTAATTTCCTTTATTTACACTCCCCACTCTTTGCCGTCTGCATTGATGAAAATGTATTATACGTAGCAATAAATGGGGACAGGATAGCGTAGTCGGAATAGTGTATTGTTACCGGCTGGACGATCCGAGGTTCGAACCGCGGTGGGTGCGTGATTTTCCGGACTCATCCAGATGGCCCGGCTGCCCACCCAGCCTCCTGTACAGAGGGTCTCCTTCTTGGGGTAAAGCGCCCGAGAAGTGGCGTTGACAACACACACCCATCTAGAGCCGAGGTTGAGTATGAGAATATCTACACTTCTCCCTCCCCTCAGGCCCTGCTTGGCATGTAACAGGACAGCCTTATATTGCAATAAATTCGGATCAGTACTTTGTTATAATATACGAAGCCATTCTTCTGGCTACAACATTAACGGTATGACTGCAAAGATTTATGGATTCCCGTTTTTGTTAGAAGGCAAATAAAACAGATCATAACACAGGAAACCAAATAGGGTTGTTGCATAGTAGCACTGTGTTGTGCCACGTCTCTTCATAATAAGAAGTAACAATTGACAAGATCACATATTGTGTGTGAAACACGTTATAAATAAACAATAAGCATGCACTGCCCTTTTATTTATTCAATTACCTGCAATTTGAGCCTTGCCTTCAACTATGGCGCCATTCCACCCCGACTTCATGGCTGAACAGCACACAGCAGCTAGCAACTTGATTGAAGCTACTTCATGTCATCGCGATTTCACTTCGTTTTGTAATGGTTTTTCAAAAGCTGGCTGATTATTACACACCGAAATATATGTAATATCAGGCACGGTCCACACTTATAATACACAAATGTTATAATTACCAACAGAACACACAATTAGCACACAAAATGTCTCTCACTCTTGCGCGCACGAATCACTACAGTCATTTGTCATGCTGCCCCACACCTTCGTAATATTTCGGCTATAATCGTCACTTACCGTAGCACACCAGCTAGTCAGAGGGCAGGTGTCCAAATAACTGCAGAGTTGACCAGCAGCTGTGAAATATGAGATAAGTTCAGGTGGCTGAGACTATCAGTCAACTTCGAAAATTGTTTAAAATATAGAATTCAACTGATTCCACGAAAAAAAAGTGTATATTATATGGGCATGGAACTTCAAATTTCATGCTGAGGGATGAATATAGACCGACAGTGTCCAAAGGCAAGGTGCTGAGGGGAATATTTGGACATAAGAGTGAAATGATAATAGAAGGCTGGAGAAAAGTACATAATGAGGAGCTTCATACTTCGCGGTTATCGCCAGATATTATTAGGGTGATAACCACAGGGAGTATCAGATCGACAGCGCATGAAGCACGCATGGGAGGCAGAAGCGAAAGGTGTTTGGGTTCTTAATGAAAAACCTTAAAAGAAAATACCAATTAGAAGACCTAGGCTTCGATAAAAATGAAACTTATATTAAAGAAGTTGAACAGAAAGGCGTAGACTGGAATCGTGTGGTTCCAAGCAAGGACTAGTGGCTGGCTGTTAGGAAACTTGGAGTCTTTTGCAAAATGCGACGAATCTCTTGACAAGTATTCTGCCCTGTGGAGTTAGTAAGAGATTTAGGCCGAAAACGACAATTTATAGTCAAGGCTTTTTACTTTCTTAAGAAAGGTAAAATGTAGAACATTACACAGGTGTCCAAAATGTAAGTGGCTGAAGGCTAACACAGACATAACACATATTTGTATATTCCGTGAAATTTAAAGCTTTCTTTTAATAACTTGCACAAACATTTTCCTGGTGCAGCACCAAATATTACTACTACTACTAATACTACTACTACTACTGGTACCACTATATTAAAACGTTTTCTCAAGAAATAATATTTAATTGGCAGATGCAATTTGGAATGATAATAGTCCTGTAGTACGAAGTGGAGGGAAAAGACATTTTGACTGGTACCAAAATTAAGATCGGTACATAAAAGTAGTGTGTCATAAACGGCAGAGGAAGATATCCAAGCTTCATGAGTAATGGCGGGTTCTTGGGTACCGTATTTTGTAGATGGAGAAGTTGCGTCGGCCTGATTCAGCGCAGACACCAAAAGCAGGGGACTTACCCAAACGTCTCCAAACACCAAGATATATGTGACTTTGTGGTTTTTGTTCGAAAATGTTGATTCATACTGCTCTCACTACAAGAAAACCATATACACAGTGTTCATATTACTTAAATTATACGCGTGTTCCTTGTACACATGATTCATAAGAAAGAGAATCTGTTCTGTTATTTGAAGACGCTCTGTTATAAAAAGGCAGGCACAATTAACCAGCTTGTGATAACTGCATTCGTATTCTGCTTTATTGCCTAAGTGCTTAGGCATCAAAAAAGTCTTACTTTTTACTGCTGTGAAATAAAAGGTTTAAATAAATCTTCCATTGGAAATTTAAAAAGTAGAAAATAAGATTTCCTTCTTGATTTTTCAGTTCCCGGAAAGTGGACGGCTTTGTGTATCTCCGCAGCAGCGTATTCTTTTGCGTATCACCTAATTAGTATCAGTCAACGAATATTACGGCGCCGATCCCAGTGGCCGCGCAACCTAAGGCGTGGCTCTGCCGCCTCTCGTTTGTTGAGATTGTCGGGTTCGAATCCCGCCGGGGGCATGGATATATCTCTCTCGTGAGTGTTGCGTGCTGTCAGGTAGAGGCCTCTGCAACGGGCTGACTCCTAGTCCAGAGGAGTCCTACCGACTCTGGTGTGTCTGAGGATGATTGTGAAGCCTCGTTAATGCGGAGGCATAGTCCTACTAAGCCCGTCGAGCCGTGAAAAAAAAAGAAGAATATTACGGTACTGTGACTGGCGCATGAGACAATTTCTTCTTCTTGAACTACATATTCTAAGAACCTTTAAAATGTAGGCTACTTTTAATTTCTCACACTACACAGTACGAGTGGTGGCCACTACATATAACTTTTGAGCAGCGCCCATCGAGTATGCATATAGCTAATACTTGATATCTGACCGTTAACTGACTGCATGGATAAGAATTATTTTTGAAAACAGAACAGCTTTCAACTACTCAAGAAAGTGCCCACATTTCATGGGGCTCGAATGTTTGTTACCGTGCTAGCAACAGTCTGCAACTTTTTCCTACCCTGAGGTACAGGAATTCAGTATACGGCCTCCCTTCCTGTTAACTTAGAGCCCATTTTAATATTATCCTCCAATCAAAGCCTACGTCTTCTAGGTACTCTTTATTTCAGGTTTTCCCACTAAAACACTTTGTGTAATTCTCTTCTCCCCCATGCAGGCGCATGATCTACCTATTTCATCCTCCTTCCTTTTATCTACCAAAGATTATTTGGTGAGCTGTATAAACCATGAAGGCTCCCATTACGCTATTTTCTCCATCCTGTTGTTACTTTTACTTCTAAATATCTTCCTTAGCATCCTCTTCTCGAACACACTAAACCTATGTTATTCGCTGAATTTGGAAAAACAACCTTCACACTTAATAGCTTTTATCCTGATATCTTATACGGCACATGAAAAACTTCGTAATGCACGTTGTCCGTTTCTCATTCCATATTTCTCCACTCCTCTGGTCGCCAGGCGACCATGAAAGGTTTTATAATACAAAACCAATATATGTAAACCGCTGAATTTGTAGTCCATTGAGATAGACGGCTTACAGTTGCACGGCACCGCGAAATATCCTTTCTTGTAATGGAATAACGTCAGGCCTGCGAAGTTACTGCCTGCCCTTGAAATGACGGGAAAGACCAGATCCCTCACAAACCACTGTTCCGCACTCAGCCATGATAAGAGTGTCCGGCTAGTATTGTCTAAGATCAGAAACAATTTCAATGCAGGAAATGTACAGCTATGCGAGTTATTGCGTTGCTGCACTTTACGGAAGACAAGATACATTGAGAATGTGAAAACGAAAATCAATTTGAAACAGACGTTAATTATAGAGATGGCATTATTATTTCGACTTGGTAGTATTTAACCTTTTAAAGCCTAGCGGTAACTTTACATACGACCAGGTGTAAGATTAAAAAATTCTACGTGGTGCCCACATTGCGTTTATGTGTTTTGTACGGATCTCAGAACAAACAGCAACTTTTGCCTTATAAAACATTAAGAGACTGGTTTTTATAACCGAAGTGGAGAGTGTTTACAGCGCGGTACGCACTGAGTCCTTATATAAAACAGATACGCTTCGTCTTTAAAGGGTTAATTTTGCCTATCAACAAACAAAGATATGCTTGTTTCAGTTAGTAAGTCTCGTGTCGTTGCTATGTGGAGATATGTAAATGAGGGTTCGAATTATAGCAGCACACGTGAAGAATAGATGAACAATAGCAGACATTAAAAATTTCTTTCCGTAACACGATTTAACGACTATTATTCTTCACCGCTCTTGCTATAAGGATGATTTCTCGACAGTTTTCCTCAGTCAGCGGCTTGACCGTGCCTAAGGACCTTGAGGCTGGGCCAAAAGACCTTAGGCAATTTCATATCAATTCTGCAGACCTTCAAAAGGATCTTAAATTGATCGTCCACTAAGGGTTACTAAAGGTCCCCGTTCTTTCAAAATAACCCCTCAGAGAAAGCCTGATTCTTTCTAAACCACACAATAAAATCCACTCTTATATAAGCATTCATATCCATATCCTCTGTGGCGGCCTATTTTACTACTTTCAGTCTCTCTTATCAACGGCAGGTTCCGGACAAATAAAATAGGGAGAGACACGGGCTATTCGCCTTCACATTGAAGTTGGAAAAAAAAATTTTGTCCAAATCATCAGCAGTAGTGTCACTATCAAGCAACGCCATGATAGTAGATGGAAAAATTAAAGGTAAATAGGCGTCGTAGTTTTTTTATATATTTCTCTAAATTTATATCTGGCAACATTAATGGCGAGTAAATAGCGTAAAAAAATAAAAATAAATATAAAAATTTCTTACATGGGAGCCCGAAATATAAAATTAAGTTTCAGTAAATAGACTAAAGGAATCCAACACATTTCAGTTCTTGTTTTGTGCATTACGAAACCGTGTAGAGCACAGCTATAGTCTTTGCTGCAGGAAGTGCGTAAAATGTGAATCAGGAAGTTTTAAGAACTTGGGTACGGATGTGGCGCTGGACACTTCCTTGGAATTGAATCTCTGACGTAGATCCGTGACTAATTAACAATGCCTCAAAGAACAACTGGCACCAAAGTGACCCTTCTAAGACCTTGGTCACAATAGCCAGTGAATGATTGCTCGCGGTCATATGCCTATTGCTATGAATTCAAGTAATATTTCCGCGCCTGAAATCCAGAATGCCTCAGAATGTTGGCTTATAAAAGGCGTGATGGATATAACGGCAAAAACGTGAAACTTCGCGGTGACAAGACGTGCTAGTTTATTCTCCAAGAATCAGCCGCTTTTGTTAGGAGCAGATGGACACAGCTGATTATCCGAGTACATTTTATGTGCTAATAGATTTAACGTAAATTTGTACTTTCTGTGGCACAATAGAACACTTCAGAGGCGAGCTCGATTTCGAAATGGAACCTGGGTATAATGTTATTTGTTATCTTGAACTGGGTCATCCCGGTGTGTTGATATAATTCAATTTTTAAATTCAGAAACCATTAACTGGAGCATGAAGTTATAAAGGGGAAGTAACGAGTTATGACTTAAAATAAAGGTATATTTCGAGAAAATAAATAAAGAAGGGAGGAAAGAAAAAAGAAAGAAAGGAGAAAGGAAAGAAATAAAATGACGGAAAGGGACAAACAGAGATTTAGTTACACAAAAACACTAGTCACCAACAAATGCACAAAGAGAGTTTTATCATCAATCGTAACACACTCCTACATGTTTCGACCCTGCTGGGTCATCTTCAGGGAGAAACTTTTTTGTTATCTTTACACTAAGGTTGCACTTCATAGTTGAGTGAGAATGTGCTGTTGATTGTGTACTGTGTTGTTTTTGGAGGCGTGAAATCTGTGCGGTCCCGGCCTGTCAGGCCCGGATCGCAGAGAGTTCACGCCTCCAGTACACAGTACACAGTCAACAGCACATTCTCACTCACTATAAAGTGCAACCTTAGTGTAACGATAACAAAAAAGTTTCTCCCTGAAGACGACCCAGCAGGGTCGAAACATGTAGGAGTGCGTTACGATTGATGATAAAACTCTCTTTGTGCATTTGTTGGTGATTAGTGTTTTTGTATAATATAGAGCACGGACATGGAACACATTAAATTAGAGATTTAGTTAACATATATCTTACTCTACAATTTTGTATGACTTCGGTAGACGTTAATTTTCCCCATTTATAATTATCAAAAAAACCAATCAACAAATCACCCAATCAAATAATTTCACGCAGTAGAATCTTTCTTGAAATGGTGTTAGTCACCCAGTTATTCAAAAAGTTATCATGTTTTATGGAACTTGAAATTTTACACACAGCGCCATCAGTCCCTTCCCTAAACCGGTAAGTCCAGGCCACAACCTCATTTTATTTAAGACGAATGAAATATTCGTTTTTGTTATACGCCTTAGGCCTTCCAAGAGACCCTCCCTTTAGGTTTTACGAAGAGTCATTTATGCACTTCCCATCTCCGACGAACATGTTACATTTCCCTTCAGTTTAATGTTTCTTAACCTTTTAAAGCTTAGCGGTAACTTTACATACGACCAGGTTTAACATTCAAAAATTCTACGTGGTGCCCACATTGCGTTTATGTGTTTTGTACGGATCTCAGAACAAACAGCAACTTTTGCCTTATAAAACATTAAGAGACTGCTTTTTGTAACCGAATTGGAGAGTGTTCACAGCGCGGTGCGCACTGAGTCCTTATACAAAACAGACACGCTTCGTCTTTAAAGGGTTAGATTAAGAATCTTATAAATATTTGGTTTGTGTCACTTAATTTATGACGTTGTCTGTATCCCAGAATAGAGGACGGCTGGTGAGTGGTGAATTGGAAAGGCGATAGCAGGAAACATCATGGGCTAATCGAGGCAGCATCCCTTAATTTGCCAAGAACTGCTGAAGAAAGCCTTAAAAAACTCGGTCAGGATACCGGTGTTTTGGGTGAAATAAGATACAGGCATATTCTAACAAACTTCTAGAGATTTCCGCTAAAACAATCTACTCTTACAATTACTCACAGAACGGAGTAGCGTAGAATTCCAATTATGTTGGAACTTTATATCTTTTAGTTACTCGTCTTATGCAAAAATTATATAGAACTAATAGAAGCGTAAGAAAAACTGCAATTCTCAGGAAGCTCCATTAGAGGAGATACAGAATGTTCAGCTGCCCACCGAGAGTATAGGAAGCTCAACACCTGACAAGGCTACTTTGGTTATGCGTGTAGCCCAACAATATATTATTACACAAGCGGGCGTTTGCCTGAGATCAGCTCCACATGACGTCATATGAGTGGGTTTGAATCAAACACTTTGTGCTTGACACGACCGCAAAACGTCACTGGAGCAGACATGTTGCCTTTTTATGATTGTCCTTGCTTGAAAAAGAACACGCATATGCATTGACTGTTCTTAAGATCAGAAGCAGCGTATTCATCAGATGATATCACAAGAACCGACTTTCTCTGTTCTTTCTTAAACCCAGTTTACTTCTTTTACATTGTAACACTCTACCAATCAGAAGTATCACGCCCTTCAAGAACAAGAATCACAGGTATATGATATTTATTATTTTCTCAGGTTTCATGTGTGCGTGCGTGCGTGTGTGTGTGTATAGGCTTTTATGTCCTGAAATGTGTGTATAGCACTCAGGAAGTTAGCCATAATTGTTTCTTCATTCCAAGAAAAAGAGGATTTATTACTTTATTTACTTGGATGTTTATCGCCAAACTTTATAACACACAGCGCCTTTAATGAACAGCAACGTGTATTTTAATGAAAACCTGAAATGTTAGCTACTGGGTTTTCTCTTATCAGACTTTCACCTAATCTGCATACTGGAAAATAAACTAAGCGAAATTAATTCTAAATGGTTTTGACGATGGTCTGTTATTCAAGATTACTAGAGTTTTAGACTTCTTTACTGTCTCGTATTAGAAAAATAACATGTTTCGCAATCACGTAAAGTAAGTGGCAGAATTATTGTCTTCACCTCCCAATAAAGGCAATGGATAATAACAGTTATAAAGTGCAGAGTGTTTTCATACTAATTGTAAGAAAATTACGCCATGCTGAAACGATATACTTCTTGCGTTAGTAAGATGCGTCTTACGAAGAGCGCTACACGTTAATTTACGAACAAAGAAGTTTTTTACGCCGGTACGATACTCACAATTCATTAACCGATGTCCGGGCATCAGGAACATAAGGAAACGTTGATAACTTAACTATGCCTTTTTGTTGAAGATTCTTAAAGTGTCTGTACATACACAGTATCTACGGGTCGAAACACTGAGTCGGAAGGATCTTAGTCTTTTTATCGACATTTATCCTAGAAATTTTAGCCCCCGACACAGCTTTCTCCCCTGTGGACACCATCTTCTTTAACCTTTTAAAGCCTGGCGGTAACTTTACATAACACTAGGTTTAACATTAAAAAATTCTACGTGGTGCCCACATTGCGTTTATGTGTTTTGTACGGATCTCAGAACAAACAGCAACTTTTGCCTTATAAAACATTAAGAGACTGGTTTTTATAACCGAAGTGGAGAGTGTTTACAGCGCGGTACGCACTGAGTCCTTATATAAAACAGATACGCTTCGTCTTTAAAGGGTTAATAGAGCTGTTTGATACTGTTTTCTCTATTTGCGCTATGATATTATGTCACACAATTACACAATCTGCTGATTTGTATGTCTTCGTTACTATGTTCAAATAATATAGCACCAAGCAGAGTGTCTCCAGTTAGGACTGACCTTGCTATCAGTTTGTCGTGAAGATAAGGGTGACAGGTTCAAATGACAGATGTAGTTTGTGTTTACAAAGCTAATAGCAAATTCTGAAAGAGCGGTTACCGTATCTCTATTAAGCGAAACTTACTTTAGTGGACGGTGCTGTCAGAGCAGTGCTCGGTCAGAGAAACTGCAAATCATTCAAGTACAAGCTGGGATTGATTTTGTTTCGCCGGTAACTAAATCACTCGACCAGAACAGTCAAACAGTCGATAGAATTTCACTGCCTCTTAAGCCACTGAAATATTTATGAATTAGAATTAAGATAAATCCAATCAAAACACAACTTATTCTATTACTTTCAAATACATATTTTGAACTAAGAGGCCACCATCAGTTTCAACACAAGAATACAGGAATATATATGTATATATGAATACTTTATAGGGAACTGACATCTCTAAGGGTTTTGACGAGAATGTTTTATTTTTCATCTAGGATTAAGGAGCTTAGGTCCCGGACCCCTGTCATGTCCTTGTATTCAAAGAGGAACACAGCGCTGCAGAAAAAAGATATTTTCAATCCTCCCGTGAAGGAGTAGGTAAGAAAGTGCTGATCTCTTAGTGGATCCATGAAAACGTCCGGAATTTAAGACAGCCCGACTGGTAGAGATGTCTGATGTGTCTCCGCATGCTCTCTCATCATAACACTTAGTAACGTATTTGCTTGTGGAAGGGAAAATTCTTGTTTTCAGCAAATTTGTGATTCCGAAACTTTCAGGATTCCTTCAGTATTAATGCCATTGAATCTAAAATATGCAACAAGAAGTTTTAAGAACTCATGGCGGCCACTTCACGTCTGTTGCTACAAGCTGCAGTTCATGTCAACCGGATCTGTAAATTTATAAATATATATATATATATTTCGTTGATCTATTTATGTGTACATTTTTAGAAGTACATACACTATGCTCACTGCACTACAAACCCGAAGGTCGCGGGTTCGATTCCCGATGGTGTCACTGGAATTTTTTTTGACATAATCCTTTCGGTCGCACTACGGCCCTGGGGTCGACTCAGACTCTAACAGAAATGAGTAACAGGAATATTTCCTGGGGTTAAAGGCGGCCGGTGAGTAGGGCTGACTTTACCACCTTCATGTGCCGATTGTCCAAAACTCTGGGAGCCTCAGCCTCCTGGAAACCCAAGGGCCTATCCTGGCCTGTAATGGGGCTGCTTTACCTTTCTATACTATGCTACTTTGCGACACACAAGCTCAAAACTTTGCGGCGTGGTCGTGTTTCGTAATTGTTAAATACATGTCCAAATTTTCCATACAAAATTTGTAGCTACGCCTGTGATACCTCTCTATATATGCGTAGTTTCTCACGCCTAAGAAGGGTAGTCATTCAGTTATCTCCATAAAACTGAGAATTAAAAGCAGGTTGCTAACGGTGGCCATGTTTGTGATCTAGATTTTAAGCAAGTTATTTTCAGAAGTAGCATTTTCGAAGATATGCTCCAACGAGATACACAATTTTTGGACCCGAACTAAGCGGCAACAGTGTCACCCACACCCCAGAATTTCGAAATGTCGCCATGTTGTTAGTATTGGTGGTAAGATACTAAATATGCGCAGGTGAAAGATGGGCTGTTATATTACAGGATCCGTGCCGTTTCCGCGTCATTCTTAACTTATTTATTCCATCGTGCATGGCTACATAGTCAAGGTTGCAGTCCTCTGAAGTGTGACTCGATGTAGCTGGTTAAGTTTTCTCCAAAACTTTAGTACCCATCCAGTTAATGACACTGTGTCATATCCCAAAATGTCACGATCTTGGTAATCCCCTCCCCCTCCAGTGAAAACTAAATATCTGACAAATTCTTATAGTTGAAATGAGTCATTAATTATTCATTTTTGTTGGACATTGTGGCTTCTAAGAAATATAATTAGAATTTCTTAAAGTTCTTCCATTACTTCGAAGATCAATAGTTTCAGGAATTTATAACTACAGCTGCCACATGTGTCATCATCAGATACGGTCAAAAGGAAAATCCTTATACTTCATTACGTCATCAAACACGCACATTCAGTAGTTCACGCACAGGTGTGCTTCACTTTTTTCCACTCCACTTTATCCTTCTGGGATTCCGGTGTTACAATTAGTAGAAAGAGAGATTCGTCCTCTTCACTGTAGATGGCCGTATCAGTCTTGACTCCGCGACGCGAAGGCTTTATTGCGAAGAAGTCTCCTTGTTTTGCGGGTCAGTCGAGAGGTGATCAGTGAACCATTAGCATCAAGCTGTGACTGTCGGCCAGTTTCGTTTCAAACCACTTTTTGAGTTCTTCCATCTAAAAGGTACGAAAATTATTGTATTTTATAACAATAATATTAATTCATAACAAAACTTAATCCATTCTATGCTGACTGAGTGCACAGATCTCCGTGTATATGACATACAGGCTTAACAATTATTGCCGCTGTTTACTTCTGCTTGGGCACATGACTTTGTAATGAAGAGTAATACAAAGAAACAGACGCAATAAACTGAGTTACACGTAGGATGTATCCATTCTGTAAAGTCAGTAAATGTGGAAACTGGCCACATGTAATACACAATCTGATCGCTGTTATAACGAACAGGCGTTCGCTTTTGAAGATATTCAACAGGTCCTTTCTACACAGAGGGACCAGCGAAAATAGAAATAAAACACTGAGTATAGTGTATAGCTAACATGTAATTTGTATTAACCTTTTAAAGCCTAGCGGTAACTTTACGTACCATGCGGTTTAACATTAAAAAATTCTACGTGGTGCACACATTGTGTTTATGTGTTTTGTACGGATCTCAGAACAAACAGCAACTTTTGCCTTATAAAACATTAAGAGATCGGTTTTTATAACCGAAGTGGAGAGTGTTTACAGCGCGGTATGCACTGAGTCCTTATATAAAACAGATACGTTTCGTCTTCAAAGGGTTAATGCCTCAAATCTTACCGGCCGTGCTGTATCATCGAGTAATTAAGATTTATCATCTTTATTTTGTTGATGTTCAGAATAATCGTCAAGAACTATGAACCACCTTTTCACTTTTCGTTATTATTTACTCAAACAACTTCAAGATTTCTTAGACGAGAGGGTAACGCATTGAATAAGTAAGCGTAGCTGTGTATAAGAGCTTGTAACAACTTCTGCAAACAAACAACAAACTAAATCTTACACAGCGCTATTTTAAGCCCTGAAAATTCAAGAAGTCAAGCTAAAGATTACGACATTTAAGGAAAGAGTTCTCAGGCTTTCGTAACTGTGCAGCTAACGTCTCTGTTCTTCAGGGATTCTGCGTCGCATCACTGCGTGTTTGTTGGCCGATGCTGTGAGACAGTTTTGTTTTCTCATCTTCAAGTGTTCAACGTACTGAATGTCTCGAAACGTCGGGCACCTTTCACCCAGTGATGAGAGTAAAAATCTCCATGATAATGAAGACTTCACATTTAAAGGAGATGTATATGACACTACTATGATTCCAGGTCAACACTCCTTAGGCCTGATCTACTTCACTCCCATCAAATAACTGAGAATCTGCTAAAGTCTTATTAGCTACAGATTTTATTGTTAAGTTTCGGATAGTTTTTCGATATTAGACACCATTATTAACCATCGACGGTATCATAAGAAAATTCAGAGACGGCACAAATAAAAGTATGTTTATTTATTTATATTATCTTGAAAATCTGCTTTCGTAGCACCTAATCGGAAAACAGGAAACACCAGGTCTTTAGTCTGACAGCCAGGACGTGGAATTTCTCTGAATAGGGATTATTCCGGGGCTTATTCCAGTAAAGTATCAGGCAAAATAATTACAAATTAATTTCAAAGGGCAAGGTACTTCTTGAGAATGGAATATTCATTCGGCTGTCCACGGATCTCCTGAAGGAGCAAGGCGCTCTTAGCTAATATCCACCAGTGCACCTTTCCTGGGCTTAGAAATTTCATTTTTTACTCCCACAACATACGCCTTCAGCTTTATCATAATGTCCTCAAGAATAGCCCATTCCCTTCAGCTTTGCTTTAAAATTTTGCCTGCAAATCCCAGTTCCCTTTCATGTTCCGCCCATCTCATCCTCCTGCTTTTCACCACCCTACTAATGTCGACTTAATTTCTTTCTGCATGCTTGTATACGTAGCGTCGTGACATGATATCGTACATACTGATCACTTTCAGGGCTTGAAATGAACAAAGAATAAGATGACTCTTTCTAGAAGCCTGTGTTTACTTTTAATTGGGAAGTGGTATTACAGGTTTAGGACTCGTAAATCTGGTGACTTACATCATCAAAAGCTATGCCTTTCTCGCTCAGAGATAGAACCGGCTGGTTACTCAGTCTCTGGGCATCTCCAGCTATAGTAGCTTGACGGCATTGAAATTTTTATGGCATAGGTACGTCACTGCTACTGCTGAATGTGAAATATTCCTCCTACGTGATACATGCTGAAGATTTTTACATTTAATGTATGAATATTTGTCAACCGCATTCAAATTTAGAAAACTAACAGATATTCGTAGTTATTATTATTTTTATCATCATCATCGAAGCCATGTTATTTGTGTCAAGCATAAACATCATTATTTGCCCTGCATTGACATGCAGGTGGTATGGACTAAGGGCAGAAATTGCTGTGATGAAATAAACCCATAAATGCTTCGAACGAAGCGGCAGCTTCTCAGATTCTGTGAAACTCCATTTAAAGACGCGTTAAGTCTGTCGATTGGTACGACAAAGTTATTGTTGAAATTATATCGTCCATGATTTCGAGCACAGTGTCAGCCCGAAGGTCTTGACCGCAAGCTGTCTCCTCTATGTGCATCTGACTCTTATGACGCTCGATAATAAAAAAAAACAAACGTGGGCAACTGTCTAAAGGTAGCGCAAAATTTCACTCCAAGAGAATGTTATAAAAGGAACAAAATGTCGGTGCCCTGCAAATTTAAAATAAGCGCCACACTGTTACAAAATTTCTATTGAAGAAAACGTGTATATCATTGAAAGGAAAGTGCATTTGCATCTAAGTGTAATTTTCTATGAGAGGTGGGGTCGGAAGGAAATGGCAAAAACGAAAGTGAGATATTTGGTAAAATCGTAACAAAAATTTTAAAATAATCGTCAATGTGACCGTACAATAGGAGGATTGCTTTTGGGAGAAAAACTTGATAACATGCAGTGTACTGTAGAATTTTGATATCAACACGAAATTTGCTCTAAGACCAAGGAAAACCAGCCTTTTGTCCGATATGTACAGGTACTTGCGAAAACACCTCCCGTTAAAGGGCACCGAAGCATGAAGCATACTCCTAGATAAAAGACTTGCAAATGCGGGGGTTCTTAACCGAGACGTCCAGCACACCTGTGTGTCTTTTGCGTAGGAACAGGGAACATAACACTTTGAAGTCATGAACGTCTTACAATTGTAAATTTGTTTGTAAGCACACAGACATGCAACACGTAAAGTGTACGGTGACGACTTCAGCAGTAGCTAATTTCCATATAAATTAAGCATAATTAGATAGATAAACCCGCTTGTCCCTAAGTGTGTACACGCTATTACTGAGTACAAGAGAACAATGTGTTGTGCTCGGAGCCACCACGAAGCAAAGTTACGCTGCTATCCATCGCTCGCAGCGGAGCAAGTGGCCTCCTCAAATTGCCGCTCTCCCTTACGCTCATATTTATACTGAAAGGTCTAAAGAGGCACCAAGCAGGTAAGCTCAGCAGCAGAGCGTCTCTCTGGTAACAGGTAGGTGCGTGGTTAAAATTCTCTACAACAGAATCACCTGTGAAATTTAGTTGACTTTACATTGCTCACCCTGTGGATGATTATTATTCAAATACAATCCTTTCCAACCAAAGCCCTGTATTCAATGTCTTTATATTACAACACTTACAATACTTTAAAGTCTTATTCCTACAAGTTTCTATCCTGTAGGATCATCACCAGAGACTCAGTCGAAGTAAAGAGCTGTGTGTGTAACTTTTAATTATTTTTGACTTCGAAAGAGCCCCTGATGATGATCCTACAGGATCGAAACTTTTAGGACTAAGATGTAAAAATATTGTAAGTGCCGTATGGTAAAGACATTGAATGTAGTGCATTGGTTGGACAAGTATTGTGTTTGAATTTAGTTGATTTCTTTACACAAGTATTGATAAGTATGCTAAAATACTCGTGGAACAAATCCCTGGCATAATAACATTCCCTAACAGTCTGCCACTTTGCGGCTTGTAAGTTCAGAACACTGTGTAGCTCATGCAGTCCCATTAATACTGTGAATTTACTAGAGAGAACTGAGAGGTGTTAAGGATGGTGTAAATAAGAAATAGCATACACAAAGGCTCTCACTGCGCTGGAATAGTTTGGACTTTTGATTGATTTGGCCGATAATATTGCGTAATTCCTCAAAATTTACTGCACTATAAAATGGAGTGATTCATTCATATTCCATTATGTGTTACTATAAGCATTTTTCCAAAACGTGGGATTTATTCATGACACTAAAAGAATTCTCTTTTTCGCCCGTACTTCTCGTACAACAAAGTGTACTGAAGTACTGAACTTGCTGTTCATTACACGTATTATGATTAGATTTATATATTTTCCGTAAACAGTAATTTATAATTTACTAGCGTGGCGCCTCATTGTAGGTTTTTGGTGCTTTGAACAGTTGCCAATCAACGATACTCTCTTCTGACGCATATAAATTATACTCTAAAGCGAAAAGATTTACCCTGTTTAAGGAACTGCAGATTGCATTACATTAAACGCTAAACAGGTAGTACAAGAAAGAGTGCAGTCTACATAAAGGCAGAAATTATTTGTCCCAAACATAATACGGGATAGCCAATACAAATCTAACCTTGATAAAACCACAATGAAACGCTACGTCAGCACTGCAGCTGCACTGATCTCACAGCGATCACAATTCCTGGACTAAACACTGGGCATAGGAGTTGTGTGGTTGCAGGCTGTGCTGATGTTTTTGTAGCATTCTCTTCCAGCAAGACTCACTTCTTTGTGTTTCATAGTTATTCATAAATGTTCGATTATTTAGGCACGTTTCGTAAAACGAAGGAAGAAAGTGCCGTGTGTTGGACCTCTGTGAGTACAGTAACAGGCAAAACCATCTTTTAAAATGAAGACAACCGCAAAGAGTAGTGCGTTACTTTAGTGTCAACAATATGTTTTAAATTCATACAAATGATCTTTCATTCATTACTAAGAATAAAATTTTTTGTCCTTCTACGTTCTGTTACTTTTTGACAGCTACAAATACCGACAAACACGAAACGCGAATCAGACTGAATTTTAATAATCCTGCTCTAGAGTTTGAGAAGTTCATTTCTTTCCCGAAATGCAACGAAGGAATGATGTAAACACACACACACACACACACACATATGTGTATATCTGAGAACTTCAGCTTTATGTGATCGCATATTCTGGCGCCTTGTGCCCAGTGTAACAAACTTGCCCTGTTATGAAAAGGATGGTTAGAGAAGCAAACATGTTTATCCCCTTCTACTTCCACGTGTTGGCTCAGGATGGGTTTTATTATGTACTTTGGATCCCTATTAATTTTTTAAATATTTTCTGCACTTCTCCTTAAACCTGACTATTAAAACTACAATATTTGTTCCTTTACTTCACCCACTTTCAATTTGTACTTTGCTTCTGAACTTTGGCAAGTCTTGTGTATAATCCTTACCCTGCTTACGCGCGTGTTTTGTACCGTCTGCCAAGTACAACCTTCTCTTTTTGCTTGTAATTTCACAACCCATTTACGCTCTGAGCCAATTTTATTTGACTAGCATGAAGGACACGCACACATCACATTATTCTGAATGACGGGAATAAAATATTGCTACCTGTGATAAAGACTCCAAGAACAGGTTTCGCACTTGCATCCGAGTGAGTCGAATACCGGACAAATACCGAACAAATATCGGACACGTGAGTAACGGCCTGCGGAGAATCAAGTAAGTTTCGAAATGCTAATAACTTGCCTTCATTTATTTCGGACTTTTGGGTCACATATCCGGTCAGTAAGTTTTATGACTGCTAATGTTTACTTTTGTTTATGCTCTTTTGTCCAATAGTAGCCAGAAAATGGCTTTCATCGTGCAAGCTACTCTGCCATAAAAAAAACACAGGTGTCGAATTAACCCTTTAAAGAAGAAGCGTATCTGTTTTATATAAAGACTAAGTGCATACTGCGCTGTAAACACTCCCCACTTTGGTTATAAAAACCAGTCGCTTAATGTTTTATAAGGCAAAAGTTGCTATTTGTTCTGAGATCCGTACAAAACACATAAACGCAGTGTGGGCACCACGTAGAATTTTTTAATGTTAAACCTGGTAGCATGTAAAGTTACCGCTAGGCTTTAAAAGGTTAATGCAGCGCTGTTAACTCATTCAAAGATAGAAGTTCTGCAGACAAATATGAGATTCTGGATTCTCACGACGGTGAATATTCACATTAGAGTCCTCTGGGGTGTTATGCCGTATAGTTGATTACTGATCAGAATAGAGAATGCCATCAGCTCGTTTTAGAAAATAAAAATAACGTCAATCTATATAATATAGTGTGCGGTCTTAAGGTACGCGTTGTCATGCTGCCTTGGAAGTAAAAGGCTAAAGAAAAAAGTGAGAAACCGTCTGACTCGATCTTCGATGTAGAAGTCGCTTACACACTGAACACGGAGGCAGCAGGTCCCTTCGAAACCATTGTTCCGATTTGCCAGATCGCAAGAAGAGCATAACCATTACGTATTCTGACATTGTGTTAATTTATTAAAAATATCTGATGGCTGCTTAGGCGTAACATATGATAAATAATTTATTACTCATGAAGTAGTCATAAATGTTAAGGCTTGCGTCTGAGTAATGTTCTCTCTCCAGTAAATTCGAAGTCTACTTTATCTCACAACAGGGCACACCTGAGCAGCGTCTCTGTTAAGAACCGCAGTCTTCCAGCACCTTTGACTAAAGGAAATAGGCGAATTAGAAAAGCAAGTATGACAGTATTTTCAAGCCGACTATTGGGAATGAGAGTTTACATCAGGATAGCAACGATAATGGTGTTAGAGTAGTAAACTTTGCCACATCAAAGAATCTAGTTGTTAAGAGCACTATGTTTGCGCACCGAAATATTCATAAATACACCTGGACCTCTCCTGATGGGAAGACTCACAATCAGATCGATCACATATTGATAGATAGGAGACGGCATTCCAGTATACTCGATGTGCGATCTTTCAGGGGAGCTGACTGTGATACTGATCACTATCTGGTGGTTGCGAAAGTTAGGGAAAGACTGGCAGTAAGTAAACAAGCAGCACAGAAGTTTGATGTAGAGAGATTTAATCTCAAGAAGCTAAGTGAACTAGAGGCTAGGAAACAGTATCAGCTTAAGATCTCAAACAGGTTTGCAGCTCTGGAAAACTTAAATGTTAGTGAGGACATGAATAGGGCTTGGGAAAACATTAAAGAGAATATCAAAATCTCGGCTCAAGAGAGTCTAGGTCTACACGAACGGAAGCAGCATAAACCATGGTTTGATGCAGAATGTGCAGAATTTTTAGATAAAAGGAAGCAGGCTAAAATTCAGTGGTTACAGAATCCAAACCAAAATAATGGAGATAATCTGCACAACGTAAGACGTGAAGCTAGTAGACATTTCAGGCACAAAAAGAAGGAATATCTGAAAGCTAAAATTAATGAAATTGAAACAAACAGTAAGAAGAAGAATATAAGAGACTTGTATAGGGGTATCAGTGAGTTTAAGAGGGGGTACCAGCCTAGAAGTAATGTAGTAAAGGATGAGAAGGGTGACCTGGTTGCAGACTCCCACAGTATTTTGGCTAGGTGGAGGAATCATTTCTCCCAGCTGTTGAATATACACGGGGTTAACGATGTTAGGCAGATTGAAGTACACACAGCAGAGCCACTAGTGCCTGAGCCCAGTGCCATTGAGGTTGAGATGGCTATTGGAAAACTAAAAAGCCACAAATCACCAGGTATTGATCAGATTCCAGCAGAATTGATTAAAGCAGGGGGTAGGATTATTCGGTCTGAAATCCATAAACTTATTATTTCTATTTGGAATAAGGAGGAATTGCCTGAGGAATGGAAGGAGTCAGTCATTGTGCCTATTTATAAGAAGGGTGATAAGACAGATTGCAATAATTATCGAGGCATATCACTTTTGTCGACTACGTACAAAATTCTATCCAACATCCTTTTGTCAAGGTTAACTCCATATGCAGAGGAAATTATTGGGGATCATCAGTGTGGATTTCGACGTAACAGGTCAACCACTGATCATATATTCAGCATTCGTCAAATACTTGAGAAAAAATGGGAATACAATGAGGCAGTTCATCAGCTATTTATAGACTTCAAGAAAGCCTATGATTCAGTTAGGAGGGAGGTCTTGTATAATATTCTCATTGAGTTCGGTATCCCCATGAAACTAGTAAGGTTAATAAAAATGTGCCTAAGTGAAACATATAGCAGAGTTCGGGTAGGCAAACATCTGTCTGACACGTTCCCTATTAAGAATGGCTTGAAACAAGGAGATGCTCTGTCGCCATTGCTTTTCAACTTTGCTTTAGAATATGCCATTAGGAGGGTTCAGGCAAACCAGGAGGGCTTGAAATTGAATGGTACACATCAGCTTCTGGTTTATGCTGATGATGTTAATATATTGGGCGGAAGCGTACATAGCATAAAGAAAAATGCAGAAGATTTAATTATTGCTAGTAAGGAGATTGGTCTAGAAGTAAATGCTGAGAAAACTAAGTACATGGTCATGTCTCGAAATCAGAATGCACGACACAATCACAACATAAATATAGATAATAAATCCTTTGAAAGGGTGGAAGAATTCAAATATTTGGGAGCAACCCTAACGAATCGAAACTGCATTCATGAAGAAATTAAGAGCAGATTGAAGTCGGGGAATGCTTGCTATCATTCGGTGCAGAATCTTTTGTCTTCCAGGTTGCTATCCAAAAACACAAAGATTAGGGTATACAGAACTATAATTTTACCTGTTGTTCTGTATGGATGCGAAACTTGGTCTCTCACACTGAGGGAGGAACAAAGACTGAGGGTGTTCGAGAATAGGGTGCTGAGGAGGATATTTGGGCCTAAGAGGGACGAGGCGACAGGGGAGTGGAGAGGACTACATAACGAGGAACTTAATGACCTGTACTCATCACCAAATATTGTTCGGGTGATCAAGTCGAGAAGACTGAGATGGGCGGGGCATGTGGCACGTATGGGGGAGGAGAGAGGTGCATACCGGATTTTGGTGGGGAGACCCGAGGGAAGGCGACCACTTGGGAGACCCAGGCGTAGATGGGAGGATAATATTAAGATGGACATTCGGGAAGTGGGATGGGAGGACATGAACTGGATTGATCTGGCTCAGGATAGGGACAGGTGGCGGGCTCTTGTGAATGCGGTAATGAACCTTCGGGTTCCATAAAATGCGGGGAATTTCTTGACTAGCTGATAAACTGTTAGCTTCTCAAGAAGGCCTCTGCTCCATGGAGTTAGTTAGTTAGTATGACAGTAATGTGTAGGTCACAGCTTTATGTGTTTAGCGGCGCATTTTAATAGAGATTTCAAAGTGGCATACGATTAAACTTTCTCGCCATCGAAAAGCTGTTGCATTGTATTGTGAAGATAGAGGAAATCACAGGTGTTTAAGTAAGCTTAGAAAATTATGCTCGTCAATGTAATATTTTTTAGATTTTATAAGAATCCCAACTACGGTCTGTATGCGCTCTCAGCATCTGCGCTCTGTTGTGAAAGATGATGGGTTTGAACCATCACATCTTGCCTCTACTTGAAGTAGGGAGGGATAAAAGCAATTCTGTTTTAAATAATTGTAGTGGTTTATTAGGAAGTAATAAAATGTGAATCCACTTATGTCAACATAAACAATAATAGGACATTTGGTTTTAAAGAAAGTGCACCCTCGCGCACATCCGTACACATACACAAAAATGTGTGTATTTGTATTAGTGTTAAACATGGTGGCGATATCAGACAGTTTTGCGGACCAAAGACTACAAACTCTTGCCGTAGATAATTGCTCCTGCATCTGTCCCCCCACCTCCACACTAAAACAGCCTTGAAATCCTTTCAACTCGAATATTATAACCCTAGTGGTAGCCGAACACGAGAACCTAATCGACGGAAATGTCACAAATGAGCGGCATTACGCTGAAACGGGAGGTTCACATTATTGTCGCCATGTTACTACCAGCAGCAGGTTTCCGACACTTCCGCCGGAGTTTCCACTTGGCAGTATCGTTTATATTTCACTGTTTATCTCACTATATACCTGCTGTAGTCGCGACAATATTGCTCTAAAAATGTGAATATTTCCTCAGCCTGCCTGTTGTCTGAAAGAGCCGCCACTGACATTAAAACGGTGAGTTACATTGACTGTCGAGCTTTGTGGGCCTCTAGCACTTGCCGGCACTCTTTCATCTCTCATCTGATAAAATCTTCCTTTTGTAAAATTAAACGAACCAGATGTGTGGACTCATTAGAAGCAGTGCTCATTGCGTCTTTCCGAGTACCGACCTGATGCTGAGGGTGTAGAACGAATTATTCACGATTAATCTCTCAAAACACAGAGGTTACTATGTGCCACATCTGTAGCATTCAAAGTACTGCATTTGTCCCACACTCTTTCCTGAGATTTCAGAATAAACGGCTATTATTTCCCCAAAGGCATTAGCCAGTTGGTATTTGTAACAGACGTGCAGTGTGTTTGCTGTGGGGTCAAACTTAATTTATATATTACTTAGATGAGTTTCATGCTTCAAAGCATGAAGACATCCTCTCTGAAAGTGAGTGAAAATGGGATATCTGGAATCACTACATCAAACTAAGGAAGGACCAAAAGTGTACCTTCTAGAATCAAGACACACGTTAATCTAATAACATGATGGCGTTCAGTGCAAGCAGATGTGGCGTCACTAAAACAATTTGCATGAAATATACTAAGTGACGCCAGCCCTCAGGGGCGCCACTTCTTGTGACCGAAATGGATGCAGCGCATTCTTCTGAGTATTGAATATGTGTCAGCAAATTGAGGAAGCCATTAGTTTCAATATTGCAATTGTCAGAGGGCAGACTTTTGTGCTACAGCAGTGGGAAACTAGTGATGTCAAAAGATCGCGTGCGTGCTATCATTGCATGATGCCGCTTCTGAGGGAATGAAAGGAAAATGGGGAGAAGGCCAGAGGGAGGAAGGGAAGGAGAGAGTAAGAATGCAGGAGAGAGACAAGGGATGTGGGGTATAAAAAAGAAACAGAGAAGTCAAGGAGAATATTTGGAAAAAGACGCACAGCACAAGAATTCCCATGCATTCGTTAATTTTTGGATTACTTACAAAGTCCTGATAATTCGGGGCAAGGTGTGTTGGAAATATGTGAATGCTTCATTCTTCTCTATGAATTTTGTTACAAACATGTTTCTTTCCAATAAGTGTTTAGCGACTGACGCTGGAAATTCTCTCAACAAGCATTAAGGTTTTCACACAACATTTTTACAATTTTGTTACGTTTCAATTATAAATGAAACTTACCGATAACTTTTTGCAAATTTCTCCACTGTCATATTTGCCGAAAATCCACGACAGTCATGGTTCCGATATTGATAGTTTCAGAAACTGGACAAAATAAAATTTCAGTCTATTTCCACTTCTGACATAGCTGCCACTCTTAAGCCTGTATTGTTGCTATTGAACATACCCTAACTGTTGCGGCTCGCCGAGAATATATTCATGGGCGGTAAACCTGAAGCAATGTATGATGTTCTCACAGCCGTGTTTCTGACGCGTCTGAGATTTCAGCAATAATTTTAGCAATAAACTTGGACAATTTCTAGAAAATTGTAACTGCATCATATTTAAAGATCCAAGTCTTAAGGAATGTTACTCCGTATCGATTGGTAAATGTGTAATTACAACTAATTTCCATTCCGTATTCATAAGCCCAAGTTTCGGTCTTGAAACTGTTAAAGTGTGCTTCCTTGTGTGTGGCTGCGTGTCGGTGCGTTGCTTCCTGTGAATGAGTGCATGACGTTCCGGTGGACGACCGCACTCTCCTACAGTCACTGCAGCTCCCTAAATATAAAAACATTCTCTGAATTTAGGAAATTGTTGTTTTCCCTCGACATCTGTGTCTATGTGACCATTTTTATTATAGTTTCCACTTCATGAAAAATTTGGTCTAGAAAAGAGAGCTGATTATTATTTTAAAACGCGTTCCAAGCCGGACTCAACAAAACTTACTTTTCGGTGACACACTTTCCTGGTTTTACTGGTCTGTTGTTACCATTACTATTTTGCTTCGTTAAAACTTATTGCTTAAATATAGATTATATATACGTTAAATTAGTCATAGATTTGCGCCGTCGCCATGTGTGCAACTGTTGTTTTAAAACGGTGGTTATTACATGATACACAGGTATGCTTATTGTTTTAATGCCGTAAAAAATTTCACATGACTCACTGTGACGTTTAATTCTTTATCTCCAATGGACTGGAAGCTAAAGACAAGTTTTTCCACACTATTATATCCTAATCTTACATTTTGCAAAAACATGTTTTACAATTTCATATTTTCCCGATATCCATCACCAGACATCATTTCAAGGGCTGATATAAATGGGGCTATTGTTGCGACTTCACAAGTCCACGTATCAGCTGTGTTGCTATTACTGGTTGTAGAGTATTAAATTGTAGGGTGCTGGGATTGTCTCAAATATTCTAACACTCATGCCAAGCTTCGCCAGAATTGGTCCAACTGGAGTGAAAATTTTAAATGTGGAACAAACCAACACATATTCCAATAATTACGAACGTGCTCAGCGATGGGCTGCGTCAGAAATTACTTCAGAACCGCAAGTTGCTTAACCATTTGAATAAAGCAAAGCCATCCCATTACAGGCCTGGACAGGCCCGTAGGTTTCCAGGAGGCTGAGGCTCTCAGATTTGTAGACAATCGGCACATGAAGGCGGTAAGCTTGCGAGCCTTACGCTCCAGCCGCTTTTATCCCCCAGGACGTAGTCCTGGTACTCATTTCTGTTAGAGGCTGAGTCGATCCCAGGACCATAACGCGACCGAAAGGATTATGTCAATGAAAATTTTCAGTGACACAATCGGGAATCGAACCCGCGACCTGCCGGTTTTTAGTGCACTGCCTCAACCAAATGCTGAATACGGTTCTGTGAATCATAAACGTCAGCCATTACTTACAGACACAACTGGACACAACATCTAAAATCAAAGATTATAGGCAAGGAACTCTCCTAGACAGGACGTGCTGAAAGGGTGCTGGCGAACGCGAAGCAGTTTTCCTCCACATTTAAGTGCTAACGGCATAGACTCCACCCAACCCAAGTGAATCCACAATTCTATTAGCCTCCTGGGAGTTGATAACCTGCAGCGGCCAACACGCAATTTGCCTTTTTCGAACATGTAACGGCGAAGTTTTGCTTCGAATACATGCTGGCTTATGTTCAACTGTAGCTTTCTTTTACAGGAAAATAAGACCTAAATTTTACAATCTGTAGATTGGCCTATATAATAATTTGGAAATGTCTGTCTCTCAATCAGGAATTGTAAAGGGACTTCTAGATAGAATTCGTATCTGTAACCCAGTAATCTATACACGTATAAAGGGCTATTAACTAGTGCCAAAAAAAATTAAATACTTCGGAAGAGTGTCATCAAATCGAATTCCTGGCGAAATTTCTTTCGGGTCAATGACCGAACATTAACTACATTCACGCGCGGGCGCGTGTTCACAATGCAGTATCCAGAACCTCTCTCCGGGGTTTAAAGATGCTGCATTTTCTTAACCATTACACGTATAGAAGTAAAAATACATCGAAATTAAATCTGTTTCAAGAAGTGTTTGTTAGTAAATTTTCTCGGCGCCCCTTTCACATCCCGATCAATGTCCAACCAAACACTGAATGTAACACACCCACACCTCAGCACTTCTGAAGTAACCGATTCAAAGGCTGCAGTAAGGCGTGCTTTTATCAACATAACCCGGCCACCTGCCTTGTCCACCCAAACACGGCACTTCTGACATATGCCAGTTTTCAGGCTTTCGAAGCGGTGCAGTTGAGAAGTCCCTTCTTCTGAGATATTGCGCTCCGTCACTGGGGGTTCTTTGCCTGCGGTTTTGAGGCCGGGTCATGGTCCCTTCTTCAAGGGTCAGTGGTCCAACGAAGAATGGCATAACTCCATAACAAAATATCATGAGGCGTTATATGATCAGGCTTTACTTCCCCATCCGTCAAGCGACCACCATAGATATCTCTCATGCCACGGAATTAGCGCAAGAGGAAATTTACTGACCAAAACTTGTATGTACCCTTCATTCAAGTCTATTATATTTCTTTTTGCAAGTATGTAATAGTCGTGAAAATATAGCCGTCTAAAGCCCTGGACTATTTTTATGGACACTGTACAGGCATACATAATTTGAATCTCGGACGGTGCTTCTTGGTGGTTTTTGTGTCCAGTGTTAATATGCATTAGTAGCAGGTGCATTGCTACTGTTTTGAACACAAAACTCGTCACAGTGACACTACACAGCATCTATATTTGATGGAGCGTCAGTATTTGAGATGATGTCATTAACAGCTCGGAAAAATTGCGCTGTAGCACTATAAAGGCTACTGAGTAAATTATTGACACAGATTATTGACAGTCCATTAATTTGCGCTGAAATCCTAGCGCAGGATAATGAAGAATTCGAAACGTGTTTGCGCTGCCAATGTCTTTGTGTTATATTAAGAGTCATTTTGCAGTAACACGGTAAGGTCTCCGATTAAATAGTGATAAATAGTAGAGCATATTAAAGAGCGAAGAGGCGTTGGTTACTGCTGGTGCGTCTCTGTGCTCCATTAAATGTACTCAGCGTGGGCACACAATACATGTTTTACACTTTCTGCTGCTTGAAGGCTCTGTCAAGGCATATTACATCCGATCACGACTGTTTTGCTTAATTGCCTGGGTAGCTCAGCTTTTGTACACAGTGAGAAAAATGGTATGTCCCTTTGGTGCAAGGGGCCGCGGTGGCGCAGTTGGTTGAGGCACTGTGCTACAAACCGGCAGGTCGCGGGTTCGATTCCCGATGGTGTCAGTGGAATTTTTCATTGGCATAATCCTGTCGGTCCCTGGGGTCGACTCAGCCTCTAACGGAAATGATTACCAGGAATATTTCCTGGGGGGCAAACGCGGCCGGTGCGTAGGGCTGACAACCTTACCACCTTCATGTGCCGATTGTCTAGAAATCTGGGAGCCTCAACCTCCTGGAACCCTGTGGGCCTGTCCAGGCCTGTAATGGGACTGCTTTACCTTTTTTTTTTACCCTTTGGTGCAAATTTACCTTCAGTCCAACCGTCCGTCTGTCACATCTTTCGGTTTCTGAAATCTTCGTCTGATATGTATAAGGTTTAATACCGACTCACACGTATTAAGATTTAGCTTTGTTATTATAGGCCAAACAGGAACTTGACTTCCATGACACACTGACTGAATGAATGGCTGATTGATTGACTCACTGACAAACTAACGAATTAATCAAATAATTCCATAGAGGCGTTCTTGTTGAGAAGTCCCTCAAATATTCAAGAAATTCCATGCCACTTTAACACAGAACAGTACACAAAACAGCCGTCTATTTGGTCCTATCCTGAGACGGTTAAATACATTTCACACAGTCATACCCCAGTTTTTAAGACGATTTTTAGTGGTACTCTCGAATCTGCCTCTTCCCTTCAAACTTTAAGACAAACTTTTTGTATCTACCATGCAAGCTGCCTTTCCTGCCCATTCCATTATTCTTCGTTTAATCTCGCGTGTACTATATTTGATGATGCGAACAAGTAGTGATGCTCCTAACTAAACAATTTTCAGAAATTCTCTTACTCTCTGCCCCAGGAAGTCCAAATATTCTCGCCAGCACCCTCTCTCGAGCAACCCCCATCTCTGTTCTTATCTCACTGTGAGAGAGGAAATTTCACATCCACAGAAGAAACAGTTAAAGTCACACATTCCTTATTACCATAGAAATGTACCTGAACTTCTTATTTATCTCATTAAATAGGTCTCTCTAGTGACGCAAAAATGTTTAAGAGAGAAGACATGAATATTTTGATGGTATAAAGGTCTGTGAAGTTTTGTTTTCACAAAATAAATGTTTCCTTTAACCCTTTAAAGACGGAATGTAATCTGTTTTATATAAGGACTCAGTGCGTACCGCGCTGTAAACACTCTCCACTTCGGTTATAAAAACCAGTCTCTTACTGTTTTATAAGGCAAAAGTTGCTGTTTGTTCTGAGATCCGTACAAAACACATAAACGCAATGTGGGCACCACACAGAATTTTTGAATGTTAAACCTGGTCGTAAGTAAAGTTACCGCTAGGCTTTAAAAGGTTAGTAAATTAGCAACATACGCGTACCATACACAGTACGCAACATTGCAGACGTGCCTCTTTGAACCCGTGCTGCTGGTTGCGTGTCAAGTGCCAACGCTTGCACCTGTCACTGTGTTAACAAATGACATTTTGTTGTGTACGGCATCTGGCGGAACGGATCTTCTCAAAACAAACACAACACAAAGAGATTGGAAACTGTCTTCCAGCTTGCCTTCCGAGTGCCTTATTTTCAATTTTAAACATCTCACTGGCTTTGAGGTTACTTTACCTTTGGCGTAAATATCTCACTGTAGGTGACGTATTGGTGCCAAGTTAATCACACCTGATATCACGCTGCATAAAATAAGAATGTATTTTCCCTTCAGCATCATTACTGTTACGTCTTTCACATTAAGGGAACGACATAGACTGCAGAGGTTCAAGGATAAGGTGCTGAGAAAGATATTTGGACCTAAGAGGATGGCAGTAAGGGGATGATAGAGGCAATCGCATAAGGAAGAGAGGTGCGATTTCTACTCCTCACCAAATATTATGAGTATTAGGGCCATCAGATAAGGCATATGAGATAAGCGAACATGTAGCACGTATGGTGAAGAGAAATGAATGCAGGATTTGGGTGAGGAAATCAGAAGAAAAGATATGCACTTGAAAGGTGTAAACGTAAAAAGGAGGAAAATATAAAATGGATCTTATAGAAGTGGAATGAAATGGCTCGGACTTGATTCGTCTGGCTCAGAAGAGGAGTATGTGGTTGGCTCCATGTGAACCGGGTAATATGCTTTGGTTTCGATAAAATGCGGGAAATTTCTGTAATAGCTGAGAAGTATGAATTTCACAAGGAAGCCTCAGCTTCAGGGATTTAGTTAATAATTGATAATACATGGAAAATAGCCAAGAACAGGTAACAATATTACGGTCTGTATACGATTTACATTATAGGCCCTACATGCAAGAACTGTGCATTAAAACCTGCTTGGAATAAAAATTACAAACTTTATTTTGCCATTCTTTAAAGCACTGGTTGGTTACCATTCATGTGTACGAATATGCCAAAATTAATTAGCCCGACAACGTTTCGTTTCGTTTCGTAGTCCTTCCGTCTTGCACCTACTTATTCACAGTAGGTGTAGAGGGTTTTTATTTTCACTTAATCACCCTCAAACACACACCACAGTCGGTAGGACTCCTCTGGACGAGGGATAGGCCCGTCACAGAGACCTCCACCTGCCAACAAAAACACTGCACAGGAGACAAATATCCATGCCCCCCCCCCCCCGGGATTCGAACCCACGATCCCACCAAGCGCTCGGCCGCAGACCTACGCCTTAGACCGCGCGGCCACTGGGACCCGACGACGTTTACTGTAAATACAGAGACACACAATCCTTATTGATCTGACCAAATTTAGTGTAGCTACAAATATACCAACATTAAATTAGTCCGACAAAATTTGGTACAGGTAGGCGCGTCCCAAAATATGTATATCTAGTACTTTTTCTAACATTTGCGGAGATGCGATGGAACTGGCACAAAGGACCTCCTTATTATGCGCCCATTTAAATATTTTTGCAACACAATCGGGCAGCCCTGCCTAACATAAAACGCGCTCAAAATATAAGCGGACTGTCCGACCTAGCTACATTGTGCTGACGAAAGATTGCACCATACAATTTCTTATTCCTATTTGGTCTTCAGATAGCTCTATACAGATCTTTTTTCCGTTTATGTAACAGCGGTTTATCAAATGCTGAAGTCACATAACATTGAACATTAGTAGGACGGGCCCATAAAATTTGTAGCACTCTTATTCGCCACCACTTCATACAGCCCCTTGATACTCTGCATGATCTGATTGTGTTATTAATTCAGAACACCTGCCGAAATAAAATATAACATTGCAGTAAATGGAACGTTAATTGTAACTGCATGCATTTTTATCTCGAGTATCTGCAGTATCTGTTATCTGTTGGGTAGGACTTCAACAAATTTAATGCAGAATAATTTTAGCATTCAAAGAATAAATTAATTATCTAAGCCATTTTATATTTGAAACAGTTAAAAAAAATGTGAATTAATTTCAACATACAGTAAGAATAAACAGATACTGAGATGTAGCATACGTGAAGTCAGAAAACTGTAACTACGTGGGTGAGATCATATGAAGGACCAGACACAGGTGTGCCCTCAGGAACGGATGAATCATACTGAAATGAAATCATTAAGCACCTTCTTACAACCGGAAAATGAAGTTGGAATGCAAATACTCCTATACCGTGACTAAGGAGTGACATAACCGATACTTTTGTATACAGTTTCTTTCATGAAAGAATGAAATAAGATGGAAGGTTTTTCGTTCCGAGCAGCTTTGCTCCGGAATTAAAATCTCTCGCCATAGTTGGTTGGCTTGTTTGGGAGAGATGAGCTCGTGCCATGCCCACGGGAAATGTCCAATGAAACTACAACTGAATCCATAGACATGTACAGATAACAGAGGATATGGGTATAATAGAAGCTTCCGGGCTTGGTGGCTCGCCATACACACCAACTAGGGAGTTAATTTAGTTAGAACAGAAAAGTACAATGTACATACTAGCCAAGTGTTTGAACTGCGTGTGTCCGTTTCCATTACCTCCCATCGAGCAGGTTTGCGCAGCAGTAACGCTCTACACTTGAATTCTGGGGGTTCACGGTTCCAATCTCCGCCGAGACACAGGCTTATTTTATTAAGGTTTACGTAGTTTCCCTCGAACCCTCCAGGAAAATCATGCGATTTTACCTCTATTCACTCACGACCACTTCATTTACAAATGGTGTCCAAGTCGCCATTCACCAGTCATCCTACCACCGACGTTATAATTTCCAGCATTCTTCAGAGTGACGTACAATGAATCACCACAACCAACAGTCTGCCCCGTCCAATCCATAATACAAATCGTTATGAGCTACATGGGTATAGCAGTAGTAAGCGAAATATCCTCGCCACTCATTCCTCAGCGATCAGGGATCCATTGTTTAGACACTGTATGTCTGTTTTCGGATAAAACCCTCACTCAAAAAAAAACCGCAAAATCATCCTGAATTCCAAAATAAAAGGACTTCTTCACTCTGGAATCTTCGCAGTGCTGGGTTTACGGTCAGAAAGTATTAAAACGTGCCGACTTGTCCCGTTTTCTCTCCACTGTTAATAAGAAACTTAATTCAACCCTTTACATTATGGTGGTAATTATCAATACCACCTGGCTAAACATGGGAAAAATCACATTTTGCCCACAAAGTGTATTTATGTGTCTTATGTAGCTACCAAAATAAAAATTATTTACTTACACAGCATTAATCAACTGGTCTATCTAATACTTCTGTAATGTGAGGTGGGAACTAATTTTTAAGTATTTTCATAAAATTTGATACTTGAAAGAGTTAACAGTTTTAATTGTAGATTTTTAATTTAGATTCCTAAATTACTCCAAGTCAGTCCTTTAATATTTAATTGCTTTTCCATAAATATGGTTTGTATATGTCTAAAAAGATAAAAACAAATCTATGTTTTCATTCTTCCATGCTATAGATGTTGTGCAAAACCCCTCGTCTTACTACATTTAACAATACTGTGCTCTCACAGAGCAAGTAGGCTCCTCTTCTATGTAAAATTAAAATCTATATTTAAAATTGTGAATGAAATAATTACTTTGAAAGTCACGCGAAATTTTACTTACAGAATCTTGTAAATTCTTCTTCTTATTCGTCTTCTTTTTTTCAATTTTACTAGCAATAGGAAGCAAAAAAAAAATACTTTTTCCCAAATTTCAAGTTCAAAGCTTCCCACTATGACAATATTTGCAGGCTCTGACCCTGAAACGAATGTCCCTCGACGTCAACATGTAACCTGTTACATGCAGTCTACTGTTCACATCGGTCACTAACTCTACGAAGCAGAATTCTACTTGAAAATTTAGTACATTACACGTCCTTTCCGAGAAGTTGCCTGTCTTTCACGGAGCCAGAAAACTCAGTACCATAATCAGACAAGCCCTTCACTGGTTACTATCCTGATCCACGTGAATCCAGTCCACACACCTGCATCCTATTTCGATAATATCCATTTGATATTATTCTCTAATCCAAGGACTGAAAAATTTTCCAAACATTTAGCAGTAACCTCAAAATTCTAGGCGCCAGAAGGGCGAAGTGGGGCAAGTTCCGCACTGATATCCGACAAATATTCAAATTTAGATGCCGGGAGAAACGGTGCCCAGGATTAACACATCAATATTCTTATCTATGCCGAAGTCTAACAAGCCTTGTCTCTTCTTCGTGTTTTCTGAAAAAAACTTGTCCATGCATTTCCCATTCTTCACGGCATACATATGTAATTTAAAACCTTCGAAATTTCCACAAATTAACGCCAGTTTAAAGACAGCGTAGAAGTTTCATTTAGCGTCTATGGTGTGCGTCGCTACTCATGAATTTATTATGTAAACTGGATGCAGGCTTACTGTCGCCACCCTACCGTGTCAACACGATACCCTGCCTCTATGCTTTCCCGACCAGTAGGAAAAAAGGGAAGGCTGGGAATGAAAAACCGCTTGAGTTTACAACTACACATTGAATCTCACAGAAAGTTTGCAAAAAGCCGCACATATTCCACAGGTTTGTCGAATTATATTTGCTGGTGCCGGTTTATATTATCCGCTTAGTTGAACACACAACTACAGATTTAAAATGTAAACGTTCAATTTACATAGTAAATATTCAATTCCGTTGTCTTGACCGCAGAACTCACGAAAATAACTGCCTGCTGACGGTATTCGTAGGAACGAAATGGATTCTACCACGTTTTGTTGCAATCTCAGATCGTGTCCACAGCAAGGATTGAAAGAGTGGTCGGAAGGATCTGACTCCCAGGCCGACCTTTTTGCCCCCCCCCCCCCCATATAAATAATTTGGTAGAGTTGTAAATCTATGTAGCCCTCTATATTCTCTATGACAGCCGTTTTGTTAAGAAACTTAGAGCAACCATAACTATGGAAGTGTGCATATAGTCAGCTCAGGTCACACACATTGCGTCCGAGGTCTATCGGCCGTCTGTCTTGGCACCCAGGCCACAGCTGCCAAGTGTAACTCCTCACTGACGGTTGGGTTTAAATTCCAAATACTGTCCATGACGGGGGGGGGGGGGGGGGGGGGGTTAATTTGTAGTGCCCTTAAATGCATCAGTATCATACGGTGCACCGAGACCGGCAGCGTATAAGGAGCTAAAGGTCCATACAATGCACACAGGTCGGCATTAAGGGGTTAAAAATCGTGGTATTTTCTAAACCGGACTTTGCGTTATCCTTTATTTCGGAAATTTTCATTATCCTCCTTTTGTACGGCTTTCGTTTACTCCCTGCATAATTTTGTAACGTATTCTAACATACGCGGAATTTTAAAATCCACGTGCATATCGCAGATCGTTGTGCATCCGGAAAGTTCTCAGTTATCCGGAGAATCTTGTTTTGCAAGCTATGCACACAGACACCGAATTCTAACTGTGACCAGATCAGGTCAGCAGCCATTCGCGTGCCACCCAGACCGTACCCAGCTCTGAACAAGTATGCCCACGCGTGGAGGGTTCCTTGACATCACTGTGCACGGGGCTCCGATTGGCGTACCTGCACACCCAGTAGCTGGGACTGGGAACAGTAACCTTAATAAACGAACGAAATTTTGTGCAGCGGATGCGGGTACTCGTACTTTCCTACTTAACACATCCATACAAGAATGTGGCCGTAAGAAAGCTGCAGCTTCATATTTAATTCTATTTCTGTGTCTTCTCGTAATTATTCCATCTATGTCAGCAAATCTAACATCGCAGTGAAGTATGTAAACCTCGTGCCTCGTATTTGGTTGGTCCCGGGCTCTAATCTCGTCAGTAGGATCGGCTGAGATTGTTTGTTTGTTTGGTTGGTTGGTTGGTTTCTTCCGTCCCTGCAGACAAGTTCCGAGACAATATCTCAAATTAGGCCAAGATAGCTTCCTGCACCATTCACTATTCACTAATCATCGACCGCTTGACATTATAGAATGCAGGGCAGGAATGGCCAATTAGATGAGCTTCGGCAGCCGCAATTTAAAGACGCAAATTGCGCAAAAGCCGTATAGAAATGAAATAAAAATTTCTTCCTCTGATGTAATAACTTTTTATTTGTTGTCATCCAACTACAATAAGTTTGTTTCAGTTAGTTATGAGTCTTCTTTCTTTCGAATGTCTTTTAGAACGCCGTTTATGTTCAGCGTCATTGTACGTGTGAGCCACCTTTTAGAGGTGAGTTGCGCGATCCCCACTACTGACATGCGCGAACCGCGTTGTGAGGACCCCTCTTATATAACGAGCTACTGATAACGTCGTAACGCGCGCCATAAAGAAATGGCTGAATATTGTCAATCTTAACTTATCTTATCTGTTGAAGAAGAGACGAACTCTTAAATCAAGTCAGTTTGAATAAGCTTTTAATTCCCAAATAAATACGGCGTTACTCTATATTATAATAAACTTACATAATGATGTCACTTACGGTATATTCCTTATCGTTAAAATCATGGCAGAAAAGCAGTCACTGTTCAACTTTTAATAAAAGCACCATATTTGTGGCAGCCCAACTGTCTAGTACATGCACCATCGCACCACAATTATAACCAATTTGCACCAAAGGGTTTAACCAACGCAGACTAAAATGTATACTGATACATACTGCAACTTGTACTAGAATACATCCAAAGCAACACAAAATAATAATCAATTATCGTATGCCATAGGAAAAGCTATATAACAACGAACATAAAACTGAGGAATCCATCGTGATGAATAAAAATTTCCGAAACGTGTCAAGCGTATTGAAACAAACTACAATCAATATTGTGGTTATTTTAAGCGGCAAACAGAATCTATGTATTTAACAACACGGCGGTGTGTAATTGAATATGAAAGTTTATGGCGGAAAGTTAATGGCTTGAAAATTTCGATCACACTCTTTTATTTCGGTTACGAGTTATGATGAAGTCTTCAGCCATTTGGTGTATAGGTTAATATCCTGTCGTCACATGCAGATGCGTTCTACCACACGATTTATATTTCTTCCTGCCTCACTACCATTTATTGTGTAAAAAGCTTCAAAAAATAACCAAAGCAGGATTTTAAATATGAGGTTTTCATTATGGTGAAGAATTATATTGTGATTTTCTAGGTCAGTACATGTTGCAGTCTGGTAAACTGTTACCAGCATTTCGGAAGATCATGTTGCCTCCATCTCCATTGTAACTTCTATTCTAATGATAAGAATTTGTGTTCCCCCAAAACATTGGTACCTACCTTCCAGATTAGACAGCGTCACAAATAAAAAAAGAACAACACTGAGCAGAGGATTTGATGCCTTTAGGCTTGTTAGCAACATTGGTGAGCGGTTAGGGGAGTCACTCCGTCCGTACACGTATAATATTTTGAAATCCGCTGAACTACTCTTCATAAAATCTGACAATACAGAATCTGACTAAAACTTGACAAGTCAGTCCAACTTTCCTTCACGTAGGGCAACAGTAAGGCCACTTCACGTGAAGATCGACTTGCATACTTGCTCCGCGCATGCATGATTCCTGTCACGCTCTGGATCCGCAAGAAAACTCGAAAAATAAAATTAAGCTTTGTGTTCTTTCAAGTCCGAATATCCAAAATGGAAAGCTGGTACTCCAGACAGTTTGCATTTTCCCCCTGTCCTAGCAACAACACTAAAATCTAGATATTGCGCAAGGACAGTAGCGCTGTTGCTAGAATTTGCAGTGGAGCGAAGGCGACAAAATATTAAAGTCTGTGGGTAAGATTTGTCTTATATCTTACCCACAGATGTCATTTGTCAGAGCTCCCATTGGTCTCTATTCTACAAATTTATGTGTGTTCCAGGAAATAATGGCTGGCTCTGGCATCAAGGAGAAGCTGGGCGTGGAGGAGATTACTCGGGGGATTTGGAAAGCGCTACTCGCAGAATTCCTCGGCAACCTGCTGCTAAATTTCTACGGGTGCGCAAGCTGCGTCGGCACCGGACAGGGAAAGAGTGCAGTGCTAATTGCCCTCACTTTCGGTCTTGTTATCATGGCCATTGTTCAGGTGAGAAAATCTCTGTATAGTCAAATGGCCACCCGCGAGTAGATACGTTTTCATAAATCACTGCACCTGCCAGCGAGGGTCTTCCAACTAATCTTTACCCTTTTCCGACTACAATTCTGTAAGCGTTTCTAATAGCGTGCATGCGTGCTACACGTCCTGCCAATCTCATGTTTTTGTTTGATCACTAACAAAATTTAGTAAGACACTACACGTTATAAATCTTCTCCTTACCCAGCTTTCTCAGTCCTCCAAACTTGGCTCCATATATTCTCCTCTTCTCCCTGTTCATTGCAAGAAAACTAAGTAAAATTTGCGCTGCCATTTCAAAAGTTTCTATCTTAATTGTGCCACAACTAAGTCTCACAAAAATCCTCCCACACTGTCTCATACGTCATTCGGGACACATGGCTATGGTGGGATTGCAAGCTTACCTTCGGTTACGAAACAAGGAAAATAGAAGACAACCCCGTCTATTTTGACAAACGTAAGCAAAAAGTGTTGACATGAAAGTCTTACAGATCTTTACAAAGATAGTAAAAGGAAGCACAAACTGGATATAATAAGGAAACAAAACAGATTTGTTTCTAGGCATCCTATCCTATCTATCACACCTTAAAGCCGACAGATATAGGCCTAAAGCAAATACGTTCACCCACACCTAAATTAGGCATATTTGTCTTTATCATATGTCCACAAAAAATGTTTCTCAAGAAGTTTACAATTAGCATAGATTCACGATTTAGCGCCATACTAAATTCCACACTCCATGCAATGATTTTTTACTTATGGCTACTAAAGCTAAACTAGACAACGGATCAAAATGACTCTTTCTTTTTGACATTCTATAAAAGTACTACCTCAAGAAAAGCTGGGCATTTCACAACTAGGGTTTACCTATTAATACTTACTACTACAGAACTGAAGGCTGCCCAATTAGTCCCATTTGCTGTCTCATATTAAATTTGCGTGACCGCCATGTTGTTATTGTTGATTGTAGTAAACGACAAAAGTGGCGTAGCGCCTAGTGTCATAATTTTCATACTAACTTTACTAAAGAAACATACATGTATTCAAAAGCTACAGTATTAGGCACAGCAGGCACACAATCACACAAATGTTACATTATACCGATAGCTTTCCTTATAACATAAATACAGAAGGCTGAAAATTTTATTTGTAGTTTTAAAGTGTTTTTATTCCTCCTACTGGTAAACGACGTTCACGTTTGTTTTGAGTTGAACGTCATTGCTGGCACTATACAAATGAAAAACGAATTTCATGACCCGACAAAGACAGAAGAGCTTCGGAAACGTCGATGGGGCACAAAATCCATATTCCCGCTAAAAGCATGCATGCATACATAAATACATACGTCCGTACACACGTACATACATACATACATACATACTACGTACATATACATATTCACCTCACCGATCCAATTTCTGCTATAACAACAGTTGAATATGAGACAATCAATATAAATCGTACAACACACAGACGCACACAACAGTCATTAAATGCATTAAAGAACGAAACAATCCATGGCTCCAAGTCATGACATCAAAAATCCAATATCAAAAATCGAAACATCCAACATCAAACATAGTGATAAGAATTCCAAAATTTACAAATTAGCAAGTAATACTTTTTTGATGATGAGAGATGAATTCCTCTAGAGGGTAAAAAGTATGAGTAGTAAGATATTTTCTCAAAGCAAGCTTAAACTTTGATTTATCATTTTGGAGTCTGAAGGCAGACTATTATAAATTTTTATAGCAGAATAAGTAACCCCTTTTTGTATACAGCAAAGGTTTACATATTTCTTATGAAGAGTACAGTGACATCGCTCGTGAACAAACAAAATGTAACAGCATTTGTATCAAGCATATTGACTCTCATTCCATTTCACCCAAAGTCATGAGTATATCTGTCATTAAGGATTATTTTTTACCAAACAATATTGATACGCACAATGTACGCCCGGTTGCGTTTCTCCGAAAAGTGCCGTTTCATTGTTTTTGCATTGTCTCGAATACAGGAATGAGGCTAGAGTTAGTGTCAATCCACCTCATCAGAGTATTTGCACAGTCAAGCACCTAAATGTGAATACTGCTAATCAGACAAACCGTTTCCACAGCTGATTAGCGTCTCACGACGTCCATTGACATCAAAATCCCTTACGGTTCCGCACCAGCTGTTATCAGAAAGTGGTTCTCAGTTCGTGTGACCACAGCTTTAAATGTAGACAAGATTACTGTAACAAACACATTTCGTTCGGTTATAAATTTAGCTTGTTTAAATGTAACATTTACCTGAATAATACCTATACAAAATTTCATTACCTAGCGAACGGAAAATCCACTGCGTCACCACTGCAAATGCCAGTCAGCTAATACCGTATGGGGAACACTCCTCATTTTTCTGTCAATCATATGAAATACACAAATACACGCTGTCGGTACATGTGGTACAGACAGCAAACAATGTGCTTCCAAAAGCAAAGTCGCTCATCCAGTTTCACATTGTCACAGACGATACACACAGACGATGTCAAAAAGAAGGGCATCTCTCCTCCTTGAGCCCAGAAAACAGAAGAAAGTATATCGAAGCCTGCAGTCATCCCCTTTTCAGTATTTGAACGGTTCCACCAGTTACTCTGTATTTGAGTTTGTATAAGAAAATTAAAAATTAAGAGTGTTTTTAACAATATTTTATTTAAATTTAATTAATTTACAAAGATTCAAATTTGTCCCTGTGCACACCATGAAGGCATAAGAGGGAGTCGAGGAAATGCTCTACGCATTCCTAGTTTTGTCGAAGGATGGATGTGAGCAGTCAGGTTTACGTCCTGACCGCTTAACTCTGGGCGATGACATGCCTGCACCCATTGTGGGCCCCAGAGCCGATCTGAAGATCAAAGGTTTATTGACATGTTGAAAACAGATCAACAACTGTCCATTTCCTGAGCAAGATGAATCCAGTCGACATCACCATCCAGCTTCTTTAAGATCCATTTTAACATTTTCCTTCCACCCACATCTAGTTCTTCCAAATGCTGTCCTTCCTTCACGTTTCCCCTCCAAAACCCACTGCACTTCTTTTTTATCCCATGCATACAACAGCCTCACACTTCTAGCCCTCTTTGATTTCTTCACTCTAATATTTGGCAACAAGTATAAATAATTAGGCTCTTCATTATCTAATTTTCTCCAGTCTCCTGTTATTTCCTTCTTCTTAGGTCACAATATTCTTCTCTGCACCCCACTCTCAGACACCACAAGCCTATGTTTTAACCTTAATGTGACACATCAAGTTTCATATCCACAAACAAGCCAAAATTATAGTTTTGTATATTGTGTTTTTGGTATTTTTTCATTACATTTTTTAAAAGCACTTTGCAGGTACTTGGAAAATATTTCTCCATACATAAATTTGACTGTAGCATAAAACTGATCACTCCAGGAATGTGAAAAAACACAACCACTGCAAAGCTCAACTGATATACTGTCATTCACGGCACATAGCTCCCAGATTTCCCCACCATAAATAGGTTATTCCATACTTACAGCACTACAAGTGAGAAGGAAAGGTTTATAGGTGTTTATAAACTGAATACATCTAATGTTTGCAGTCTGTGGGTCATGTGAGTGGCGCACATGTGAACCCAGCAGTTACGTGTGGCATGCTAGCTACTGGAAACATCTGCATCCTCAAAGCACTACTCTACATCGCTGTACAATGCCTAGGTGCAGTTGCTGGGACTGGAGTGCTTAAGGTAATGCTATTCACGAGTCAACATGCACAGCTGTAATAACTGTATCATGAACACAGAGAAGGAGTAATTGTGATCTAAAATAAACAATGATCAAAACCACATTTACATTCCAATTTGTTACAACTGTCTCAGCACTATGTAGACTATACAGTACAAGCTTGACAAAGAGAGCAGATATTTTTATGATTAGCAAGCAAAACAATTTGTCATCTCTTGTGTGTGTGTTATTCCTATCCATATACAACTGTGTTTTTTGTCCTCTATTTACAGTTTTAATAACCAAAACCATGATTATTTTCACAACAAATATAAGTTGCAACTGACACAAGCATCTGTGTTGGACATATTACTGTATCTTAACAGTCACAACTTTTGCCTGCACACAGACATGAAAGAACCTTTTTTTGATACAAAAGCACAAATGAGACACACCCTAACAGAATACACTTCCTTAAAATAGGTCTCACTTAGAGTCTTACAGTAGGGGATCAGGGTGACTGACATCAAAACACAAAAATGTGGGATATGTGGCTTGAGATTTGGGCAGTGAAAAAAATCAAGAATGACCTTATTTTAAAATATGTGCAAGTAAACAGCATTAGTAAATTTAAAACTCTGTAAACCCCTCACAAGAGCTATTACAATCTTGGTGTAAGGATATAATGCAAGGTAGGACAACAGCCAGGGAAGTTGCCCATATCAAACAAAAAATCTATTTCAATTTCTGAAGTCAAGCTGTATAATGCTAACTCTAGGCCATCAGGACCAACAACCTGAACAGAACAAACTGGAAGTTCTTTCAGAAATCTGGTGATAGCTTATATTCCACTTAAGAGTTCCTTTATAATCTTCCATAAAAGATATATCAAGAAAATGAATAAACATATTCCCAGCAGTGTTTACAACCCTAGCAAAATAAGTTCTTCTGCTGTAATTGATTAAAAAGGTGCAAATGTTTGTAAAGCTGTGTAAATCAAATGCTTGAAAAGTGTAGTTCCATGATTTCAATAAATATATGTCAGACTGATCATCATTTGTAAATGCTGCTGGTATGACAATGCAGCCTTTTCCAATGAGGCAAATTGGATGTGGAGAATGGACAGTACTACACTAATGCCCCTGTAAATGTTACAGGCCCTAACTCCACTACATGCACAAAAGCAATTGGGTATTACTCTACTCTCAGAAGGTGTGACACCTGTCCAAGGTTTCGGTATTGAGTTCTTCCTTGGATTTGTGCTTGTACTAGTGGTATTTGGAGTATGTGACGTGAACCGCTCTGAAGTGAAGGGGCTGGCTCCTGTTGCCATTGGACTTACCATTGCTATGGGACACCTGGCTGTCGTAAGTATACATGTCAATATGCAACTCTGTACTCTTACAGTTCCCGTCCTTCACAGTGCCACTGTCATAATGTGATAAGAACATAAACTGGTTACTAGTTCCGTATTTTCTAAAGCAATCATTTTCTTGTTTCACATACATAACAGTCTCATAAAATAGAATCTATAAAGGTCCCAAAATTCCACTGCAATTTCTCTCATTACTTTTCTTCTTCCCTATTCTCATTCAATTTCAAGAAAAACAAAAAGTGTGATTACCTCTCTTTCTAAATGTCTCAATAGAATACCCTTCATTTTTATTTTTCAATTTCTATCTAATATTTCAAAAGTACAGAAAAATACTGTACACAATACACAGACATAATATTATTTTAACTGTTCCACAGCTGGATTATACAGGTTCCAGCATGAATCCTGCACGCACTCTTGGTTCTGCTATAATCACAGGAATATGGGAAGACCACTGGGTAAGTTGGGATGACCACCAGTTTTAAGACACAATTATTGTAAGCACCATAGGCACCTGGTATTATTATATGGAATTCCACGGACAGATATAAGACTTTAATCAGGGTTTTACATAAACTGTTAAATATGATCAACTACACACACACACACACACACACACACACACACACACACACACATTTTACTTGATACTGTTCTGTTAGTAAAAACATAAAATTATTTGGACTTGTCACAGCAAATCTCAACCCAGCAAATAAATTACGACAGGTTCTATTCATCGGAGACTAAAAGAAAAGATGATAATATAATGGTACAGCATGTCATCTATTTATAAACTTTGCAACTCAATTAACTCTTTCACCCCACACTTTCACACACAAGATGTCTGTGGACAAGTACACTTAACGCCACTAAAAGGTTACCTCTTCAACTTATATTAACTGGTATGAAAGGTTAGATGCTCAAAAAACATAAAACATGAGGTATTCAGCATCAGTTGTGAAGACAGAAATAAGAAATAGTAACGGGCTCTATATGCCAGACAGGCAGAAATGTTTTTTGGGTTGCTTCTGAATGGATTATAATATAAATAGTTTACAACATTCCTGCCAAATTTGGTGTACCAAAAAACTATTTGTTGTAATTAAAATGTATCTGTAACAAAGCCATGCTGAAATCTTCACTTTAGAAAATGCCACTCCTGAAAGTATATGAAAATCAGAATGGACTGAAACTGAATCAGCTACTGGTTAGCATGACATAAATTAATTGGGCAAAGATAAGTAACACATAAAAAACTCACACAATATTAGGAGTTACTAACGAGGTTGGTTTGAGATTAATGCAGAAAAAATGTCTTATCACCAGAATAGATTACGAAACAGTGGTATAAAAACGTCCGCACGCTTTCATATAGCCAAAAGTAGTAGGGAATTTCTTCATCATGGAGCAAAATATAAGCAGTCCAGGAAAATTCTACAGCAATGAAACCGTTTTCTACCCTTGGTATTATTATGAAGTATTATGGTAATACACCATTATGAGATGCTTAAAATATAATTCATATTAACCCTTTAAAGACGGAGCCTATCTGTTTGATATAAGGACTCAGTGCATACCGCACTGTAAACACTCTCCACTTCGGTTATAAAAACCAATCTCTTAATGTTTTATAAGGCAAAAGTTGCTGTTTGTTCTGAGATCCATACAAAACACATAAACGCAATGTGGGCACGACGTAGAATTTTTTAATGCTAAACCTGGTGGTACGTAAAGTTACCGCTAGGCTTTAAAAGGTTAATGAATGTATCCACTTATCAAAAACCTTCACAGTGACATAAAACACTCAAAGAGTGAAGAAATGTAAGCAGACAGTTGGATTACTATGTAAACAGGTGAGATGTCTTACAATGGGGAATGGGGATAAAATGTGTTTCTTTATAAGCACATAACGTATCTTATTGGATTTTAACATGCATGTCATGGAAATCACATTGAATTCCTACAAGAATTAAATGTTACACAGGTGTACTGGTTGGGTCCCATACTTGGAGGAATCTCAGCTGCCTTGATCTACAAGCACGCTTTCTCAGCAGTTCCTGTTGAGATGACGACAGACTACACTCCAGTGCAGGTACAGGTTCAGAACAAAGAGATGATGTGTCAGGCTTAATTGCCAACTCCTTCACTGCCGCATGTCCATAGTCTTAAATCTGCTTGCACGCACTGTCAGCACCTGCACCCACTATGGAATGTTTGTAGAATATGAGTCTTCAGTTTACAAAAAAGGAGGAACATCAGTACTGTCTTGAGCAATCGGAACAATACGTATGGAAAACACCAACTGCTCTCTTCATGCACGTCACCTCAGTGACACACAACCCAGAACTGGGTGTCTAAGATAAACCGACATTTTTATCTCTTAAAACACATTTTCTGCCTCTCTAGCAGAATTCTAGCCCGCATGATACATCAAAAGAATAAATTAATGCTATGAAACAAAATAATAAACCAGTTCCACATATTTTTGTCTTTCAAAACCTCTGTAACTGAACCCAGGGAACATGGTTACACAATATAAAATAATCATGCACCTTACATATAAAATTTTGTGCAGTTGGTCAAAAATTGTAAATGCCTGTAAAATTAATTGTATTTTCTTTTATGACAGCAAGATTTCTCACAGAATGCTGGAATTGATCTGTAACTACTAACTGTAAACTGAGACAATGTGTAAATAAGCTTCATATCTATTATGATACACCTCACTTGCTGAAAGCTTGGCAGTGCACCTTTTAAATGGAAATAGACAGCAGGTCAACAACAGCATCACATTTTGAAGAAAACTGCAATAACATCAATTGAAAATTCTGGGCTTAAAAGTCTAATCATTTAGCACATGTTTGTAAGATTATTATTATTTCTACCTATTCAAGAATGTAATACCAATTAAAGTGCTTCACTAAATCATTTGAACTGCTAACCACCCCGGAAAAATGCAGACAACCTCGTGGCTTAGTGATGTGTCTTCTGCTTGTATTTATCATTTTAACATCAGTCATCTTAAGCAAGATTTTAGACCAAAGGGACTGATATACAATACCTACTCAACATAAATGCCTTCATCTTGGAACCAAAAATTTGGTTACTAACTTGATGCTGTTGAAAAGGTCTCATTACCATATGCCCTTGCAATATGGATCCCAGCAAATAAATATGCTCATTTTACTGCCATCCCCAGCAAAAAGAAACAAAAATTTAGAAAGGTAACTTATGAAGTTGGTACTGAGCAAATACAAGGTTCAGCCACTCAAATAAAGACCCTAACCGATGTCATAAATACAATCTGTGGATATGATACTGGATTACTAAATATTAAAGTACACAAACAGTTATTGCTACGCTACAAAAAGTCAATCAACACTGCAGCTACACAGTCAATAACAATTTCACCAAGACTTCAAACTTCTTACTTGTCAGTGAACTGAGTACATGAAACATTGATCCAGTTGAACTGTTTGACAGAATTCAGCAACTAAACTAAATACAATACTAAAAGCAGCCATTTCATGAATGGTGCATTACATGACCCATGACAGTCCTGAACAGAAAATTTGTAGTCTTCAGTACTATGATGCTGGTGGCCAGATTTTAATTTGGGGGAAATGGTGGAAAAATTAAATGCTCAACCAGCTTCTCCATACATGTATGCTGTTGCAATGTGCGACACATGGCTGATAAAGGTTAAATGTTGAAAGAGTCATCATTCAATTTGTACGCAAAATTTGGATTTTATTATAGAAACAAACACACACACCCACACACACATCCACAATCAGCAGATTCAACAGCTGCCAATCCAGTATGGCTACCATAACTAATATCAGACATACAATTCATCTTTTCACAGCTGAAGCGACTCGACAACAAGAAAGATGAGGATGGAATGGCTTGAGAGCGTTGCAAGAAATGACTTCAACTAATCTGCTTTTTGAAGTTCTACAGGGAATTGCTCACAAAAATGATCACTGAACACATCATGTGAAGATCCATGTAATTTCGCAGTTACCTAAAGTTGTGAATAATTAACATATGCAGACCTTTCTGAACACAGAACATCGAGCAATTTTACGTGATGTTTCGTAAGTTGGCTCCAGAAGCTAAGCGTAACAAACAGCATATGTGACAATCTGGAGTTGTATGAAGCTGAATTACTCTTAAGCAATCATATATCATACCACCCCATCTTCTATTCCTTTAAAGTAAAATACATTCAGTGCCTGTGTTTTCTTTAACCTTGTTCCGAATACAAACCTTAACTAACCCATAACAACCATCCTGCCTTCTTGGTTACACCCCTTCAATTTAACAGCAGACAGTTCCAATTACCTACAGTTAACTGTAAGTACAGAGCACCTACCACAGTTTTATTAATGTGTTTTACTTTCTGTCCTTTCCAGCTACTTTTAAACACAGAAGTAAAATTCAAACAATATACTGCCTATTCCCAGCAGTTTCTGATAGAAAACTTTGTGCATTTTTGAACATTCCTAAGAAATGACAAACATTCAAGAAATAGTGTTTGAATCTATCAATCTTCCCTTTCATTTCATGATTTTTACCAGAATTAGACATTGTGTTCACCATCAACATGCAGATGATACACTTCGTTTCCATTTATCAGCACAAATATTGGGCTGTAACTACAACTGAACAAACACACCAAAATAATGCTCATACTACCAAATGGCTAAGAAAATTCACATGCACTTCTTCAGCTGTTGTTGCATCTTGTGGTGAAGCTCCTTCAGTACTGTTTTAATTAGTATAATATTACAATTACATGACTGTCTTGAAAAAATAATGCCTATTTTGTAATGTTACCAAGATTCTATTTGGTATCCTGACATAATCTATAGCTACAACCATATCAGTTACGAATTTACTGCCGATATGGTCATAGCAAACAATGCCTCACTGACAGCAACACAAAAATGAAACTTCATGGTTATACTTTTCAAGGAAAATATGAAGCCAGCAAGTTCAAGAAATTAATTACACAGCTGAAGTATCAAGGTTATAGTTTCATATAAAACTATAAATCATGGCAACAATTTTAGACTGTTCTATTACATTCAACATATTTCACTGTGGACTTCACACCTGAAGGCATCTACAGAAGTATTCATGCCACAACAGTGGATGTCTAAAGCTTCAAGAGTGTATAAAGTATTAAAATGTAGTGAATGTTTATTGCTAAACATACAACACAGTATGTGCTGTCAAATTCTTTTTCATGCTACAACTTTGAAGCTAAATAAATGGCAATACTAAAACATAGCACTTATTAAGGGAGAGTTCTGTAGAGTCTTATGTAAGCCAACGAAATACTGTCTCAAAAAAAAAACTTCCCATATATGGTCATGTCATCATCCACACAGTTTGTTACATTAACCAAAAAGCTTGGGTTACCAAAGGTAAGCCACAGTTGTTTAGTTAATAACATTATCTTAAGAAAAAAATTATGTGAGGTAGAGCAGTTTTTAAGAATAAGACTACCCCATACAGAAAATGTACGTACAAGAATATGTAGATAAATAAGAAATTTTAGTTCATTATACTAATTACATCATACTGAATATATTTTCTTTCCTGATACACAAAACCATGACAGTTGTCTGTGCAGCCTAGACTTACCATAGCTACACACTAGCAACACATTTTAAATATTCTTCATTTCATGCATGTTAAAAACTGCCCATATCCAAACATCATTTCAGTGTAAGACATAACTGCTTCCTGAGTGCAGAGAATTTCTTCAGCTTTATGTATAATATGTGTTAAATGTCACTTTATGTAAATGATATTTTAATTTTGTACCGCTGTTATACAGGCCTAGATATTTACATATATTTCAAGAGACATAATGATCAGTACCATAGGAACTTTCATTATGTATTGGTTACACAACTGAAGTGCAATGAATAAACAGAAAGTTCCAAAGTGTGTTTGCATGCATCCACCTTTTTACTTACACATTATGTTAATAATACATCGATGAGTCTTCAATCACCTGAAACAACTTTTAAACATATCTGACAATACCATACCCCTTCATACTTCATACTGAACTATGCTTACTGGTCTCGTGTTATTTTTACACACAGTTCCCTGCTTCAATTTCCATGATTTCCATCAGCATAACCTCTACGGCCACCAACTCAAACTCATATAAGGCACTAACATTTCCCACTGAAAATACGAATACTTGTGTTACAAAAGTAAACACTTGAGTTTCTTCGCTCTTTTTAAATCTTGTGCAATGGAAGCAAATTTTCCTGTTACCTACCACGAAAAATTAATACGTCAACAGGGAGTGTTTTTTTGTGATTAGAGATACACATGAAATTATTATATTATTCTTGCTGCATGGGCATATTTATACATCGAAGCATGTATTCAGTAATTTCCTCTACTTAACTTACTGGTATAATCTAGAATGTTTTCAGATATGTCTCTCTCTAAATGGGGCCTACTCACAAGAACTGTGGTCTGTAACCAGATGAGAGAACGTGGTTTTCACCTCAAATGAACACCATACCTTTGCAATGCAATGTTACAAATGCCTCACCAATGGCCCCTTTTATGTAAGATTAAATACTGTATTACTTACACAAGGCAATGTGCAACCCAGGGCCACTGCAGCACTGGTGACAGAACTGTCAGGATTCTAATCAGTCTCTCATATTAAAGTTATAGTTAGGACTGTTGACTTGTCTGTCTAAATTTTTTACTACTATTTCATAATTGTTACTTGCACAACTCCTACATCGAGCTGAAATAAAGAACACAGCAATCCTGTCAATCTGAAGGACCCTCCATGGAGCAGGGTCCTTCTTCAGAAGCTAGTCAGCATTGTTTTATTCTCATATTAAATATGATTGGTCATATTCATAATCAAGCACACACACAGAATCTACAGAAGTAAAGCAAACATTCTTCTGTAACAAAGTTATCAACTTGCAAGATCACATTTGTATTGCTCAGTTATTTTTATTACAAAAGTTTCAAATTTCATACAACCTGAAACAAGAAATCACAAAGAGCTGTAATACAAAGTAAGTATAATCAATTTGTCCTAACAACCATTTTCAGTCTCTCAGTACATCAAAAGTATAATATTTATCATACACAGCTTAATATAACACTATGTAAAATTGGGTCTACTATTTCTTACCAGCAGGTAGCAGCATCTATTTAATACAATTTAATGTACATTTAATATATACATACACATGCTATACTACTACACAGACAAGCAGTTAATTTAATACATTACTTTTAAACTTCACAAATTTATAATATATATTTACACCATCATTGCAAACACCAGCCAGCTAATCCAAAACTTTTAATTTGCAAGGTAAGTAGCTGCACCAATGATGCACATGAATACTGACTAAAAAAATAATCCTATAACTAATGCGTGAAGATGGCCAAAAGAGACATTCCAGAGATGACCAAGCAGGAAAAAAACCACAACTCCTATGCATGTCATGAGATAGAGCATGTGCTGAATCCCTTTGTACTTACAGACATGCACGTAGTTACACTTCACCAATAAATGGACGTAAAAAGTTGACATCACTTGACTTTCTTGGGTTTTCTCCGTCTGAAGGCTGTCGCTTGTCTCAGCAGTTCTGCGTTCTCATCTTCAACAACTACAGGAGCATCTATCAAGCTCTTGGGTAACACAATCAATCCTATCAGCGTCAGGGCTGCATAGAGAGTAAGAAATTTTAGACCACTAAAATCTTGCTGTATCTACTCTCACACATGCTTGTTGTTCTAATGAAGATAACCTCAATTACCTCATTAATACTCTGCGGCAAGGCAAATGTGGTGACTTGAAACATGTAAGTCACACACATCTTGCCCTCTGTTATAAAACAGTCTTAACAAGGTCAAACAATAAAGTTCTGGCAGTCTATAAGAACACACACACATGAAATAAGAAAAAAAACTTTTATTTTCACTTACACTAGTCTCCTGTGACTCCAACAGTGAAAAAAGGCATTCAAAAAAAGGGTATTTCATTCAATAGTTACTTTCTTGTTGATGTCCTTGACATCCTGAAGTCTCCTTTCTTCGAGGGTGACTGCTGCACAATCAGGTGAACAAGGTATATGGCTCATCTCCAACAGGTCTGGATAAGTCTTCACAAGCTGTGACTCTATGGTACTTTCCCTCCTTTTTGAGATATGTGTACAAGACAGCGCTTCATTTTCATACACTGCCTCACACTGAGCGTTTATGTAGCTGCTTTCCCAGTAAAACTTGATGTTTGGTTGCCACTCCATGATGACACAGAAAAAAAGCAACTTATGCATAAGGCTGCTACACGTGAACTCTCCGAGACAGAACTTTCTTTTCACTAATCCTTGGCGGCCATAACACAAAGTAAAAGAAATCGGCTGCAACTAATTTATGCACCAAACCATATTTGCACAATAGCATCAGTCCATGAACTTTATTGTTTGACCTAATCCAGGTTAGCTCTTGATCATTTTGTCTTCATGGGTGATGTTTCATACCACAAAAGGAATGTAACAATTTTCTGTCCTAGTTTTTAAACACTTAACACAAAAAAATTTCTCATTCCTCAGACCAATATTTTTCCTGTTGTGAAACTGTTAAGACTCCTGGACTATATGAACTCACCCACAAAACTCCATCATACTCCATATTACAAAAATCCTTCATAAGAAGCAACACTGCTTATACTGCTTTGATGAAAAAGTCCTGATTTCAACTGACAGAAGAAGCTATCCCATTACAGATCTGGACAGGCCTGCTGGGCTCCAGGAGGTTGAGGCTCCCAGAATGTCTAGACAGTCAGCATATGAAGGTGGTAAGGTTGTCAGCCTTACCCCCCCCCCCCCCACCCACCCCAGGAGACATTCCTGTTACTCATTTCTGTTAGCATCTGAATTGACCCCACAGCCATAGTGGGGCCAGAAGGATTAAGTCAATGAAAAACACAATGACCCCACTGGGATTTGAACCTGCAACCTTCCAGCTTGTAGTGCAGTGCCTCAACCAACTCTGCCACCACATACCCCACATCTGGCAGATTAAATGTTAAAAACAAAAGCTGTACAGATTGTAATGACAATTTTTCTTTATGCTCTCCATGCACAATGATTATGAACATATGAAACAAACAAGAAACTGGACACTTAAAAACATGAACTTCTCGCAAAATTAAAAATTATGATCACTAAAACTTTACGTTTCTGGTAAAGGTAAAGTTTTCCCCAAGCACATCACAATGTCATATGGGGGAGTGAAAGCACACTTCCATTCATTTTTAACCTGGGCATTACATGGAAATGAATGGTCAGTTTCATTCCCTGGCCACTTCACACACGGGGAAAGTGCCCCTCTGCCCATTTAATAGGTGGCTGGGTAGGTCACACAGACAGTCTGAATGCTTCAGAGAACACAGAAATCTCTTACTCCTGCTGGGAATCGAACTACTATTCCTCAGTTTTCAGCCTATAGCCTACTAATGCTGCAAACATGGCCTGATGCTATTAACTGTGACTATGAACTATCTTTAAGACACCCCCCACAAAAAGCAGGAGGTGGGATTCTGCTCTTACAACATGCTACCTAAATCTTGCTGCAGCACTAACCACATATAGATAAAACCATTCAGCTCTACTTAGACAGTAGTGGCAGTTTATCAAAAACTGTGATGTATAGGGTAAGATCATTTTTTGTATTTTTGTATATACATAATCTACTCATTAATAATTAAATAATGGATTGTTAAATACTATCTGCAGAGAATGAAAAGCATTTTTCATGTAGCAGGCCTGATCCTCTTACAGCACATACTCACCATTCAGTACACATGGGAAGATCACATAGAAAGACAATGCTGTGGAGCAGAAATACAGCACCTCAGTGCAGTACATTAGAATTGTTACAACTAGGGAACAGATTCCCAAGCTCACCACTCTGCAACAATTGAAATCTACATGACCTGCGGAACTACAACAAAACTGCATTATACAACTGAATCTGTCACTAATGTCTGCCAATTACGTTCCCTGGTCTTATTACAACCGACCACATTGCTGATTATGGCCATTGTAATCCATAGAAGTCTTTTAAATTTAGGTTAAATTTCTTCACACTCAGCTGTCCTGGAATTTATAGGAACAGCTTTTGGATTACAAAAGATAGCTTCTTGAAATTGCCAGTTGTTCTGAATGTTAAATTAATCACAAATGTTACATTTAAATCATATACAACAATTCATATTTTTACACTATAACCTCATTTTAACAACCACTAAAAATATTTAAAAGTTGCAGAGAATCACAAGCAATATTCATCATTTTACTTGACAACTACTATATTTTACTACCTTGTTCACCTATTTTTACTACCTGCAGCATTGGCTATAGTGTAATGCTCTCTAAACCAACTAACATATAAACAGATTTGTGAATTGCCACTTTCATTTCTGATTTGCGAATTGCCACTTTCATTTCTTTGCATATAAATAATATGGCAATCACACAATAAGAAATGACACTGTTAATGTGTACACTGACTATTGTTTTCTGTGAAACTAACACTGCTTTGCCTAATAACTCTGCTTCAGTTAAGATGGATACCATGTCACGACTTTAAATGTTTCAGAGGTTTATCCAAATTTACAAAGGACTTCACAAACTACTCATAACGTTAATTTCAATCCCTGTTATCATGATGGCTTGATTAATGAACAATGGGATTAGAGGTCATTAAACTGTATATTACTCCAATGGTCAACATGTTTAACAAACAAATCAAAAGACAAAATTTAAAAACTAAACTTGAAGGTATACAGTTGTCCCTGTTTGATTATGCAACACACCAGGAAGGCATATGGGGAATGAGACATGTAGTTTCACACATTTTTAGATTTGGCATTAGGTGGACGTAAGGGGTTAGCTGCATACCCTGGGCACTTCACCCCATCTAAAGAGGTCAGGACACTGGGTGGGGACCAGAGTCATTCTGGATGCTGTGGAGAAGAGAAGATATCTTATCCCCCACCGTCTGAACTGAATTCCAAATCCATGGTTTTCCAGCCCATAGCCTAATTAACAGTTGTTTATTAAAGTCGTTCTCTTAGAAAACTATCATTCTTTTTCTTTGTTAAAATGACTCTTGCATTATATGTGTTGCCTCCACCCCTGACCATCTGCCATAGGCACCCTGGATGATTCTTGTTCTGGGGTGGGTGTGCAAGAAAGAAGGGTGGTGGAGCAATATTACCCAAGGTATCCTGGCATTAAACTGAGTTAAATTTTGCTACATACACTTCCAGAAAGGGATTCATAAAATTATCACATTGTTACTAAATGTGTGTTTAATCTCTGTTCCAATCTGTGGAAGCTCCACTGTAAAGGTTCTCAAAAACACTCAGTTCACATAACAGTTTTTGCAAAATACACATCCTTATATCCAGAAGTAGTACAGATAATGGTAATGTGTACATCACACACACATTACTGTGCAGGTCTTTAAATTTTATACAAAGTGCGAATGAGATGGACTGTCAATTTTGTGTCATACCTACAAATTCTGCAGCTTATGGAGGAAGTAGGCATGCCTACGTTTTACATTTTTATATATTCTGTCATCCATTTCACTTCCAGGGATAATAAACACAGTCCCACACACCACTGTTTCTATTTATTTGCACACTATACCATCTGTTCTAGTTGTGCCAGTGTTGGCACAACTAGAACAGATGGTATAGTGTGCAAATAAATAGAAACAGTGGTGTGTCAGACTGTGTTTATTATCACTGTAATTGAAACAACACACCGGGATGGCACCATTTCACTTTCTTGCAAACTGATGAAGTATCCATTACCTTACCAACTATGCAAAATATGTTACATGTACGTATGACTACATATGACAGAAACACATATGGTACTTACTAAGGGATTTGCTGAAAAGTGGTCCTCAGAAAACCTCAGAACTTCAAGTTTTATATTATATATACAGTGTATTTTTTCATAAACTTAATATGAACTAACAAATGCACCAGGTAAATAATCTGTATAAAGCATATCTGAGACTCCTACATATGTTTTGACAAACAAGTTTTCATCTTCACAGGGTTCGAAGCAAAGGGATACATGAACTTCACATCCATTTATACATTGAATAATCACACACTGAAAGTTCAAAGCATACAAGTCATAGTCATAATTCACAAAAGTGCGATGTTATAAGTTAAAAATGGTAAAACACTATACTTCTGGTGTATGTAGTGGTTATACACAAATCATCACATATTTTATTCATAATTACTCACCAAAACAGTACCTGTCAGAACGAGATCTATTTAAGATCAACTCAGACGCTTGTGTGAACAGCCCAAATGACTTAAAGCAACTATATACACACCAGAAGTGTATTGGTTCACCATTTTTAATTTTTATAATTTAATATTTTAACACTGTATCATTGTGAACTATGATTATGACCTTTCATGCACTGGGCTTTTACTGTGATGATGTATCTATAACCACTACATAAACCACAAGTACAGTGTTTTACCATTTTTAACCATTAACATCACACTTTTGTGAATTATGGCTCTGTCTTTTATATGATTTGAACTCTTAATGTGTAATTATTCAATGTGTAAATGGAAGTGAAGTTCTTGTGTCCCTTTGCTATGAACCCCCGAAGATGAAAACTTGTTTGTTGAAACATATGTAGGGGTCTCAAATATACTTTATACATATTATTTACTCAAAACTTCAAGCCTGTATTTTGCGACATATTTCCAAAAACAAGTACTCCGTGCCATTACGCTTCAACTTGTATGATCATTATTCATATAAAGCAGATTACTTATGGATTCTTGTGACAAAATATTTTTAAAGGAATGACCATTTGATTAATTAATGATTATATAGTTCATTAAATCTTTGAAGCAGTTCACGCATCCATTTTGTTTATATTTACTACCACACATGTCCCAGTGCTCCAACTAAATGTTGAAAACAACCACTATGTTACATTTCTGTAAGATTTTGATGATGATATATTACATTTAAGATTATTTTCTTCTTGGACTTTGTCCATCACCTGGTGTTTCAGAATTAATAAATTAATACAAATTAATAAAAAAAACTAATCTCTGCCCAGATGTTGAGAGTAGTTTTGCCTGTCACGCCCAGCTGAGTAGGTCTTACGATTTTGGCCTGAAGAATGGAACCAATCCTGCCCTCAAAATGTAGTATTTTATTTACTGCGTTCTACTTTTTATTACTTTTATTAATTCTAAAACACCAGATGATGGGCCAAGTCCAAAACTAAAATAATCTTAAACAACTGTACCGTATAGTGCATATCCATGGGCACTATTTATGCTAAACTGTGTTACATGTTATGTCTGGGCTTTGGCATAAGGCTTTCTGTTATCACAGTGCCAGACTCTGTACCACTCATTGGTGGAGCGTTTGCTGAGCAGTTTTTGAATTTCTCAGTGCTGGGCCAGGCAACAGACACAGAGTAAGGCAAGAGAGACCATGTGCTCTGACTGACTCCTGGACAGGGACAGACAACACAGACGAATAAAAAATAATGACAGCACACAGACGAATAAAATATAATGACAGCACACAGGGCTTATATAATGAAGTTAGATTAATTGCTGGGACAGTGCAGCATTCACTGTGTACTGGCATGTGGCCGGTGATGATCCAACCACTGCCACCAATTTTGTAACACCTCTCTTCTACGGGGTGTGGTCATCCTGTCTAGCCTATCCCCTTAATCTAGGTGAGGTCATTCTGGTACCGTAGCTTCAGAAGGCTCCTGCTGGGTCTGTCTTTACTCTACTCTCCGTATCACTGCCACCAGTCAGTTTTTGATACAAGCAGGTAACTGACAACTGCTATCCCTTACATCTGTTCCAACTATAACTTTCTTAATATTCCACATTTAATCAATTACTTAACTCATCACTACCACTACCTTTGGGGATGTTAATTTAGACAGTTAATTTACTACCTATTCAGGTTTCACTGTTAACATTATATCTGTACCTCAATCCCTGTTATACTCTCATGATGTTATTAAAATAGTAATCGCAAAATCTCTACTTAAGTAGTTGCCGAATCTCCCAAATTTATACCATCAAAATTCCAAATTTCAATAAACATAAAATTATCATAATCCCAATCCTAGTTCACTTATTAATTCAAATATTCATCTTTCTACTCACAGAAGTATTTAGGTTGAGTTATATCTTCTCTTTATGCACTCTTACGTCCCAGAGGACCACAGACTGAACACTGGTTACATTTCTACACAAAAATATATTCTCAACCAACTACCAAATAAATTACACAAAGAAAATCACAACATATAGCAAATCTTCTACTTTCTACCTAACTAGGGGGTTCCCTATCAACTCTTAAGCTGGATCATCCCATTTCACTTAGTTAAACCAAACTTCAGTGATATTTCCGAATTTAGAAAAACAGTAATGTAACACTTTGTTGCAATTTAACAAAACCATGGACGCGTTACACACCACTCACCTGGTATGAACAAATAGATGAACTCTATAAGGCTCATTTTGGAAACTTTCCTCTGAACACTGTTTTACATCTTGTCTTGCTGAAGGTTGGACGCCAAAAGCTACTGCACATCAGTGAACACAGTCCACACGCGCTCCCAACACTTACCAAATCAGCACTTTTCAACTCTCTTAGCAACCGTATAATGCCAAGTCAACAAACTGTCGCCATTGCTAACAGGATACAACGTGATACAGTCTTCCTGTTATTTGCACATGTCACACTCATTCTAACTTTTATCCAAACTTAATTTCAAAATGTAACCTTCACATCAACTATAAAATTTAGAAAATGAAATCCATGTGTGGTTACACAAGACACTACATCTGTTTATTATAAATTTTTTCTACACAGGGTCATCATTTTACTGCCTACAAAACATAAAATCTAGCTCTTTTTCTAAATAATTCCCATTCCACATGAATTCCTGAAGAGATACAATATCAAAATTAAACCACTTCCAAACTAACATGGTTAGGTAACTATATACTCTAGTTAGTAAAACAATATGTGTGAAAGCAATGTGGGTTAGCCTAGCAGCCCTGGCTTTGTCAACAGCTCCTCTTGCAACGTATATTTAGATTACCAGATTTCTTCCTTTGAATACAGAACTTAATCCAAATTTGCATATTTACACGGCATGCAGCAATTAAGACTTTTACTCACGGTTTATAATGTATATATAAGGTGCAATGAATTAAGGCAAGAGCTTTCAAAATCGAATATATTCCTAATATTCTTGGCAATGTTGGATCCTCTGGAACAAAAATTCTCTGTTAAGATACAGGTAAGACTTTGAACAGACTGGCCCACATAAATCAAAGACCACAGGAGTATTTGATTATGTACACATTAAATCACTATTTTACATAAGCCCTCTCAAGAAAGCTATAGGTCCCATTCGAAACCCCAATCAGACCAAAACACACACACATCCTACAACAAAACTCTTTTTACCCGTGATTACTACTTTTACACATGAAGCTATACGGCACAGATCATCTAGTATCTACATGGGGAAAATATAAAGATGTCCTACATAGCCTTTTGATATGCAAAGAGTACTTGAAGAGCACATATACGTTCAGCAAAGATCTTTAATTTCTAAGATACTACAGTCAAGTCATTTACCATACTGGAGTCCAATAGTTTCCTTGTACGAATGTTCACCAAGAAACGAGCGTTTTTCTATATAACATCGAACAGCTGTACCCATATCCATGAAGGCAACAAACGCAATCCAACCTCGAAACGCGTACAACAATTTCTGGTCCATTTTCTTTGTGCAGTCAACTTCTCAGCGATACTTTAACACACTGCTATTTACATGCACACATATGTGCAACACTACTGTAACATACACCTACACTATACGATACGGGGTTTGCATTATTACTGTATACTCGTTTGTAATCATTTTCGTGGATTAATATTCATTTGAAATCACTTTCCTGTAAACATATATCACCATCATCAACACAAATTACACACAGTTAGCATTTCCAGTGTTGTCCTTAAATTTCCCCACATTTTACACCCATCAGGCATGCACTATGCTCTTCGCGCACAATTGATAGCATTACCACTGAATTAGCTGTCACTGATAAGAACTAAATTGGATAACATGGCTAACAATCGTCGGTTCAGGCATTAATGTATGAAATCCGTTTCCTGAATGTACGTCAGGGTATTACGCAAATAGAATACTTTGCGGAAACTTGGCACTATGCATAAGGACACAGCCACACAGCACAACCACCGAACGACGAAGCGACTATTAAATCACATAAGCTGCGAATGCGGCACCCTGGCGCAACTGCTCTAACAAATGTGCGGCAGCAACTAGCTACTTCAGCCACCAGCTGATCGGACTGTAGATAACTCTGCTTCTCGCAAGTCGTCCGTGACATGTCGCGAAAGTCATGTAGTAGTGCTACGCTGTAAGTAAACTCGTATGCTAAATAATGCTTTCTGTACGATAAAACCAGATGTGGTATTCACCCAATTAATGAATTGCCAAAAAATGTAAGGGAAATTTCATAGTCTTGATTGGCAGCTGCGAAAGCATCTAGCGCGGTTTTTCGCATACTTGAGAATGTTTGTGGAAACTTTTACTACTGAGTAGCGTAAGTCGCTAACTTCAGAAGCAGACAACGAACTACAGACAACCCGTTTCACTTGTTAAGAGATTCGTTGTTACAATAAGATAAGTTTTTAATGGCGTTTGTACTTGTTCGTTACATTCGTTGGTACTGGATATCAGGCGCTCACAGTGGAGAGGATTCAGAATGTATCTGGGTTAGGACACTGTGTAGTCTGATGCATGCTTATGAAGGGTTTGGAGGAACATTCTCGGTCTGTCATCACAGGCAGTCAGAAGATGGGGCCAGTATGTCCTGACCGAAACATCGGTACTCACCAGTCAGACTACACAGTCCCATAACTCAGAAGACTATAGTTTTGAATCTTAGAATTCTGCATTTTACATTACCGTATCACTATTAGAAAACAACTGAATACACATGTTAGGCAATAAATATACTTCATTATTTTAAATGATATTTGATGTGAGCAGAAATATGTCGGACAAAATAGAAAATAAAATAATATTTCCTAATAAGTGTATTTAGTTGGTTTGAATAATTTCGAAGTTCGCCATTTCTAGTGCCACTAAATGGACTGGGGGTGATGGAGCGAGCATGGCAAAGCAGGAGGCTGCTTGGCCGTTGTCATGCGACATAGTTGCATAAGCTACCACCAGGAGCATGCTTCACCCACAGCCAGTGAGCCATGTCGGCTAGAGTAACGTACAAAGGTACCGTATAGGCGGCGTAGTTCAATGTTTCCACGAAGTTTCCGGTCTGTTGCGGGTAATACTCTGTGACTACGATTAAATGGACGGCTATGACGCATCTGACCTCTGTAGAATTGTGGGAATTGTTGTGGAGTGTGTCGCCGATTATGTGGTCGGAGTTCACTCATACGTAGTTTCTCCAGTTACCCTGAAGGGCACGTAGCAGCGCAATCGGACTGTACGAGCACATATCAACATTACCGTCGGCTTTGCGCAAGGTCCCTTCCAGGGATAACGGTTGGCAGACGTGGAGACATCTATCGACAGAGATAACAATAGATGACAGTATTAAAAATAGATGACAGGAGTTTAACGCTAATCTGCCGTTATTTCTGCTATCTAACGTGCGTGATTTACCCTGGTTATTGTGGGAACGAAATAAAGGATTTGCCACATGTACATAAATTAAATATCTGTACTGTAACAGTAAATTAAATCCTAATCATACGCTTCAAAGACGTGCTTATCCTTTCTTTGCTTTGTACATTTGTTTCCATATAGTTCAACATCTGTTGGAAGGGTGGGGTATATGTTAAACACTCGGAAGAGCCAATTTGCGGATGATATCACTGTGCACTTATAGTGTATGAGTGAGGAGGGTGTGGTGTTCGAATGTGTGGTTGAGCTAGGTTGATGGTTGTGTTATAACAAACGACAAGTTACGAGAAGGTAATAAAGTATGCTGCAAAAAGGTTTATGGGCGCATGTTTTTATTAACGCACAGGCTGAATTGTAAATTATGGTACGGTAGAATTTTATCGAGGTCAATACTAGAGCCGACGCCACACCCAAGCCGCTTTTTAAGTGGTTGGCAGAAACCTTGTATTAAAATTCGATGTCACTGTTGCAGATTTCTGGCGTGTGTGTGTTTTATTTGGCCGAAAATGTAATATCTGTTGGAAACATATAAGTCCTGTTTACTTTTTGATGTGTAATTAATGGGTGGCATTAATTAGTGCAGTAGTTTATAAAACACGTATTTTACAGTAGATAAACTCGTAGTTAGATGGCAAAGTGTGAATACGGAGTCCATGGACAGAGCATAAGTGGTATCAGGTTGAAGGGCATCGAAGCATGTAAAGCGTAGTGATATTGACTGGTAACGTACGGCAATGCAGTACCTTTGCCTGCACCACGCCCCCCCAACCCCCGTACCCCTTTCGTAAGAACACACAAAAACGCAGGAAAAAAAGAGAATTCAGAATTGTAGATATCAGTTGTGGGCTCATGAGTGAAGAGGTGACTGCTGAAGTGCAGGTTGTGTGGTGTAAGAACTAATAAATTGTAAATTGTACAAAAAGTTATAATATTTGTGTTTGTATAGATTTATATTCAGGTGGTTTAAAAATTATTGCAAGTCACATAAAAAAAACCACATTCTATTAAAAATAGACTCAGTTTGTTTGGATAACCACTTCAGTATCTTTTTTCTTAGTTTATTTGCCTCGTATGTCATTCATAAAATGTGAAGGCTTTGCTGAATAAGTGAGGGGATTTTGTTAACTCCAGTTCCTTAACAAATACATTAACACTATTATTACTCAACACTAATTTTGTTTTATCTAGAGTGTGAGTTCAGTTTTATGATGTATGTTTCATCCAATGTGTGGCCACTGCCAGCATTACCATCAGTCATCATCATCATCATCATCATCATCATCGTCGTTTCATGCTTGTACATAAAGGTGTTATTTACGTTTATGAGGTGTTTTTTTACAGTGGTGCTTATCACTGTGTGTTTTCTTGTACAAACCTTGTAATTAGATGAACAAATACCATTTATTTTGGATAATCCCTGTCTACAATTTGCCTCTTATGTGTTTCAGCCCCTTATGGGGTGACATTATCAAGGATTATTAGTTACATGTAGCAGTTATGAAGGTAAAATGTTGCATATGTTATGAAAGCAGTTCTGCATTAAATATGAAATATTCTCATAAAATCATAAAGATTATGAAGGCACTAGGTAATAGGAGCTTTTGTGTTTGTGGTTTTCAAATAACGTTCTTTAATTGTCAGTTTTTCATGTTTGTATTGATGTAGGTTCAAGCCTAAAATCACATGTTTGGCCTTAAGATGAAGCATGTTTCCAGACATCTGGTGGTAACAATATTAAAACACACGTGTAATATACATGCGTGCGCGTGTGTGTGTGTGTGTGCGTGCGTGCTTCCAGTCAGGGGCCAGAACATGTAGCAGACAAATTGTAAGCAGTTAGCAGGTTGTTCCCTAGTAAGGTGTATTTGTTGGTTTGGTACTAAGTTTATGAGGAGTGTGTTTGGGTTGAATGTCTCATCCTTTGTGGTGATTATCGATTGGTCATCATCATTTTTGTAATACCTGTACATGTGTGTCATTATCTGGTTTGTAGTGTGATGCTGTTTGGATTTACTTTTGAAGATTCATATTTGATTGATAAGCATAAAATTATTTTTCAGAAGACTGCAGTATGGATCAAATAACGCCAAAGGAAGTGAAGATACTGGAGACAGCTGAGGATATACAGGAGCGTAGAGAGCAAGTATTGCATCGGTATGGAGACTTCAAGTCCGAAGCAAGAGCAAAGCGGGAGAAGTTGGAAGATTCCCGGCGCTTCCAGGTATTGTAGCCATTTTATTTGTGCCCACAGGGTTTGTATAACTCATGATTTTGGAAACAATAAATAGGTTGGCCCATACAGCCATTGTACTGGAATGTGACCAAGAATAGAACTGAAACATGAAGAAGGGTGAGATGTGTACAGTGCACAGAGTGTGAATAGCTGGAGTGCATTGTGGTTGAGAACAGTGCATTCGTCTGGTAGCGAGTGCTACTTAATCACGAATAGACCCCAGTTCATTAATTACGTACACATAACCAAAATGTGCAGGTGAATATTTAAATTGGAGATATTGTCATGCAACTTTATTTTTCCAGTACTTTAAACGAGATGCAGATGAACTTGAATCTTGGATATATGAGAAACTTCAAGCAGCTTCAGACGAGAGCTACAAAGATCCCACCAACTTGCAAGTAAGAGTGGAACTTTTGTTTTGTTATGGTTGTGAGTGTATTTGTGGATGTGCTCAAATTCTTTCAGATGCTGTTGTGGAATTTTTATGAATGTGAAAATACAGGTAAGGGCAATAGATGTGTGTGGTAGCATCCATTTCTGTATGTGCCTCTCAGAAATCTAGATAAAAGTTCATAACCTGACACAAAGTAAAATAAGTATGCATTATATATAGGATAAAGTTGCGAAAGTTGTATGCGCGTTATACACCAGATATATGTTGAAGGCAGGGCTGTGGTGTCAGTACACAAAACCTCTGACTCCGACTCCTCGATTTTTAAGTCTTTGACCCTGACTCCTTCATGAAAGCTTAATGCATATTAATAATGGTAAATGTACTAAAATGGTAGCTGGTATTATAAGACATTTCATCACCACCACATGGCTACGTTTTAGACTTATGATCTGTGTTTAAGTATAGGTCTTATGTTTATTGTAATTATCAGGACTGTGGAGTTAGAGGATCTATTTAAGATTTTATATCAATGTCAGAGTCGGTACATTTTTACTGGCTCCCGACTCCACCCAAAGCTCATTCCAACTCAAAGTGTGACTCCAGAGCCCTGGTTGAAAGAGCAATAAAAGAATGCTATTATGTACGTATGTAATACCTGCTGTTGTGAGTAGTATCTTACGAAGGTATCAAATGTAATTGTATAGATACAATGGAGTCTTGATCTTTGTGATTAATGTGGACCAGTAAAACCATCAAAAACATGGAAATTAATTTTCATTGCGAAATGCCTATTTGGTTTTAAGAAATTATGAAATACCAGTGATAAAAACATGAAATAACTTAAAGTATGAAAGATTATTATTATTATTATTATTATTATTATTATTATGGTGATGATAGAAAACTGTACTTGTACGTCAGAGGTAGATAACGTGAATGCAGTCAGCCTTGCTTAATCGAAGACAGGGCTTGGACTGAGCTAGGAGTGATCTGCATCGTAGCAGCAGAGTGGGGGAAGCCAGCTTGATAGCCAGGTGGTCTCATCCCAGTTTATCAGAACCACTTATGGACGGTTAAAACAATGGCATTGAAGTGGGTGATCACAGAAAGTCAAAATCTTGAACAACAAGGGTCACAGATCTTGAGGTTATTGTGTGAGACACACATGTAAATATAAAGTGAATTAAATAGCCTGTGAGCAAACCTTGGTATGAATTAGATGATTGAAAATGCATGATGTGAAGAATATAATGGTCTACCATATACATTTTCAAATGTGATAATTAATTGTATGCCGTATGTAACATAGGACGGTATAGTGATGTGGAGTGCACACTTGTGTACTTAACCTTTTAAAGCCTAGCGATAACTTTATGTACCGCCAGGTTTAAGATTAAAAGAGTCTGCGTGGTACCCACATTGTGTTTATGTGTTTTGTGTGGATCTCAGAACAACCAGCAACTTTCGCCTTATAAAACATTAACAGACTGGTTTTTATAACCAAAGTGGGGAGTGTTTACAGCGCGGTATGCACTGAGTCTTTATATAAAACAGATACGCTTCGTCTGTAAAGGGTTAATGTACTAAGGGATGGTGTACATTATTTGTGTAGATTGCCTGATTTCCTAACCTCAGACTAATTGAATTTGTATTGGGAAGTAAAATGTTGTACAGAAAGTCTGTTTTTTTTCGTATTGAGCTCAATATCTGATCATAGAAACAAAAATTGTGCATTGTGAGAAACGTCATATTAATGTGAAGCTTAAAAACATCTGGGTGAGAAATATGTTACATGGGGAATAGTGTGTGTTTCACATTTGGGCTTTGACTGTGCATAAGAAACAAATTAGTTTCCTTTAGTTAATAGTATTCACTGGTCTGTGTAATTGAAGTCATGTCATCTTTCAGGCAAAAATTCAGAAACATCAAGCTTTTGAAGCTGAGGTGGCTGCCCACAGTAATGCAGTTGTAGTGTTGGATAATACTGGCATGGAGATGATAAATCAGGCACATTTTGCTGCAGACATAATTCGTAGGCGGCTCGGTAAGCTGATCACATTTTTGTAGTGTCCGTTTCTTTTTAACGTGCAGAACATCACTGCACAGGCTGTTCTTGTTTGTATGTTTGTTATGTCATTTGTACCATGGATTTTTCATGTAATTCTTGCTCTGTACCCGGTGGTTCCCAAACTTCCTCAGTTCACGGCATCCTTAGACCAAAAGAAGCACCTAACAGTTCTGTGTGTTAAGTAGTTAGGTTCAAATAACTTAATAAGTATTTAGGTCCTAACAGCTTAGTAGCTGTTTGAAAGAAATACACACAAATTGAATGAAAAAACAGTCCTTTTTTCATGTGTAGGTAACCACAATTACTAATGGGATGTGTGTGGCACAGTGCCCCAAGGCACCGCAGTGTGCAGTTTGGGAACCGCTGACTGAACCTGTGATGCTTCTGTTTGTGATCATATGCATGTGTGTGTGTTTCCAGCACTCCTGTGATCAGACTGTGTGGTACTGAACCCTTTACTTGATGTGTGCTGATGTGTTATCACTATGGTAAAATTAATTGCATCAGAAAGTGGCAATCCATTGGCTTTTGGAAGGGATGGAAACTGCTTGTGTGCTGTGTATTTGCACTTTAATGTGATAACTTTATCGTAATTCCCTTGGAAGTTTAGTGTAAATTACTTCTTCTTCTTCTTTTATTGGCATTACAACCCACTGTGGGTTTTAGCCTTCTCAGTGATTCTCCTCCATTCTGTCCTTTCCTTACTCAATTCTCTCCACCCTCTTATTCCCATCATCTGTATATCTTCTTCAGTATCTTCAATCCATCTTTTCCTTGGTCTTCCTCTGATTCTCCTGCCTATTGGTTTCCATTCTAATACCCTTTTAGGTGTTCTCTTTTCATCCATCTGCATTACATGTCCTAGCCAGGCTATTCTTCTACTTTTTATAAATCTCACTATGTCTGCGTTTCCTGTTAGTTCGCTCAGCTCATGATTCATTCTAATTCTCCAGGATCCATCCCCATTTTGCACTGGGCCAAAGATTTTCCTTAATATCGTGCACTCAGATATTCTAAGATATTGCTCATCTCGATTTGTTAGTGTCCAGGCTTCACATCTGTAAGTCACTACAGGTCTTATTAAGCTTTTATGTATTTTTAGCCTTCAGCTTCTATTTAATGCTCTTGATTTCAGTAATTTTCCATATGCATAATAACAGCAGTTTCCACTGAGGATTCTGGCTTGGATTTCACTATTAGTGGAGTTGGTTTGATTCAATTGCGAACCTAGATAGCACAATTCTTTCACATGCTCAAATTCATGTTTTCCACATCGCAGGTGGTCACCGTTAACTACTGTTCTCGTTACTTCCATGTGCTTGGTCTTATTTTCATTAATTAGAAGACCCCTTTCTCTTGCTTCACTTTCTATATTAACTAGGGTATCTTTTAGTGCATTTTTATTTCTGCTCACTAACACCACATCGTCGGCATATGCAAAAATTTGCGTACTTTTGGTTCCTATATATCCAGTGATATTAACCTTCTGAAGTATTGCTTCTGAGACTAGGTCAAATAATATAAAGGACAGTGCATCTCCTTGTCTCACACCATTTGTAATGGGAAAAGCGGATGTGTATTGGTTATCAACTCTTACGATTGCCTTGGATCTAGCCATGGTCACATCTATGAGTTGGACCAACTTCTTTGGTATGCCCGATATCATAAGGTCATTTAACACTCTGCCCCTATTGACACTGTCAGAGGCTTGTTTAAAATATATATACAAATTATGTAGGTGTATGTTATACGCCTTTTCTTGTATTAGGCTTATAGCAAAGATGTGGTCAACGGTTGAACAGTTTGCATGAAATCCACACTGATAATCCCCTAGTATTTCGTCAGCATATTCACTTAACCTATTATATGGGATACCTGATAGCACTTTATTGGTAACGTTTAGGAGTGTTATGGCTCTGTCGTTAGAGCATTCTAGTTTATCTCCCTTCTTATGTATGGGTTGTATAATTCAAATAGACCATTCTTCAGGTATTTTATGTTGTGCCCAGATCAGTTTAATAAGATGGTGGATTCTTCTCCATAGAGTTTCTCGTCCTTTTTTTAAAAATTCTGCTAATATTTGGTCAGTTCCTGATGCGTTGTGATTTTTTAGGCATTTAATTACACGCGCCACTGCTTCATAACTCGGCTGTATATCCTCATTTTCAGCTGTGTAGAATGTCGTGCTGTCTGCATCATCTGGGTTGCCTGCTAATACACTTTCAAACTATTCTTTCCATCTTCTCTGAACACCCTCTTTTTTTGTCACCATTTTACCATCAGTGTTTCTACATGCATTTACTCTTCGTTTAAATTCTTGTGTTACTTCTTGTATTCTTTTATAGAATTTCTTATTTTCATTCTTAGTGTGATGTTCTACAGTTTCATCAACTTTTCCCTTTAGTACCTCTCTCTTATTTCTATGACATACTCTAGCAGCTGCTATTCTTTTTCTATTATATTCTTCTTGATTAGCTCTTGTGTTACGTTGGATGCACTTCAATCTAGCCTCCCGTTTCACTTCTAGTATTTCTCGACACTCTTGGTCATACCATTCTTCATTTCTTTCATTTTGCTTTTCTCCTATTATATTTTGTGCTGATGTGATTATCATTTCCTTTATATATGTCCATTTTTCTTCTATATCATTTGAAGGTGGTTTTTCTTGTAGCTTCTGTTGTACTTCTTGTTGGTAATAATGTTCAACGTCTGTTTCATCAAATTTGGCTATGTTCCATCTTTTACGGTTTTCGGCGCTGTTTCTTGTTATGGGCTATCTTCTGTTTAAGTCTAGCTCCAACCAAAAAATGGTCGGAGTCTGAGTTAGCTCCTCTGTATGTTCGAATGTTTTCAATATCTGTAGCCCACCTCTTGGACACTATTATGTGATCAATTTCATTAGTATCATTGGTGCCAGGTATTTTCCAAGTTCCTTTGTAGATATCTTTTCTTGGATACCATGTGCTCAGAACTTTGAAGTTATTAGTAGTGGCATATTGCACTAATCTAAGACCATTGTTATTTGTAGCTTCATGCAGGCTATATCTTCCAATGATGTCTTTATATATTTGTTCTTTGCCAAGTTTGGCATTGAAGTCACCAAATGTTATGATGGCATCATGTTTTGGTAATTCATCACATACCGATTGTAATGTTTCATAAAATTCATCTATTATTTCATCCTCAGTATCTTCTGTGGGTGCATATACATTAACCTTTTAAAGCCTAGTGGTAACTTTATGTACCACTAGGTTTAACATCAAAAAATTCTACGTGGTGCCCACATTGTGTTTATGTGTTTTGTATGGATCGCAGAACAAACAGCAACTTTTGCCCTGTAAAACATTAAGAGACTGGTTTTTATAACCCAAGTGGAGAGTGTTTGCTGCACGGTACGCACTGAGTCCTTATATAAAACAGATACGCTTCGTCTTTAAAGGGTTAACAAATGTAATATTATGGAATTTGCCTTTAATTCGTAAGGTGCATATTGTTTCACAGATGGGTGTAAATCCCATTACCAATCTGTTAGCTTTCTTGGAGAAAATAAAACCTGCTCCTCGATTGCCCTGTCTGTCTTCATTTCCAGAGTAATATATAGTAAATTTCGATTTCCTAGTTGAGCCTTTGCCTTTCCAACATATTTCTTGGAGGGCTACTACATCCATCTTACATCTTTCAGCTTCCTCCACTGTAATGTTCATAGTGTAAATTACTTATCCTGGAAAAATTGGGTATCATTTGTATTGAAATGATTTGACAGAGGAACTTCATCGTCTGTGGGAGTTACTTCTGTCAAAGCTAGCGGAGAAGGGGATGAAGCTGCAGCAAGCTCTTGTGCTGGTGCAGTTTTTACGCCAATGTGATGAAGTCATGTTCTGGATTAATGACAAGGAGACGTTTGTTACTACTGATGAATTTGGACATGACTTGGAACATGTGGAGGTGCTTCAGCGCAAATTTGACGAGTTCCAGAAGGATATGGTGTCTCAGGAATATCGTGTGACTGAAGTGAATGAATTGGCAGACAAGCTGGTGGTAGAAGGTCACCCAGAACGTCAAACTATTTTGTCCCGCAAAGAGGTAAGACTTTGTTGATATCATGAAATGAGGAAGGCAAGTTAGAGGGTTTGGAATAGGAGTGTTTTAGAGCACATTTTTCATGATTACCCATGTATTCTGAATTTTCATCTCAAAATTGGTGTAGAGTATATTTTGTATCATTTGCTGTCATAGAACTGAAATTAAGTAGTTGAAATACACATTCCTTATCTGGAGGCTCTCTCTCCATTGGCAGCTTGAAAATGCACTGTGCTGTGGTGAGAGGGTCCCACTTGTTGTAGAATGTTATAAAAACGAACGAGAATTTCGTACAAGCAAAAATGTATCCTTTAGCATGATGATGTGTGCTTCTTTGAATTGCAACATTTTAGGTAACTTCACAGACTTTCAACAGAAGCTTATGTTGTTTGAAGTATTACGTCTGCTGTTTCAGCCTTATACCATTTAAACATTTCAATGGCTGTCTGGTGTGTTATAATGGGTTCTGGAACACTTCAGGACTTCCCTACTGATCAGCATTTTCATGCTGTTATTCCTAATTTTTCCAGCATACACTTTTCATGTTGCTATTTTCCAATTTTTCCAGCATACTTATATCACTTGTGAAATACTTGATGTGTTCATAATTATCCATGCGCATATTCATACTACTAAGGTACTGAATATGTCAGCACTGATTATGATTGTAGTATTAAACAAAATGAACGCTTTCTGTAAATACTGTTACAAGTTTCTGAGTCATGCATTGTGTCAGTTCCATTTAATTAATTGAATGTAAATAGTCCCATAACAGTCATGGCTGGTGTATGTCATGTTATGTAGTGTGTTTATATTTCATCTTACTAGGAATTGAATGAGGCATGGATGAGACTCAAGCAGTTGGCTTTGATGCGACAAGAAAAGCTGTTTGGAGCTCATGAGATTCAGCGTTTCAACCGTGATGCAGATGAGACCGTTGCTTGGATCTCTGAGAAAGATGTTGTGTTGTCATCAGATGATTATGGTCGAGATCTGGCCAGTGTGCAGACTCTCCAGGTATAAATCTGGGTGATTTATTTATTTATTTACAACATGTTGATCAAAATATGTGTGTGTGTGTGTGTGTGTGTGTGTGGACTTAAATGTGATATGGTATTCCTTTTCTGTTATTTCAGCGAAAACATGATGGTGTAGAGAGAGATTTAGCAGCCCTGGAAGACAAAGTGACAACACTGGGGCAGGAAGCTGACAGATTGTGTGGAATTCATGCTGGGCATGCTGATCAAATTCAGGCCAAACGGGCTGAGATTGTTGAATATTGGGAGAGTCTTACTGCAAAGGCCAAGGTTGATTCCTCTTATATGTGTTGCTAACCTTCGTGTATGGAGTCCATTGCATGTTTTTATGACTAACATTGATTTATTCATTGTTTGATGTATAGTAAATTGACCTTGCAAGTGTGGAGGTTGATAAATATTTGAAAGGCTTTTGCATTAGGGTTGCAAGGCATATTAATTTCAGTGTGAGTGTGAAGGGAATACAAAAAATAAGGTAAGCTAAGTTGAAGTGGTTTTGTTGGTACCTTTGACTTGCACCCTTGGGACAAGAAGTAAATGTCTGTAGTGATCTGCAGAAGACCAGACTTCAAACAGGGCTGTGTAAGAGGAGATATAATTATATAACATCTGGGATTTTGATCATCACGTACATATATCTAATGTTCAGTGCCATAGTGCAAGGCAGGGGTGAAATATTTTATAGTTACACAGTGAAAGGTGGTTTATCTCTCACTGGCGGGTGTGGAAAGCCCTATTAACCAAATTTATGGAGGCTCATTATGTTTCAAAATTCCATGTACTGGTGGCACCCAAAACTGATTCAGAGAGTCCAAAAACCAAAGTTGTTGATGAAAGAGTATTTACTAGGTAAATTTTTTAAGTGAACAGTTGTGTTAGTGACAGTAAATGTGTATGCACTTCAGTGTTGTTAATATATGATCAAAAGAGTGAGACAGTGGCATTGTGTTTTTCTAACTAACTAACTAACTCCATGGAGCAGAGGCCTTCTTGAGAAGCTAACAGTTTATCAGCTAGTCAAGAAATTCCCCGCATTTTATGGAACCCGAAGGTTCATTACCGCATTCACAAGAGCCCGCCACCTGTCCCTATCCTGAGCCAGATAAATCCAGTTCATGTCCTCCCATCCCACTTCCCGAATGTCCATCTTAATATTATCCTCCCATCTACGCCTGGGTCTCCCAAGTGGTCGCCTTCCCTCGGGTCTCCCCACCAAAATCCGGTATGCACCTCTCTCCTCCCCCATACGTGCCACATGCCCCGCCCATCTCAGTCTTCTCGATTTGATTACCCGAATAATATTTGGTGATGAGTACAGGTCATTAAGTTCCTCGTTATGTAGTCTTCTCCACTCCCCTGTCGCCTCGTCCCTCTTAGGCCCAAATATCCTCCTCAGCACCCTATTCTCGAACACCCTCAGTCTTTGTTCCTCCCTCAGTGTGAGAGACCAAGTTTCGCATCCATACAGAACAACAGGTAAAATTATAGTTCTGTATACCCTAATCTTTGTGTTTTTGGATAGCAACCTGGAGGACAAAAGATTCTGCACCGAATGATAGCAAGCATTCCCCGACTTCAATCTGCTCTTAATTTCTTCATGAATGGAGTTTCGATTCGTTAGGGTTGCTCCCAAATATTTGAATTCTTCCACCCTTTCAAAGGATTTATTATCTATATTTATGTTGTGATTGTGTCCTGCATTCTGATTTCGAGACATGACCATGTACTTAGTTTTCTCAGCATTTACTTCTAGACCAATCTCCTTACTAGCAATAATTAAATCTCCTGCATTTTTCTTTATGCTATGTACGCTTCCGCCCAATATATTAACATCATCAGCATAAACCAGAAGCTGATGTGTACCATTCAATTTCAAGCCCTCCTGGTTTGCCTGAACCCTCCTAATGGCATATTCTAAAGCAAAGTTGAAAAGCAATGGCGACAGAGCATCCCCTTGTTTCAAGCCATTCTTAATAGGGAACGTGTCAGACAGATGTTTGCCTACCCGAACTCTGCTATATGTTTCACTTAGGCACATTTTTATTAACCTTACTAGTTTCATGGGGATACCGAACTCAATGAGAATATTATACAAGACCTCCCGCCTAACTGAATCATAGGCTTTCTTGAAGTCTATAAATAGCTGATGAACTGCCTCATTGTATTCCCATTTTTTCTCAAGTATTTGACGAATGCTGAATATATGATCAGTGGTTGACCTGTTACGTCGAAATCCACACTGATGATCCCCAATAATTTCCTCTGCATATGGAGTTAACCTTGACAAAAGGATGTTGGATAGAATTTTGTACGTAGTCGGCAAAAGTGATATGCCTCGATAGTTATTGCAATCTGTCTTATCACCCTTTTTATAAATAGGCACAATGACCGACTCCTTCCATTCCTCAGGCAATTCCTCCTTATTCCAAATAGAAATAATAAGTTTATGGATTTCAGACCGAATAATCCTACCCCCTGCTTTAATCAATTCTGCTGGAATCTGATCAATACCTGGTGATTTGTGGCTTTTTAGTTTTCCAATAGCCATCTCTTGTGTTTTTCTAAGGGTTACATATACATTACAGGGTATCCAGTGGCAAATTAAATAGGCCTGACCATGAGGTTGCTAGGTACAACAAGATGCATATTAGGTATAATGTTTTATTATTTGGAAAACTGCTGTATCCAGCAAGCTTTTGGTCCCAGAGGTGCCAGATATGGCAACTTCTACTGTATTAATGTATTTACACATGTGGTTAGATTAGGAGCAGAGTGATGATGCTTCTGCATGCCAAGAATAATGAAATGTTAGTGATGGCATATATGTTTTGATTTAAGACGTGCATTTAGTAAGTGACAAATTTGTCAGAAGAAAAATAAAATTTTTCATCAGCCTGACTTCTTTATGGTGTAGTAGCAGAAGACATGATAACAGTTTGTCTTCTGTGAAGAGGGTCCACAGTTGTTGCGGTTTCAGCACATAAAGGAGCCCAGATAGCAGAGTCAGTATAGTGACCAGGCTACAGGCTGGATTATCTGGGATTTGAATCCTGGCACGAGATAGATTTGCTCTTCTCCAGAATACACAGAGTAGCCCTGAGGCCTATCTGGCCCCCAGTTCATTGGGTACCAGGGTTCTTTCCTGGATGGGATGCACTTAACAGCACATAAACTGTAGTGTAGTATGAATGTTTCATATTATAAGTGTGATTAAAATAGTCGTAGGTTGGCTGGTACATAAATATTGTCCCTGTTGGCATATGTTGTAAACATTACAGACAGAAGATGGTGAATCAATATTTTCACATTTTTCCAGTGTGTTTTAATCTTCGTGGACTTGTTTACATGCCACATGACACTTTGTGTAGTTGATAATGGCATCATTAAATAATCATACAGTACAAGTGAAATGTACTGTATTTACCCAAATTCAAGATGACCCTCCAGATAAAACATGTCTGCCAAGGGAAATGTATTTATCGAAATCTAAGATGACCCCTCTAAAAAATAAAAGTCTGCTAAGAAAAAATATTTTGCTATAAAGTTCATACGCTTCATACACAAAGCATATCAGATTCTATCTACCTTTATCAATCAGTGTCGGCTGTCTCCATCTTCACAGTTTGTGCCTTCATCTTTATCACGCACACTTCTAACATTCCCATCCTCTTCACTGCCACTTACAACATACCATTACTCTCTTCCATTGCATTGAATATACAGAGCGTCTTAAAACCCTTCGCAGTCACTTCGATTGAGATGCACTGCCATGCCGTTATGATCCACATTGACTAAAGAATACGTTTATTATATTTCTTGGTTTATAGTTGTTTTAACCCATGAAGTTCACAGTTTTCTTCACAGATGGTGTTAATAATTTTTAATATATGTATTCTGGATTTTTATATTGTATTTGTGGTCTGATCAGTCTGAGTTCATGGCTCTTTTTATGGTTTTTAATTTGTGGATTGGTCCAGGTTTTATTTTTGAGTCTTTTAGTAAGTTTTTAATTTTCCAGTAGCCATTTGCCTGTTACTGCACTTGGACTAGATCTGTTCTCAGGTGCATATCTTAACTAGTTTAGTGTTTCTGTGGTGTCCAGTGACAGAACAGCTTGACCTAAGGGGTCCACGGGTTTAGGTGCTTCTTTGCCTGAAAATGGAAACAGGACCTCACATATTTGAGCACCAGATTTGGTAGTAATGTGTGTAGATGACTTCATTATTTCATGTACTTCCAGGTCTGTGGGATTTTGGTGTAAAATAGCTACTTCTTCGTTCATCATACATTTTAATTTCTTTGGCAGGAACGTAGACAGAAGCTGGATGAATCATACTATCTACATCGTTTCCTGGCTGACTTCCGTGATCTCATATCCTGGATCAATGATATGAAGGCAATCATCTCTGCTGATGAACTTGCAAAAGATGTGGCTGGGGCTGAAGCACTGTTAGAACGTCACCAAGAACATAAAGTAAATTTACTTATTATCATTATAATACACTTACTTGTAACTGTCTGGTTGCTAGTACAGCTAGACAGAAGATGTATGCACCAACAACAGAATGATGGAAGGTGTCATTCAACTAATACAATGACTGAAACTGCTTACACTGGACATGTGTTACATTATGCATTGTAAAAATGCTGATGGCAATGTACAGTAGGGTATAAACATAGTCACTAAGTTATGCTATACTTGCAGACTGTTGATCTATGAACTATGTATGTCTGTACATTTAAAGTTCAGGCTATAGATATATTTCAGCTGGATCTTTTGTTGTGCTTTTTTTTTTTTTTCAGTGGGGCTGAAAGAAATAATGGTGCATCTGTATGTAATGTAAATTAAGTTCTTCTTCTCGTGTAATAGTGAGATAAGAATTTAAAGGGGAGAAATAAATTTGTACACTGTTTCAAAGTTAAGATTTGCAGCAAGGCAGTAATCATTTTTCCTTCATGTTTAGAACATTTTGAGTTAAGAGTTTTATTGTGCACATTCTTAGTCTGTCTATGTGGCAGTAAGTGTAACCTTTGGAATAATAACTTGCCAGATCTTGGGTTATGAAAATCATTTCCACCCTTTCAGTCCTTTTAATTCTGGGTAGTGCTTTAGGATTGTATTGGTGTTATCTCAAAGTTCTCCATATTGTTGGATGAGGCAAGGTATTCTCATATGGGGTTTGTTTTTTAAGACTATAAAAATTAGAGAAGAATAGAAGGATTTCATGAATGGTTCTACTACCGTAGCTCTGCATTCAGGTTCTGTCTTTCTGAGTGTATGATTTGCACGTGGTTTCAGGGTGAAATTGATGCACGTGAAGACAGCTTTCGTGCCACAGCTGAAGCTGGACAGTTGCTTTTAGATAGAGAACATTATGCATCAGAGGAAGTGAAAGAAAAGCTTGTGGTTCTAGCCTCAGAGAAAACATCACTGCTGTCAATGTGGGAAGAACGCCGTATTCTGTACGAACAGTGTATGGATCTGCAGCTTTTCTACCGAGACACTGAACAAGCTGATACTTGGATGGCAAAGCAAGAAGTAAGCGCTGTTAGTTTTTTCACATCTCAGGGACAGCTGTACACTTTAGATGTACTTTTATTATTTGTCTTGATTCTTGTAGGCTTTTCTGGCCAATGAAGATCTTGGTGACTCACTGGATTCTGTTGAGGCTCTTATTAAGAAACATGAAGATTTTGAAAAGTCCCTGGCTGCCCAAGAAGAGAAAATTAAAGCACTGGATGAGTTTGCAACAAAGCTGATTGAAGGCCAGCATTATGCAGCTGATGATGTAGCTCAGCGTAGAGCTATGGTGAGTGTCAGTACTTCGAAAGGTTATGAAAGGTTAAACTGTTCCTGATATACCTATTTCTAAAGAAGATTGTTTTTGGTAAATCAGCAGAATATGTGACAAATCAGAGGGAGGGGTGAATGTAACAAAGAAAGTCAAAGGTTTCTATTTCTTGAATATGCTGCATGAAAATTTAATGCATGTTTTAATTACATGTTACTTAAGTGGTAGGTAGTATTATGGATAGGATCATTTTGTAACCTAATTTTTATTCTTAGTTACTTGAGCGTCGCAATGCACTGCTAGAGAAGTCTGCCCTTCGTCGAGCAATTCTAGATGATTCCTATCGCCTGCAGCAGTTTGAGAGAGATTGTGATGAGACCAAAGGCTGGATCAATGAGAAGCTTAAATTTGCTACAGATGACAGCTATCTTGTAAGAATTTGTTTTATTTTTAAATTTTAATACATGAACAGATGAATAAATCTGATACAGGTTATTATCCTGTTTTTACAAAAGTGATGGAAACAGATTTGCAGTTATTATATAAATAATGAATGTTTTGTCATTAGGATCCTACAAATTTGAATGGGAAGGTGCAGAAACATCAGAACTTTGAGCAGGAGCTGAATGCAAACAAGACTCGCATGGAAGATATAACTTCAACTGGTCAAGAACTTATTGAAGCTAATCACTATGCAGCAGGTAATAACAGATGCGCATGATGATGTGTTTTAATTATAGTAAAACAGTTCTGTCTCTGCAGGAAGAGAATTGTACTGTAATTTTAATATTTCTGTTTACAGTAAAATCCATTGTCTTCTGTTCAGTCACATCAGCATGCGTTTAAATTACTGAATGATTCAAATTCAGTACTTCACTTGATATTTGTAAAAATGGGTAGGGTTTGTATACAGGAGGTGTAAAAGTTTGAGATATTAACAGATTTCATGTTCAGCTTCAAAATTATATTTTTATTGACATTTGAGAAAGTATTTTGTAGTTTCAGCAGGTGGTTATGACTTCTGAAACTTCCCATTAACTTTTTTATTGTTGGTTTTTCTCCAGTTGTTTTCTGTAGTTGCCAGAATAAACAAAGAATGTAAAAGAAAGCTGAATTTGTAGCAGTAAAAATGCTTTCATTATTTAAAATTGTAAACTATCTGATGCTTTATAACTTCAGCAATTGATGTGTATCACTGAATTGAGGATATATTCAGTATGTGTTAGTTGTAGTATGGAGACATCAATGTGAAACTTACTAACACAATCATCGCTTATCATCCAGTTAGTTTTGGATTGAAATGTTACTGTATAGGAATTTTTGATGACGTGATGTTGTAAAAGTGGCATTTGATTCCTGCCTTTCGTGCAGATCGAATCCAGGCTCGTATGGATGAGATTATTCAGTTGTGGGAGACATTGGTTGTAGCAACTGACAAGAAGGGCTCAAAGCTGCAAGAAGCATCACAGCAGCAGCAGTTCAATCGAACAGTGGAGGATGTTGAGTTGTGGTTATCTGAAATAGAGGGTCAGCTTATGAGTGAGGACTATGGGAAGGTAGGTTCATGTCTCAGCACTTATGTTCATTTTATTTTGATTAAAATGTAATCAATACGTGTTTTGTGCCACAAATGGACCACTTCTAAAGTTATACAATCTTCAGTTACTATGGTTTCCGTCTGGAAGGTGGGGGAGCATTGGCCTTTTCTGTCACACTTGTAAGTAGTTACGCATTTGTGGTCCAGAAACAATATGTTCGGCCTGCAATTGAAGATGTTCCTTGGGGTTCCATGCAGCTATGTTGAAAGATGTGTTGTGATGGTTTCCGGGTAAGTCTCACTTCCACTGTAATAGTGACATTAACAAAGAGGATGACATTTTGGGCACTACTGAATCCAAGCTTTACTAACCCTCCTTATCCACAGAGAGTTACAGTTTTGTGCTCATTGTCAGGTGTGGGAATGTTTATATTTTTGTTCCTCCGATGGCATTGTCACCTTTGATATTCACTTCATTCTGCTAAGAGGTGAGTTTGTCCCATTCTTGCAGGGATGTGGCACTGCAATGAATATGGTGTGGTTTTAAAATGGCGGTGATGAACGCCGCTGTGTCAGTGCCTTATGTCCACTTACTGCTGCTAGTATTATGGGTAAAATCCTTTTGAACTAGTACCCAATGCTTTTTTAGCCAGGACAATCCTGCTTAGCAGCTTTGCCAAACCTAAACATGTGTGGCTGTGTTCTGTGTTGTTATTTGAATGGCAGAGTGTTCTAGAAAAATTACATACGGTCTAGGAGTGGAAGAGTGTTACTTGTTTAAAAGTGTCATTGCATTTCTACAAAAACTCTGACCAAGGTTCCACAGAATTTTTTTTTTTTGTTCATTTGCAGAAATACCATTGGTTACATCACGTTGAATAGGTTTTGGGTTAGGAAACTGTTTTCCCAAGTGTGTAGAAGGTTTGAGAAAGTTAAAATTTTCTGATGAAGAAGAAAGAAACCGTAAATGGTGCATTGTGTTGTTACTTAAAATTTATGAGTAATCTGTGGATTTTTCTGTTTGTAGGATTTAACTAGTGTTCAGAATCTTCAGAAGAAGCATGCTTTGCTCGAAGCTGATGTTGGATCTCACCAAGACCGAATTGAAGGAATTAGAGTGGCAGCTAGTCAGTTTGTAGAGCGGGGTCACTTTGATGCTGATAATATCAAGGCTAAGGAGGTGTGTGTTATGTTTCAAAGTGATGCTTGCATGTGTCAGTGCAGAATCTTTTGTCTTGGCATCTACTGCCTGAAGTTGTAAAGATTAAAATTTACAAAGCTGCAGTTCTTGCTGCTGTTTTGCGTGGGTGTGAAAGTTGATCTGTCACCTTAGGGGAAGAAAAGACGGGGTGTTTAGAGAACAGGTTGCTGAGGAACATACTTCGATCTCAGATGGGGAAAGTGGTGGGAGGCTGGATAAAGTTGTGTAACAAATTCCATGCTCATATTCCATGCCAGATAACTAGGATGATGAGCTCAAGGATGAGATATGGATAGTAATACAATGGCTGCTAAAGAAATAGAGTGGGAGGGTGTGGACTTGGTTCATGTGGCTCAGGATAGGCTGCTGTAGTGGACTGGTGTGAATATGTTAATGAGCCTTCAGGTTCTGAACGTCCCCCTACACACCACATTCTTTTAATTTTCAGTATGATACCTGTATAAAACACGTTAACTTTGTGCATGTATGGTGACCCCCCCCTTCAGATGAGTTATTCAGGTAAATGTGGTATACGCTTATCAAGAGCGATTCTGCTGCATGGAGTTAGTTGGTCATGTGAGGTGGTAAAGTTCAGTGCAGGAAGGAAGAGTCTGGTTCATTTGACTGAAGAAAATAACCACTGGTCTGTTGTAGAGGCTTTCTGTGTTAAATTTAACCTTTTAAAGCCTAGCGGTAACGTTATGTACGACCATGTTTAACATTAAAAAATTCTACGTGGTGCCCACATTGCGTTTATGTGTTTTGTACAGATCTCAGAACAAACAGCAACTTTTGCCTTATAAAACATTAAGAGACTGGTTTTTATAATGGAAGTGGAGAGTGTTTACAGCGTGGTACACACTGAGTCCTTATATAAAGCAGATAGGCTTCGTCTTTAAAGGGTTAATATCTTTGTGAAAGAATATGGAAAATATAGTGTACAGTTTTAATTATGTGCAGGTTTTTAAAAGTGTGTGTGTGGGGGGGGGGGGGGGATTTGTGTGTATCTGTGCACAAAAGATGTAGTTGTGTGCTGTGTGATGTAGACACCTGTACAATACATTTGTAGTTGTTTTATTTAATAACGTGAAATGCTACTATATGAGAGAAATATACTTCATTAACTAGGTTGCCTTGACTGAGCGATACTCTGCGCTTCAGCGACCCATGAACATACGTAAACAGCGTCTGTTAGATTCCCTTCAAGTGCAGCAGCTGTTTCGTGACATTGAAGATGAGGAGGCATGGATCAGAGAAAAGGAGCCTGTAGCAGCATCAACAAATAGAGGTAAGACAGTTCATTTTGTTTCTTTTATGTTTTCAGTGATTAATCTCCTATAATTTTCAGTTAAGTGAAGTAATTTTAAATTATTTTTTGGTAGTTAAGTATTAGGTAAAACAAACAAAAGGTTGTTTATTATGATCAAGAATCGCTCTGAAACCCACTGGTGTGTATTGAGACATTAAACCAAATTTTAAGGTTTATCACCTGTGACATGAATTGACGCTTTTCCTTTTCCTCTTTGTATTTTATGCCCCTGATGAATTCAGGTCGTGACCTGATTGGAGTCCAGAATCTGATCAAGAAACATCAGGCTGTGTTAGCAGAGATAAACAATCACGAGAATCGAATTACAGCAGTCTGTCAATCGAGTCAGCAAATGCTTGATGATGGTCACTTTGCTAGTGAGGAAATCAAGCAAAGAATTGGCACTCTTAATGATCATTGGATACAACTCAAAGAAAAGGCTCTGCAGGCAAGTACTGTAACAGTTGTGTTGTATTTTACACCATATCTACTGTGTGAGCATGTGTTAGATCTAGTTTGAACTGTGTGTCTCATATCACACTTGTATGATGGTTATTCTGATATGCTGTGGAAATGAAGGTGCATGTTGTGGGTTAGGATTACATTTCCAATACTGTTGTTCTTACAACAAATTTATAAAGTGCCACATGTTCTGATCCAGAGTATGGTTTGTTCATGTAGTGTGAGATGTCTTATGCAAGTAGTTTCATTTCCTCACGTTATAAGGCATACTGTCAGCAGGATGCATGTGATCAGTGTGTGTTCAGGCATGCACCATTTGTGATATGCTACTACAATGACAGACTTAATGAAACATCCCAGAATTGGGATTGTAGAGGTAAAGAATATCTTTGATGTAAACAGAACAGTCATGGCATTTGCCAAAAGCCTGTAATATCATATTAAAATCAGCATCTTGGAAGTTAATTTTTGTGAATCTGCTCTGTGGAACATAAGGTAGGTAATGTGTACCAACTTTTATAAAACCGCCCGTGAGAAAGAAATGTGTTACTTAATACTTCTGGTACTTTGCTGTTACTGTAAAATTTTACAAGTTCGGAAGAGGTTGATGTTAAAACCATACCACTAGCAGAGCTTGTGTCAATGAAGTGTGAGTACCGACTGATTAGTGATGTTTTTATATGTTTTAGCTAATTTGGAATTGTAATTTCACCTGCTTTATATAGTGGTACATGGTTCGAGACTTTTGAATTATTGTACAAGATTCTATGCTTAGTACTGTCATTTCTACCTACTAAGCACAAACAAGACCTGGAAGATACATTGCAAGCATGCCAGTACTTCATGAAGCATGGCACATGCTTGGAGACTTATAAATTATTGTACATAGATTCTGTGCCTAATACTGTTATTTCTGTATCCACAGCGCAAACAAGACCTGGAAGATTCATTGCAAGCACACCAGTACTTTGCTGATGCAAATGAAGCAGAGTCATGGATGAAGGAAAAGGAGCCAATTGTGTGCAATACAGATTATGGGAAGGATGAGGATTCCAGTGAAGCTCTGCTTAAGAAGCATGAGGCTCTTGTATCAGATCTAGAGGCATTTGGCAACACCATATCAGCTCTGAGGGAACAAGCACAGTCTTGTAGAGTGAGTACTTGGTACACTGAATATTAAATCGGGGAACCACCTCAGGTATCAGTTCTTGTGGGATGTGACGCACCGTCACATTCACACCACTGTGAAAACCTTAAAACTCACAGGGAACCACTTGTTTGTGTTGTCAGATTATGGTCCATAACAATTCCCAGAGCTGTGATATTACTTTTTCAGCAACAGGAGACCCCAGTGATTGATGTATCAGGCAAGGAGTGTGTGGTGGCTCTGTATGATTATACTGAGAAGTCGCCTCGTGAAGTTTCCATGAAAAAGGGGGATGTTCTTACTCTTCTAAACTCCAACAACAAGGTGCTTGAGTATGCTGTGTAATGTGTGCTTTTATTTGAGTTAAGTATTTGCCTGTAGATTCATTTCTGTTAATTATTTGCAGGACTGGTGGAAAGTTGAAGTGAATGATCGTCAAGGTTTTGTGCCTGCTGCTTATGTGAAGAAGATAGAAGCAGGTTTGTCAGCATCACAACAGAACTTGGCTGATAAGAACTCCATAGCAGCCAGACAGAACCAGATCCAAGCTCAGTATGATCAGTTGTTGGCTCTTGCCAGAGAGAGGCAAAACAAACTCAATGAAACTGTTAAAGCGTACGTGCTGGTTCGTGAAGCTGCCGAACTTGCTACATGGATTAAAGACAAGGTAAATCAGAGTAGCAAGGGTTCTGCCCTCTCATTCATTCCGATTTGATAATTCCAAATCATGGAAGTTACAAGTTCTTGAAGTGTCTTCTTTGTACTATATGTCCATTCCCGATTCCTTGACGCATGTATGTGAGTAAGATTATTGCTTTATCGAAGCTGCATGGTAATGTGTGTTTAATCTTCAGGAGAACTATGCCGAGGTTCAGGTGGCTGATGTGGGTGAAGACCTGGAGCAAGTGGAGGTGATGCAGAAGAAGTTTGATGATTTCCAGGCTGATCTTAAAGCTAATGAAGTTCGTCTTGCAGAAATGAATGAGATAGCTATGCAGCTAATGAGTCTCGGGCAAACTGAGGCTGCCTTGAAGATTCAGACGCAGATAGAGGTGGGCATTCCAACAAATACATCATAATTGTGATGGGAATGCAGCTGATAATTTGGTGCTAAAAATTGTAAAAGTATCTGAGACTGCTCAGTGAGAAGTGTCAGTACAATATCTATACCACACCCTTTACTGGTTTCCTCAGGAGAAGTTCTCAGTTTTGCGTATACTGAACTGAACTGAACTGTCAGGACAACCGGTTTGAAATTTAGTTGTTGTATACTTGGGTTTGTATCCTTTGTTCAGGATCTGAACCAGAAGTGGACATCACTGCAGCAGCTTACATCAGAACGCGCCACTCAGTTGGGCTCTGCCCATGAAGTTCAGCGTTTTCATCGTGATGTGGATGAAACTAAAGACTGGATTCAGGAGAAGGATGAAGCATTGAACAATGATGACCTAGGCAAAGACCTGCGAAGTGTTCAGGCTCTGCAGCGCAAACACGAGGGCCTTGAAAGAGACTTGGCTGCCTTGGGAGACAAGGTAACGAACTGTGTCTGTTAATAGTGTTTCAAGTACTGAGAGTTTGTACACACAACAGCAGTGGAAATTCATATGACCATCCTGATTTTTTTGTTGTGACAGATACGTCAGTTGGATGAAACTGCCAATCGGCTGATGCAAACACATCCTGAAACTGCAGATCAGACATATGCTAAGCAGAAGGAGATAAATGAGGAATGGACACAATTGACTGCCAAGGCCAATAGCCGTAAGGAGAAATTGCTGGATTCATATGACTTGCAACGTTTCCTTAGTGACTACCGTGACCTCATGTCATGGATCAATAGCATGATGGGGTTGGTGTCTAGCGATGAGCTAGCTAATGATGTAACAGGGGCTGAGGCTTTGCTTGAAAGGCATCAGGTAAGGATATTGTTATTATGAAAACTGTTGCAAAAACAAGGTATACAGTTTCTGTGTGGCTGTTTTGGGAGAAGTAAAACTTTCTTAGCAAAGTCATGCAATTTTTCTTGGTTTCCCACAATGTTTTCACATTTTTTTCAAGCACTGTGTGTTGAGTGCAGGCAGTATATTTAACCTTTTAAAGCCTAGCGGTAACTTTACATACGACCGGGTTTAACATTAAAAAATTCTACGTGATGCCAACATTGCGTTTATATGTTTTGTACGGATCTCAGAACAAACAGCAACTTTTGCCTTATAAAACATTAAGAGACTGGTTTTTATAACTGAAGTGGAGAGGGTTTACAGCGCGGTACGCACTGAGTCCTTATATAAAGCATATAGGCTTCGTCTTTAAAGGGTTAATAATACGTACTGTGTTGTGGCCTTCAAATCACAGTGTGGTGCCAGTTTTTTACTTTTAATGTTTTATTGTCACCATTTACTTGACACTGTTAAATTGAAGTAAGTGCGTCTTGAGAAATGATGTCTTATGCATTTTTTCTTTATATTGTAGGAGATTAAGTCACATGGCTTGGAATTAAGTTGGCATGGAATGCATGAAAATATCGCTTTTAACCTACAGTCATCCTGTAAATAATGTCAGCTGGTTTTTCATTTTGTCCTGTGTCACTGTGTGGCGAAACCACTGTCATTTTTTCCTCTAAATTAAGAAGTACTGAAAGATTTTAAGAAAACGAAAAGTTGTTGAAATTTAGAATATTAGTTTCTTTGATGGTTTGTGTGACATATTTTTAATTAACGCAGATATGCACATTTCACTTACAGTTTGTTGCGTTAGCAGTGAACATTTGTATTCATAAGCAAGTTTGACTGACTGCAGAAATTTCCAGGTGGCAGCAATATAGATGGTCATGTGACATAGACTGTGAAATGCATACCCCCCCCCCCCCCCTTTTTTTAACTTAAGAGCTTTTCTTGTTTAAGTTTGCCATGTAAGGAGTCTAAGTCCCTTTAAGTTAATGTAGTAAGAATGTAGACCAGTTATACTAACAGTGCAAGAAGCTAGAAGGTTTGAATAGAAGCAGGATTAATATTGTACCTTTGTCCACCTTACTTCAAACTTTGGTGTACCAGACTGAGGTAGAGGTAAATGACTGCGAATATTCCACTGCAATTAGAAGTTGGGTATGACACGGGAGCCAGAAAATTTTTCAGCTGCACACAATCAGCCAAATAACTGAATTGATTCTGTGGACAGACACATTGGTGCTAACCAGCAGTGAGTGTGTGATTTCTTTCCAGCTGCCTATTATTTGACATACATGTACACCAAGTGTATTATCAGTACTTGGAAACCCAGCTGGAAGTTCAAAAACCCTTTTTATACTCTCATTACATTGCTGTCACTCACAGACTTAGTTTTGGAATTGTCATGTACTGGGTTTCATTCTCCCAAATAACTTGTTTTAGTGAACATTTTGTATGGGAAGATGTGTTATGATGCAGAAGGTGTTTTGCCTGGCCAAAGATTTGGTATGTGCCAAAAAATACACAGCCATATACATTCTAGGACTTAAAAAGATGAAATATTTGGTTGAGTGATGTTTTAGAGAAACAAATTTGTAATGGGTATCTTGTGATATGAGAAACAGAGTAGCATAGTCTTGGCTTTGATTTGATATTCTTCCTTTTTTTGGTCGTGAAGGCTCAGAATTTATCCACATGTCATCAGGCACAACTTATGTGTTCATGCTATTGAAACAGTCTTGCTGAAATGTCTGAGAAATTACTTTTATCCTCACTTTTGCTTTGACTTATGCTTGTCAGTACTCTTTTGGCATGGACTGTCACCATGCTCAGATCTTTGGTCAAGATCAGTATTACTGTGTTTCTGTTCATATTCAGTTCTTCCTGTATCTTTTGAACAGTCACTAAATGAGCATTTTGTCACTGTGTGAGTACCTTTTCTCAAATATGAATGAGTTCAGAAAGTTGTCAGATGGCCACATCCTTTTTTTATGTGTAATGTTTTTCCTTCAAACTTTATTTGCTTAACCTACACAAAAACTTGTGTTCTGTTTATCATCTCCTTTCCATAAACCTGTTGTAACATTTTTTCCTCATTTTACTGCATTTTAATGTTTATTTGCTGTTCTAACAGTGTATCACCCCTGTTTTTGACAAACACTGTGTCCATTTTACGACATACTGCAATCACAAAACACTCTGAATCTTAGTGATTGGCATAAAGTTGCAGAATCATGTTACCAGTTGCTGTACAGAATGGATAGTCCTCTTATTTATTTGTCATGTCTCATTTACGGTGTTAGCAGAATTTTATGTCTTCTAAAACTTACAGACACACAGAGCACATGCAGGAAGGATTAAATTATAATGCCGTCTTACAAAGGGCATGTATGTGCCCTTCTTGAAGATGGTACAAACTTGATCATGATTCTGTCCATCATAAAATCATGTTCTTAATTTGGAATGTTGAAGCATGTGTGTCTGGCCGTGGTCTGTAGTTCAAACCCTGGACCACACTTCCAATCACCAGACCATAAACAGAACATTGGTCATTAATCCGGTTGATGTAACCATTAAGAGAAAGGTAGTTAGGGATTTTAGTAAAGGCACACCTCATTGCACTTGTTGACATTAATTGAAAGTGCATTGTTTCAGTCTGTGGACAGAGTTGGAAGTCAGAACCTGCGATTTATAAGGAGGCAAGTCAGGCATGTCTCAGAGAATGGCTAGAAGATAATATCTCTTGTTTTGACCAAGCGGTTTAAGCCAGTCTTATGCTTTGGAGGCATGTAATGTGCCAAGTTGCCCTGCATTGGTAGAGGGCAGTGCCTTCGGGCCACTGTCTTGTGTGAAAACACGTTTTGTGTGGCACCAGGAAGGGGGCAGTCACAGAATTATTTGGAGTTTTGTGTGCCTTCGAAAACTCTGGGCCTGTATGTATGCAGTGTGTTACCCGTGCAGTGCACATCTTATTCTTGTGTCTGATGTCTTACTCAGGTCATCTTATATCTCAAAATTCATGGCGCCAAGTCTCACATTGTCTGCTTTCACAGAACCTGGGTGTACCCAAACAGCATTCATTTTTTCAAGCAATCAGCTTTCCTGTGTATGTGAAGGAAATTATTCGGTGATAGCTGCTTTACGCTATTTGAAAACATTATTGAATAAGTCGGGTCAATGCAAAGGCAGTGTAATTGGTCATATTATACCCACTGGCTACACAGTTTGCAAATAGTGGCCTGATGTTCCGCTGTAAATGTTCCTTCATATAAGTCTCATGTGATCAGCAGGTGGCAACACAGCTGTAATTGGAAGCTGTGGTATTATTACCATCATTAGTAAAACATAAGGATGGTTGAAGCTATATCGTTAGTGTGTGCCCTTGAGAAAGTCATGAATCTTTCTCATTGAATTATATCTTTGATTGGAGATATTGTGTGGAATTTTTTGATGATATTTGGAATGAGGAGTAAAAGTATAAAAGAAATAAGTGATCGCTATAAAGTAGAATTATGGAAAGGAAATTCTTAGTTAAGTAGTTTGGTTGGAGAATGAAGGTAAGGTTTTTGGAAGCTTTTATGGTCCCTCTCGTGTGGGTGAATTATTTTACTCCTATCGACTAATAAGGGAATACATGAAATAGGCAATGTATTGATTCAGGTGGAGATAGAGGGAGGTGGTCATGTATGAAAGAGTAAGTGAAATGAGGGCCTCATGATGTGTAGTGTGGAATTCATTGACATGAGACCGGATTTGTTTAAATACATTTTAAACGGAGACTTCACAGTAATTCACGTGTGTTAGTAATTGAAAGAGGAACATGCAGCATGGACTCTCCAGTTCCACTGCCTTGTTACTCATTCTTGAAGAAGGGAGTACATTACAAAATGTTGAAGCCTCCTTTAAATTTATGTGGTTTGTACATATGGAAACCAGTTTTGATTTGGATATTTCAGAATTGATTCTTGTTTGCATTGCTCACAAGGATAATTTTTTTGCCACACTTGAAATATTTAATCAGTTTTGCTATGATAAGTGCGAAGTATTGTTCAGAAGCAGTGATTTTTGTGTACTTGAAATATTTGATCAGTTTTGCTATGATAAATTGGAAGTTGGGTTCAGAAGCAGTGATTTTTGTATTTTTGTGTGCCTGTTGGACATGTAGAAAGGTGACTTTGATATTCTTTTCTTATAGAACCACCGAGCAGAGATAGATGCCCACTATGGGGTTCCACAGGTACACTACTTGTCCAGTGTGCAGTGGCCATTTGGCATTGTGTAACATTCTGAATGCAGTTTTAACAAAATTAGGATACAGGGCCAACCCAAGATAGTAACATTAAACAATATCAAACAAACATTACAGTCCATACAAAGCATGTTTAATTGTGAACACTGCTTACTGTGAATAATACCTGTTTATTTATGTTATCATGTTTGAATTAATGGACACTAACAGTCTGTGTAGCAAAAGTGAAACTTCGTAACATTGCCATCTTAATTATTACTGCGATCTGAGTTACTGACTGTTATTGATGGTCTAATTTGGCTACATTGCATCATTAGTTTATGAAATGTTTTTGCAACTGTCTGTTTAAGAGTTGTATTCTGTCATTTCTGGTGTGTTTTAAGTTTGGCAACTTAACTTTTTCTGTTCCGTGTCATGACATTACTACATTATTGCTCAGAATACAGATTTTGGATTTTCTGAGCTTAAGGAATGGACGCCTGAATGACAAACATTATTACCTTCATATTTCTATTTGCAATGTACAGTACTGCCTGAAGTCATTTATTGAATAACATGTACCACATTTATTGTTTGACATAACTCTGTTGGTTGTGGGTGTGTGTGCAAATGTGTCAGATTGTATGTCATAGTTTTGTGAAGGTATGAAATGAATGAATGTAATTAATTTGAATTTTTTATTGTTGCCAGTGAGTTTTCTATTTGAAAGTGTATAATTCTTTTGTTGTTTCAGGAACATCGCACTGAGATTGATGCGCGTGCTGGAACATTCCAAGCTTTTGAACTTTTTGGTCAACAACTCTTGCAGTCTGGTCATTATGCCAGTGTTGAAATCCAAGAAAAATTGGAGAGCATGACTGAAGCTCGACAAGAGCTAGAAAAGTAAGCTATGTGCAGTAGTGTTTTAATATTCTTAGGTCTTTGTTGTCACTGAGAACAAGCATTTAGTATTGGTTCAATTTTTCAGGGCTTGGATTGCACGTCGTATGCAACTTGACCAGTGTCTGGAGTTGCAGCTTTTCTATAGAGATTGTGAACAGGCAGAGAACTGGATGTCAGCCCGTGAAGCCTTCTTACAAGCAGAAGAAGTGGACTCCAAAGGGGATAATGTGGAGGCACTCATCAAAAAGCATGAGGACTTTGATAAGGCCATCAATGCCCATGTAAGTTCTGAATACCTGAAATTGCAGATCATGTTGAGTTAAGCTTTGGCCTTGCATGTGTTTGAAGAAAATGAAATCAGAATTCGTCTTTGAGCCACATTGGGATGCTAGGTGATTGGAATTCCCCCAAATGCCAAACTGTGAACTACTACAACTACACCCCCCACCACAACCACCCCCACCACCATGACGTTTGAGCCAGTAAAGGTAACAAATTATTGTTATAAGTCTTTTTGATACTGTTGTTTAGTTAGAAAATCCTTTAGTTTTATTCCATTAACCCTTTGGTGCTAGAATTAAATGCCCATAATGATGTGCAGAATACTGGAATTTAAATGTCCCCTGCACAAGGGGGCTGCATAAGAGCAGGTATATTTATATGACACTTGGCATTGTATTATACTGCGTTTTACATATATGTGATGTTCAGTGCCAAAGTGTTAAGGAAATCACAGATATTTTACATACGTACCCATGGTAATTTAAAACATGTTCAGCAACAAAATAAAATTACTGTCACCTCAGTAATACTAGGAAATAAATAGGCACGTGTATGTGCTTGAAACTCCACTCGAAAATGTCTCTGTTGATCTTCACACTAAGTTTGACTTGTCTGGCAAGATGGTTAAAAATTCTTCGCTGATATCATCTTTACTTTGGGGTACAAAATTGCATCATCACTGCAGCTACAAACTTTCTAGAAATTGCCGTAAGTAATGAGGCAGTGCTCAAGAAGTGTTGGAATTTTGACAACTCCCATTACTTGAATCAGACTCCTAAGTTGTACTTGTTTATCTAAATAGTTTTATTCTGAGTTATATTGGCCATGTTAGGGTCATGATTGGTTTTCTCTGGAATTAGATATAATAGGTGTGATTCCTGTTTTCATATTTTCAATGTCCCGTTAATATTAGTGAGCTGTTTTCCTCTAGGATATGACAGTTACAGTAAGTTTGGTTTTCAGGAAGAGAAAATAGCAGCTTTACAAACACTGGCAGACCAGCTGATAGCAGCAGAGCATTATGCTTCACAACCAATTGATGAAAAGCGACGTCAGGTATTGGACAGATGGTTCCACTTGAAGGAGGCACTTATTGAGAAGCGCTCACGCCTTGGTGAGTCACAGACTCTCCAGCAATTCAGGTATGTTTAACTTTCGTCACACAGTATCTGACATGTGTGGAGGTGAAATTTGTTTATGCCGAGCAGCTGTCACTGAGCCAATTATTCACGCCTAATGCCAAACAAATGTGCATATCTTTGTAATGGTTTATGGTAGAGAACTGTACAGAAACCAGTGGGAGGTAAACAAATTGAAATTTCAAGCAGTGTGATAATATTGTGCATAAAGAAATTTGTTTTGAATGGGGTGATAGGTTCCTTTATTAGTGAAGAACACATTTTTGTGGTTCTACAAATGTGCTATGAAGAGCCTGGTTTTGTAGGTTGCTTTTTGTATGGTAAAGGCACAAACACAGGTCGTACACAGTCTGACATTGCTTTTGTGAGCAGGAAGCTTTTGTGGCATGTTTTGTTTTTGCCAAGCACACAAGTAATACCAACGCTGTTGTCCAGTTGTAGGTATTTGTAAATTGGCACTGTTCTTATGAAAATGGATTTGAATTGTCATTGAGTAAATCTTTGCATGTAGCTGAACTGTCTGTTTTAATTCTTATTATTGTTTGCAAAAACATTGACAAACCAGAGAAAGAAAGGAGAAGCTGAAATACGCTGGACAAGTGTGATGTGTCTGTATCAGTAGTTTTAACATTAGGAAATCATAACTACGTGTAAAGAATGGATTAAATATGAAGATAGTTAAAGAATGCTGAGTACTTAAGGATTGTTTCTTTTGATTAAAAGTGTACTGTAAAGAAGGTGTAACATATAGTACAGACAAAGATTTTTCCGGAGGTAATGCGGAAACCTTTAAAGTCACTGACGGTAAATGCAAATAGCATGACTGTGATGTAGTTTGAAAAGTTATGTTGTATAGTTAAATTTTAACAGGTTGATGTTTTAGTATAGGAAATGAATTGACATTCCCACACATTAGGTTTGAGAATACAGGATGTAAAACTGGTAGGTATGATATGGCAAAATATGCGAGAAAATTTTGACTGAATGACACCACAGTATACATATTGACAGGATGTGAGTCTTTCATTATAGCATGTGGTAGTCTTGATTTTGGCCATCCTCTTTATTTTATGGTACTTGAATAAAAACTTGGAAGTGGAGCATGCATGCTTGACCAGACTACATTGCAGTTAAGTAAAACACTTTGTACAATTAAAATGCTTTCAGTCGAGATGCAGATGAGATGGAGAATTGGATTGCAGAGAAACTGCAGTTAGCAACTGAGGAGAGCTACAAGGATCCAGCAAATATTCAGTCCAAACACCAGAAACATCAAGCCTTTGAAGCTGAGTTGGCAGCTAATGCTGATAGAATTCAAAGTGTGCTTGCCATGGGCCAGAACTTGATCGATAAACATCAGTGTGCAGGTTCTGAGGAAGCAGTTCAGGTTGGTTAGCTTGTTGTGTATAAATGTAACACATACTGTTGCTACTTAACTGCAGAACAAAGTGTTGCATAATTCCAGGTTTCATGTTGTCATTGCTACATTTGTGTTGTCTTTTTTCCCACAAGTTCTCTTAGTGCATGCCTTCTGTTCTCTTACATGTAGCTGTTGAGCTGTTTGGACCTCCTGTTCATCTGGTTTTATAATTGTATGTTTTGTCTGTATTTTCATATGGAAAGCAGTCCTTTGTATTCTCTGAAGGCCAAACCACTGTAGTCATGATTTCTCATTATTTGTTGTAGAAATTCTTGCTTCAGTTAGTAGTCTTAAACTATTCCGTTCATGCTTCTTTGGAATATCCCGTTATCCTAATCACTCCTGGTTTGTGTGTTCATGTTAGTACTGGTATGAAATAGGTAACATTTTCCCATTGTGCTAGTTAATGAATAGCAATTTATTATCCAGACAAGCACAACACTTGAACACTGTACGTTCCTGTATTTACTTTTCTACAACATGTTTCAGCTGTTTTATTCGGCCATCATGAGGCAGGAACACAAGTACGTAATCGGAAAAGTATGCTATGGAAGAGTCACTTTTTAAGATTTAAGGGTTTTTTTTAAGTGACATTTCATAATTTAATACTAGTGTATATTTCTTTTTTCTGTGTCAGTTCTTTAGTTCCAGTTCAAGTTGAAAGTCGGTTGTAGAAGTGTTGTACAACATAATGACTGTTTTTTTGGAGGTTCTGCCACATTTCTGTTTGCTTTATTTCATATCTTGAATCTTTTCACTACAACATGTATCTTAAGGGGCCTGCAGTTTTTCCGTCCAGTATAGTAACTTTCCTAACCAACATATATTATGGATGAAGTTGGTGGCCTTTAAAGAATTCTGTGAAGCTTCAGGGATGTGATTTTAAATGCTTTAGGCCCGTCTTGCATCCATTGCTGACCAGTGGGAGTACCTCACTCAGAAGACAACTGAAAAGACTGTGAAGCTGAAGGAAGCAAACAAACAACGTACATATATTGCTGCAGTTAAGGATTTGGACTTCTGGCTGGGAGAAGTTGAGTCTCTTCTCACATCCGAGGATTCTGGCAAAGACCTTGCATCAGTGCAGAATCTTATCAAAAAACATCAGTTGGTTGAGGCGGACATCCAAGCCCATGATGATCGCATCAAAGGTATATAACAGCACATTTATTTTTCATTTAATCTTTATGTTGAATCTTCAGAACTTATTTTGTTGTGTGTATATGCTGTTGCTGCCCAAACAGAGTGAAATTTTATTGCATCATGTATGTGCTCTTCTAGTACTTGTGGTAATTTCAGTATTATAACCACTGCAAGTATCGTAAGTGGAGATGGTACTCCCTGTAGCCTGTGAACTTGCTTAAATATGAAATTGCATGTTTGTGGATACATGTGCACTAGACTGTTGTGCCTTCCTGCAGTTGAAGGTTAGGTGCGTGTCAGCTGTTAGGGAAGTGAGAAACGAGTGACAAATGGAAAAGAGAGTGAAATGCAGTTAGCAGGTGCTTAGCCTTTCTCACAGTTTGTGTTTTGCCAGAGTCACCTGTCACTGTTCATCATTTAGAGTACATTGTAGTGTACTTCAACTATGACAGAAGTGTAACTGTTTAGCGTATGAGTCTGAAATGGAATCTGTCTAAGAAGGATTCTGTGTCTGCAGTTTATGTACTCTGTAATTACCACCCTGATTGCCATTGAATTTTATGTGCTTTGTGTATTACTTCTATCTTATCCTTTGCATAAGATCTCGAGGGTTTTTTTTTTTTTTTTTTTTTTTTTTTTTTTTTTTTTTTTGTAAAGTTTATGGAAGTTAGTTTGTAGTTGCATGTTTTGCAGTCCAATCAGAATTTGGGTTGGTTAACCGACTGACAGTTTGAAAGTGAAAATTAGATTTAAAGTTGGCTTGTGAAAAGAAAAAGTATGCATGCGTTTGAACATGCTGAGGGCATGTGGACATGTGGTGTCTCCTACTGTCACACTAATTATTGTGATTTGCTGTGGATTTGACTGGCCTGCAGAATTTTGAGGTGAGAGTAACACTAGCAAAGCTACATATACTCATGTGTGATTTCTTCTTGGAATGCCTGACAGCAATTGCAGCCATCACAACATTGCTCCTTGCGTGGGCTCTAGCTCTCAAATTCCTGTTTTGAGAAATTTTTTTGACTAAAGTGCAGGATAAGAGTATGCACTGCAGTGGATTCATGCTTCCTCTGTAATAAAAGCTTCCCATCACAGCTGTCATACAGGGACGCAGTTGTAGTTGCAAGAAAATCCTGATGGGTGCAATAAAATCTGAGTTCGAGACCACAGTTTGTTAGTCATATGACTCACACTTTTTGATAATAAATTTTGTTTGAGTATATTCACAACTTAATTACTGCTGTTACCAGTTTGTAGCAGGTGTAGATTCATTTGATGAAGTGTGATAAAGATTATATATCATTTAATCATTGGAAGTGGAGCAATTTAGCTATGCATTGAGTTCTGTCATGCATTGTGGCCAGAATAGATTTATGGCTGAAGAATACTGTCTGATGTATGCCTGTTGACACGTTTATTTTCACTGAGAGTAAATTTTTAAGGTTATGAAGTTTTGTAGTTCGGGATGAAAGTTCAGAAACACATTTATGGCAAAGATAAATTTGTTGCAGTTGCAGAACTTGGAGTGTATAATGCATTTCTAATTACAAGCTTTGTTCTATGACTTCTCATACTACTGCATTATTGTTGTTAGACATGAATGCTCAAGCAGATTCACTGATAGAAAGTGGACAGTTTGATGCTGCAAGCATTCAGGAGAAGCGGCAGTCAATCAACGAACGATACGAAAGAATTAAGAACTTGGCAGCTCACCGTCAGGCCAGACTTAATGAAGCCAATACTCTGCATCAGTTCTTCCGTGATATTGCTGATGAAGAGTCATGGATCAAGTAAGAATGTGACTGAAGAAGTCCAATCTTTATTTTCTTGGATCAACCCTTTGGTGCCAAACTTAAGTGCCCACTGTGATGTACAGCAGACAAGAATTTAAACAGGGGAAGCATAATAAAGTCCATGATGGGCTGTCAGCTATACTCATCATTTGGCATTTTGAGCATCACTCTGTGTGATGGGTATACCTGATGTTAGGTACCAAAGGGTTAATAGAGTAGGATCCATTTTCCTCAAAAGCAGGACCTTGGAAAGCCTATGTTCAGGTCATTTCTGAAGCAGAAGATACACGTAGTGAGGTATAAAACTGATTTATGCATTCTTAAGCGTAATATTCGGTACTGTAATGGTAGTAGTACCCAAACATAAGGTTTCCTGTCCCGACTATTTTAGTTATGGAATTGCAGTAACGTACATTCTTTGCCTGAAGTATGTTTTCATCTTGTGCAATCCATTGTTGAACAGTACTCAGTAAACTGTCGTGTTTGAGATATGAAAATTTGCAAAGACAGAAGAAGGTTTTATTGATGATGGTCTAATTACTGTAGTGGATCAGAGCCTTTGCAACTCTGTGTGCACCTAGTTGACCATGCCACATTTATGTCACAGAAAAGAAAACACTTTTGCAGAGAAAAGAAGTTGTTGGTGGGTTGTGATGACTATGGGCGAGATCTGACGGGTGTTCAGAACTTGAAAAAGAAACACAAACGACTGGAGACTGAGTTGGCATCTCACGAGCCAGCTATCCAGGCTGTGCAAGAGGCAGCAGAGAAGTTGATGGATGTCTCCAATCTTGGTGTTCCTGAAATTGAACAGGTTGGTTTCAAATAATTAAATCTTACGAGATTTGCCTTTATCATAGGAATGAATATTAATATTAGTCTTCTGGGGTATGACATTTTGTACTATGGGTTTTCTGCCCTGAAGATGGAGGCAGCAGGTCTCAGAAACATTGGTATCCTTGTAGCTGACCACGCAGCACTACATACCAGCAGACTGTAGCCTTAATAAAATCCTAATTTAATAGACTTGTGGAGTCAGTCTTTTAGGTTTGGTAATGTGGCTGTATTAGAACAGTTATAGTCTTTTCTTATGTCTCATTTTATTTATATGTTTATAATTATGTAGACATGTGTAACTGGCACTGTAAATGCAAATTAGAGTGTGAACCTGCATCCTTGCGTTCTCTTAGTGGTTGTGTTCTAGTTAATACACATTTCATGATATGACAGACTTTATCAGGCTGTGAGATTGAGGTTTCGCATCGCTGTTCCAGTCAAGATGTGTTTTTAAAAGAAAACTAGTAGTTCCAAAACATATAGTGCTGCCATTTATGATGTGTGCAGCATTTGAGATGTTGAACCAGAATGGACATCAGCATGTGCTTTGCTAGTGAAGTTAATTAATGGCAGGCACTGGGACATAACTTTGGTTTCCCCTGGCCTTATCATTCCTCCATTGTTTCAAGTGTGTATCTTAGTCATTACCACCAATGATATAGAACCTTAGCAATTGACTGCTGTGTTAAAATAAAAAGCCTCTCTGTCTCACTCACACACTGTCACTCACACTCATGCTGTCTTACTCAGGGGACACCATTTTTTTTTGTGGTGATCAGCTGAATAAGGATAAGATGATTGAGGCATGTGTCAGACAGAGAGATGATGAGTGTATTGAATGAAAATTTCTATAAATTGGGGGAAGAGCCCACACGAGATACTTAGATTTAGATGGGAAGATACTGTTAATTTGACCTTAAATAGCTGGATTGATCAGGGTCAGGATAGACCCTAGTGGCTTACACTTGTGAACACAGTGCTGAGTCTTCAGGTTTAAGGAAAGGTGGGGAATTCCATGACTTGAGTGACTGTTAGCTCCTCAAGAATAAATGTGCTCTTTGAAGTTTGTTGTACTGCATTGACTGAATAGAGGTGGGGAGCAAATACAAATGTGTTTGTGTTTCAAAAGAACACAAATCTGGCAGAGGGTTGCTAGGTGTGTGACTTGTGATACAGACGTACATCAGGGAGAGTATTTCTTTGTGCAGCGCCTGAAGCTTCTGAATCAGGCGTGGTCTGAGCTGAAACAGATGGCAGCCACCCGAGGTCAGAAACTGGACGAGTCTCTCACATACCAGCAGTTCCTGGCCAAGGTTGAGGAAGAGGAAGCTTGGATCAGGTGAGGTTATACCCTGAGTGGGCTTGTTTCATTGTCTTATTTACATCAGACCCTAATTAGTATGATGGAATTTCCAGAACTGATATCTTTTATAATATAACTAACTAGCTTTATTAGTTTCAAATAAAGAAAATAACCCCACATTGAGCCCAAAATCTGAAACTTACAAGGAAACAGGAAGAACGGTTAATGTTGTTGAACAGAGAGTTTACAGGCACGTACATTTGTTGTGATCACGTATGATGTTAGTGTTACCTCTGGCACGTGCAATGTCAATACATTGTCTTGATTGTGTGGCATTGTAAGTTCTATTACTGCATGCACACATACACAACATACCTAGAATTTCAGTGCTGTTGCTGGGATTTCTTGGAAGTTCACTTTGTCGTCCACAAAATGAAAGGTGTTGAGGTTTTACTTGTACAGAATGTTTTAGTACAAATAAAGCAGTAACTAAAATGGATTATGAAGGTCTTTAAAATTGAGAAATGTAACGTTAATAATGTGATTCCATAAACTGTGAGAGAAGGCATGATTGAGCAACAGAAGAGGAAAGAGGCATGTACAACCCTGGAAAATGGATTATTGTAATTTCTACTGTAGTTCCAATACCTTTCCACAATGTCATCCAGTTTTCACTCACTATCCAAATGCTGGACGTTGAAAGCCCATCCTCAGGTTTTCAATCCGCCATGTCTTTCAGAATGTTGACTCTATTTTTACTGTCTGTTGCACTGTGCTGAAATTCTGTCGTGTCATTCCTCATCATGAGGTTAACAGTATTCTACTACTTTCTTTTCTCATGAGTCCGGCAATGTGTCAGAATTGTTTCTTACCTGCCTTTGTGTGATTATAGTATTCTTGAGTTAAGCACTGTTGTCATTTTAGCAAGACTAGAGAAAAGTTGGAAATACGAATTGCAGGTTTGATCGTAATGTATTCCAAACAGTTTTAATCCAGTTACAAGGTAGTTCTACTGTACTAAACTGTTCTTAACTTTACACAAAACACTATTGGAGGAAAGAAATATTGATGTTTTGTGCTGCTAGTATCCCAGAACCATGCCTTATTCTGTACAGTGTGAAGAAGTACATATTTCTACCAGTGTCATTCCTCCATAGTTGGTGAAGTTTTATTATAAATGATCTAAAATCACTGAGTTGTAGTGCATATTTTCAAACGTTATTTTCTGTCTTGTTTCCAAGTGAGAAGCAGCAGCTGCTGTCAGTTGAGGATTATGGTGACACAATGGCAGCTGTACAAGGTTTACTGAAGAAACACGATGCCTTTGAGACGGATTTTGCTGCTCATCGTGACCGCTGCACTGATATTTGTAAGGCTGGTGAGAAACTGATAGCTGACGGCAATCATCATTCTGACAACATTGCTCAGCGTTGTCAGCAGTTGCAGGTTAGTATGTCTGCTTGGTGTGTCAGAACCATTTTAATTCATATTCATAATTGGAGGCAGGAAGAATCTCAAAAGAATGGATAGCTACATAGGATAGTTTTTTTGTATTGTGATGTTTGGGGTAAGCTTGTACCCTGCACATTTTGACCTAGAGTACTTTTGAAACAGATTACCCCGTAAGTTTATTGAATCACTGCTACATGATAGGATCATATTTGCAAATCTGGCTTCATATAATGTCTGCTGCTGTTTTATTCATCCTGGTTGGTAATATGTCCCATGTAAGGTGGAACATCATGCAGAAATTTAGAACATCAGTAAATTTAATGAATGCTGATTAATGTAACTGGAGTCATATTCTCAAACCTGCCTTGTTTTGTTATTGAAAGTTATTCCAAATTCAAAAGCACTCAGAATGCTTGAGTAAATGCAGTATATGTGACACTTCAATTTGAATATTTTTGTAGGAGGGGGGAGGGAGGGCTCTGTTAGTAGTACTGTATTCATTACATACAAGAGAAAGTGTTTTTTTTAGCATAGATGTATGTAAGTGTGTATGTCAAGAGATGTACAAATATGAAGTGATGGATTGCCCACACTTATATAACTTGCATGAATGTATAAATGTCTGCGTTTTATGCTCTCAAGTTTGTTTTATATATTTCTGGATTATTTTGCAAAGTACAGTTTGTTTCTTAAATGTTTCTTCACAGAACAAGCTGGACCACCTGGCAGCACTGGCTGCACGTAGGAAGGCCAAGCTTATGGACAATTCTGCATACCTACAATTCATGTGGAAAGCAGATGTTGTGGAGTCGTGGATTGCAGATAAGGAAACTCATGTCCGTTCTGAAGAATTTGGCCGTGACTTGTCCACAGTTCAGACTCTTCTTACAAAGCAAGAGACATTTGATGCAGGTGATAAGAAATTTAGGGTTATAAGTCTAAGATTAATAGTGAGAGGGGGAAATGTTCTCACACATGATCATACTTCGACTTTTCTAAAGAACATATGCAATTCTGTGGTCATGCTGACAGCAAAATGTAACAGATGACATCTGTAGTTAAGGGTTTGAATATCCATTTGTACCGGAGTTCACAGAAACAAGTGGATGCAGGATGTCAGTGCAACTGGCACACGCATTAACTCGTCACCGAACATCAGGTATGACTGTCATGCAGTGTGATTTATCAAAACAGTTTATGTCAGGTATGGGTAATGGCATTTAATTCCAGTTCCGAAGGGTCAATTTGCAACTTTATAATAACTGTTCAGGCAGAGCTTGAAATACTCAAGTACAGACATTACAGCAGTAATTATATCGTATGATAGTTCAGTAATAGATATGATGAATAGAATTATGTGTTATGACGTAGTTCAAGATTGTGCAGCGGAATTTTATTCTGATTTTGTGAGGTGCTGAAAAGAGAGTGATGGAGCCTTTCTTTCATCTGCATTCCCTACCCATTTTGTTTTGTTTAATTTAATTTAATTTAGTTTAATTTAATTTTATTTTATTTTCAGATAAGGGTAGGTCACCATACCTTGTATTTTCATTAAAAGTTGCTGTTTGGTGTAGCCCTGAAGCTTAGAGATAGAAGAGTTTTAAGCAGAAACAAATTCTGTGCCCTTGCACCAAGTGGGATGAATGTTGTGCTCAATTTTGTGCTGCAGCCATCTGCCTTTTTAGTGGGGTGGGGAGGGATGCATTTCTTATCTGTCCCATGTGCCCATCTCAGTATCCGTGCTCTGATTACCCTAATTGCATTTGATGAAGAGCACAAATTATACAGCCTCTTATAGTGCAGTTGCTCTTTATCCTTCTGTGGACTGATGGTGAAATATTAATTGGTAACATTTTGTTTAACAGGTCTCCATGCTTTTGAACATGAAGGTATTCAGAACATAACGTTACTGAAGGATCAGTTGGTTACAGCTAGCCATGACCAGACACCTGCAATACTTAAGAGACATGCTGATGTTATTGCCAGGTATGAAAATGGCTTGTTGCCAGGTTTGGTACTGATTTATGTTACAGCATCAGGACCCAGTGTGTTTATAGTTCAGAACCTTGTTCAGATGAAAGTATATGTTACAGAATGTCTGTTAGACATTCAGTATCCCAAGTTCCAGTGGAAGCACCCCAGGTTAATAATTAAGAAATCTGTCTGGAAGAAGTATGCTGACAAGTACCATTACTGGTTGTTGGTATGATCCAAATACTGGAATGAATGTAATTTTCTAATGTAGGTGTATTAGTGTATGGTTCTCTGTGTGTTACAGCAGAATTGTATGGATCGTACTGTAAATCCTTTGCCTGAAGTATAGCTAAATCTAGCCAAAGAAGTTATTTGTGAACAATATTTTGGCCAAATTTCTTATCCGTATGTTGGATTTCTTTCAGCATTATATATTTACCCCAGAGTGGTGGAGCATGTAATTCAAATTGATAACCATACCAACTGCAGGATTAGGTTGTTTGCCCTCTGCCTCCCATGCACACACACGTGCATGTGCTCACACACCCACACACATGGCGCGCGCACAAACACTTTTAATTTTATTACGAGAAGCTGTCATATATTTATAATTGAAGGGAGCTGTGTAAAATTCAAACATGGCTGTGTAGTTTTCAGAGGAAATTTACTAATAGAATCTTTAGATTTGTGTTTTGATACAGGGGTTATATACTCCTGCCGCTGGCCATGATGGAGGGGTTTTAAATTTGAAGTATCCAAAAATGCACATAATCTATGTGGTGTGCAGAAGCTAGCAGCCTGTGAGGAATTAATGGTCCACACATTGGACAGTCGCTGACATTTAAGGCTTAACAGTACCACTGTACATGTAGTTTGTTGGGTTTTCTAATTTTGGAGCCAGTTAGATATAGCAAGTGGCCCTGATTTGGATCTGCATTTTCTTATGATATGGCATTCATTTGACGTGATCCCACATTTTCAAAAGTCTCTGCTTCCACTGAACCAAAGAATGGATGTATAGTGATGTTGCACAGTCGTATCAGCACTGGACTGAAATGCCCTGTGGAATGTGCGGGAGACCAAAATTTAAGTGAGGACCACATCAGGAGGCCATTAAATGGCAGTCACCTGTACCTGCAGTTGAGCATTTTGAGCGTCACATTACATGATGGATGCACCTGATATTAGGTGTCAGAGGGTTATGTATCTACACACTATTTTCCAAGGACTGGAGTGTATTTTATTCTACTTAGAAATCTCTCCATGTGTAGAATTATGACATCCTCCAAATGTAACTGTATACCTTGTCTGTATACAGTAATGAGGAGTCCTTCTTCTTGTAATGTACATTGCTGTAGTGCTACCTGTTTTGATGTAAAACACTTGCCACAGAAGAATGACAGTATATTTCACTTCGCTTCTACAAAGTAGTGATTCACCCAGGGATAGATTTTCCCGTTCCAGTGCATGTCAATACATGAGAGGTCCTAAAAGTTAATTATGCAGAGGGTGCCCTTGGAATGGCAACGTGATGCCAGAACTTTCCATGGAAAGCAGTTTGGGCAGATTTTCAGGCATTAAGCCCATAAATGTAAAAGTTTTGTGTGTTTGGAGTGTGAGTTCCCTTGATAATTAATTTTGTAATTTATTAGTTTTTCCTATTCCCCCCTCCCCCTCCTTGTTGCTGCTTTGGAAATGTGTTAATCACATCTGTGGACATCCTATCCTCACAGTGACAGGAAGGATAGTTCTGTAGTCGTATGTGATTTAACCACGTCTATAAAAACAGCAAGGCTGGATATGTTACGCATCAAATACTATGTATAATTTTATAAAGGAAACTGCAGCGGGCAAAATTGTTGAGGTAATTTATGTGACAGCTATTAAATTGTAATTTGGTTGTCAAAACATGTTTTTCAGTGCACACCAGAACTGTTTTTTAATTTTGTGTAAAAGTGTACACAGATTTGCCGTTAATATTGAGTTACTTGTGTAGTTTACTGGGTAAGTCCACACAGTATTCTCTGGACACACTGTCTTTTTTCATTGTACAGTTGTAAGACTGGTAATTAACACAAATATATTCATCACACATTAGGTGGCAAAAACTGCTGGCTGATTCAGATGCTCGTAAGCAACGTCTGCTGCGGATGCAAGAACAGTTCCGTCAGATTGAGGAACTGTATCTGACATTTGCTAAGAAGGCCTCAGCGTTCAACTCTTGGTTTGAAAATGCAGAGGAAGATCTGACGGATCCAGTCAGATGTAACTCAATTGAGGAGATAAGAGCACTCCGAGAAGCTCATGCCCAGTTCCAGGCCTCCCTGTCATCTGCTCAGGCTGACTTTGAAGCCCTGGCAGCTCTTGATCAGCAAATCAAGAGTTTCAATGTGGGCCCAAATCCTTATACCTGGTTCACCATGGAGGCTTTGGAAGATACTTGGAGGAACTTGCAAAAGATTATAAAGGTACTTTCCAGGCTTTCATTGCTTAAAAGTAATTTATTGTTGTAGACAGTTTGTGTTATGGAGTGTGCTGGGTAGGTAAGTGGAATTCATATAAAAATGTGGATCTTCAGTTATTTCTAATCTGTTTTGAGTTTATTCTACTAATACATACACCAGTGGGGTCACACAGTGCATGTTGTTTTTCTGTATTGACATATGTTTGGGTACTGAACTTGGTGCATTTTTTAGACAAGGTTGAAGAAAGAGTAGGAAGGCAGTGAATTTATAGTATTTTTGTTTCTATATTTTACTGTTTGGTCTCCTAGAAGTTGAACCAAAAACTTATCAGAATTAGGTGCCAACTGCTAAGGACCATGACTTTTCTGGAATTTATGAGACGTGGATTATCACAATAGGCATTATAAAAAGTTCTATCTTGTAAGTGAAGTTCATAACTTTTTGTCTGAAACAAATCAGAGTAGTAGGACATTGGTAGGACCAGATTTAAATTAGATTAATTGTGGGAAAAGTGTATTCTGATAATGAAGTTGGAATTTCACTGCATTCAGTAATTAAAAAAAAAATTGTCCTCCTCCAGATGCAGTATGTGTCTGTGGTTGTGCTCATCACAGACTATAAGTTGAACTGAAGTGAACTGTTGTATTTTGGAGTATGTTAATTCTATGCACTAGTAATTCGGAACATACTTTTTATTTTTAGGAACGTGATATTGAATTAGCAAAGGAAGCACAACGCCAGGAAGAGAATGACAAACTGAGGAAGGAATTTGCAAAGCATGCAAATGCTTTCCACCAGTGGTTAACAGAAACCAGGCAAGTAAACCAGATCTGTTTTATTTGTATCTGTAATTAAAAGCTTCTGTCCAGTGTTATTGACATTTTATGATGTGTTAAGTTACTGTATTCATTTTAAAGTTTTAGGTTCTATTATACCTAATATTATATCCCTTTTTGTTCCAACCAAATGATGTCTGCTTTCATGTGACCAACACAACAGGTACCGACTTCTAGGCTGGGACGGGTGAATATCTTTATTTCATTTCGATATAAACTAAGTGCTTTTAGTATTAATTTGACTACCAAAGTGTTACCAGTCCCTTTTTTTAACCATTGGATGCTACTAGTTCTAACACTTCTTTAACAGTTTGCTGAAGGCCTTTATCACAGTATTGGCAGATGTGTTGATACACAAAAATGAATGTAATTTAAGGTTTCTCTAGAGGTATATCACCGTACAGAACGTCAGGGTCTGGCATTAAATGGATGTAATGTTTCTGCCTCCCAAGTAGTTTGCATGGCTGCCATATTGATACTGTTGATGATAGAGAGAACTGTTCGTTGATGACTCTGTCAGTTGCAAAGCTTGTGTATTGTTGGTGGTAGACAAATGAAATGTAAGTATGGCGTATGGGTGGAATAATACTGACAGGAAAATTGAAGTACTCGGAACAAAATGTGCCCCAACGCCATTTTATACACCACAGGCCAATGAGTGAACCTTGGCCTCCACAGTGAGACACCAGCAGCTAACCACCTCAGCCATGGCACAGTCTGTTGGTGATAGAGAATTACAGAGTCGAAGAGTGTGATAACCTACAGTCACTTATTTATACCAAGTTCATCTGATTGAATTTTATTAACCCTTTTAGTGCTAGCCCACCAAAGGCTACATGTGTGAGAAGTGCAGGCCTGTTTTTATAAAACTGTAAGTCTTAAGAAAATTGGTTTTATTCACCACAAATATGATGTGGAACTCCTAGATTTTTTTGTACTTAAAAAGCAAGCCTTCTTGTACAACGCCAATAATTCTGATTTGTTTGTTTTTGTAACACACACTTCATAAAAAGATATAAAAATTTAAAAAAATGTAGGAACGAAAACTGAATTTTGATGTAAGTTTTTTACACTTAATCTTTTTTTCTACATACTTCTGCTGCAAGGTTTAGTTGCAACAGTAAACAGTGAATACTTCTGCAAATTTTTGTGTACTTTCACAGAATGTTATTTTAGTTCTATCCATGTTTTTGTAGAAACATAGGCACTATTTCCAGCAGATATCACTTAGTGTGCTTATGCTGTGGGAAGCATTCTCCGTGAAGACCCTTCTCGCACTTGACACGCACTGTTCTGGATCTCCGCCTTTTAACTGGTGCATCTTTTGATCTTTTGCTACATATTCAGCAATCCTTCTCCTTCTTAGCAGGCAGTTTTCTGAGGAATTTTGATCCAGTTTCTTCATTTTTTGTGCCTGAGGTCCCAACTGCTCTCTTCCTCTCTTTTAGCCACTCTTTGCTCAGTGCGTCAGCAATTTTTATTGTTTAGTCCAATCTAGACGTTGGTTTACATCCTGCAGGTATGTTTTCTTTGTAAATGATGTAAGTATAGAGAATTATTCTCAAAAAAACATGGGAACATACTTTCTTCCAGTATTTTACAGTTCTCCTTTCGTCAAGATACAAGTACAGCATAGCATCCGATGTGTCAGCACCCCGCATAAAGTCACTGTAGCTCTGTGCAATGGAAGGCTTTGTAACCTGTTTTTGTTTACCCTGACATACACAAATGCGTTGAGAATCTTCTGCCTTGCTGTGGGTGGAGAGGAGAAGCACAGGAACTCCCCCCCCCCACGAAAGGCAGCAGCAAGAATTGGGCCTTTGCAAAAATATTTCTTCTTGCCAATTTCAAACTTGCCCCGAAAAGCCTGCGGAAGAAATCCATTTCTTCTGATGGTTTCTATCACGTATGTACTTAATTTAAGTCTTCGGCAATTGAGACTGTCATAAAAAAAATTGTCGCTGGAAATATAATAGCCTTTGCAGATGTAATTTCCCATTTTCAGTAACTTCATTACAACAGTGTGGACTAAGCCACATTTCTGGATAGCATCCTTATCTTCCATACTTTTTGCTCCCTGGTACACAAAAAATGCCAAGCAGTAATTTGTTACTGCATCACAGGGCATTCACAGTTTGATTCCCCATTGATGATGGTGTTTGTTGGGTAAATACTGCAGCAACTGTGTCGTTCTTCATGCCTGCCAGGCTCTTATCCACACTGAGCTGTTGATGTGGTGTGTAATAATGCCTGTAAACCCCGTTGGCATGTTCTACAAGTGGCTGGAATGTTGCACAAGGGTTGTAACCAGGTTCACCTGGTGCAGAAAGATTGCTGTTGTCCACCATGTGAAAAAATTTCAGAATTAGTTGGAAACAGTCTCTGGGAAACATGTTATGGAACTAGGGGCAATACTGTGATGGGGTAGTGTACCAGTAAAATGCTATGGTTGGTCGTCTTTGTAGACCAATATTTATTAAGCAGGCTATCAATCCTCTTAGCTCTGCAAGAGTTAAATTTTTCCAGTTTCTTGCCCTGGAGTTAGGTAGAAGGTCTGTATGAGCCAGGAGAAATTTTTTGGTGTAATAATTAGTGTTACAATTTCATTCAGAAGCAGCACTGTAAAAAACATATAGAAATATGACACTGGGGGTGCACCTTGAGGAGGTGCATTCTTAGGTCCTTGCAACTCATTGTACTGGAAAGTGGTTTGGGTCTGGATGTCATCGCCATCTGTGACATCTTTCCAGTTACTGCCTTCATCACCACTGGCAATGTCAGGCTGTGACTCGTCATTCTAACTTGACACATTATTCAGCTGGGCGGGAACAGAATTGTCGCTTTCCAACGAAGATTTGAAACTATCATCTGTCTCACTCGGCCAGTCACTATCACGTTGAGCAATGATACGTGCTATTTCCTCATCTTCCAGAATTCTTGCCATCCTGCACACAGAGAATCACAGAATTTAAATACCCGTGTGAAACACTGCACTCAACACTGATACAAGCACCACTGCTGCTAGCGATTGTCAAAATCGAAGTAAAAATCGATGAAAAAGCTCTATAGCATTCGAGATACAAATGATCAGTCGATTCACATACTATAAGCTTCGCTCTTTGCAGCCATGTAAATAATACTCCTGACGTCTAACATGAGATATGGGTACTCTAAGGCTTCAAGGCAAAGGGCAGGTATTTTGGCCAGCATGCAATATTAGCAAACGTGACGATGGCAGACTGATTGGCCCTCGCGCACTAAAGGGGTTAATAGGGGTAAACAGGCATGGGGATTATGGTACAACAAACCTAGTGTTTATGTAACATGGGAAAAGTGAGCTAAGAAGTTATGTCACATAATCCCATTGAATTTTATGACTATTTAGATTGTTGTTTCTTGTATTTGATTAAAAATTAAATCATCATATAAATGAATCTGGTGTTCTGTGTAGTTGTTTTGGTATTGTCTGTACATCTGGATGCATTGATTTAATGGCATGGTACTGTTTCATTTTTGTTTGTGCAATAAAATATTCTCTGATCCCTAGCCCAGTAACATTATTGTGAAGTGGAATTTCAAGGATAGTAGAATAATTAATACTAATTAACTGCAAGAAGTGTGTTTAGATTGGTATTATGAAAACATTATTTGCATGTTGTTGGATTTTGTGTAAAACATTTTCTATGATATGGCATCATGAGATGATGATGTAAATTGTTATGTTAGCATTACAAAGGTTCTGGATTCATTTATGTTGTAAACACATTTCCACTGTTTGTATACTTTTGGGAAATTGAAACATACTTGGTTTTAAACTTGTGTCACCAGATGACAGAGGAGATGCATAGATGATGGTGCTTTGAAGGGTACCATTGTATTATAAGTAGTAGAATGAACAGTGAAAGGTAAGATCCACTGTTTAACAAGAAAAATATTGAAAGCTGTTTGAGATTGCATGAAATGCATACAGTGACCAAATTTGACACTACTTTTCATACAAATTTTATGGGTGAAAAATTCTGTGCTTCCTGAATGCAGCTGTGATCCTTATTGAGTATATTCCCACACACTGATGTCAGCAGTCGTCCACTTATTGTCAGCTATTACTGTCACATAACAGAAGAAGGAAAAGTTTTGAACAGGCTTTATTTATGAGAAGTTATCACAACGTACACTTTCTTCTTTGACATCATAAGCACATTTATGGGAATTCCTTCATCGTGGGACAGTGTGTGATGACATTGGTTATGTGTAGAAACATGCTGCTGATTTTGCAAGAGTTGTTAGTAGTTCTTCAAATTTTGAAACAGTGTTTACCAAGATCACCATACTAGAGGTTTTGTTGAACAGAGGAGCTTTTTTCCCCATAAGGTTTCCTGCTGTAGGTATACCATACATGCAGAGGTGATTAGTCTGTTAATTTCTGCTGTAAATATTTTACATAATAAATCCTGTGTGTATGACATAGTTTAATTATAACAATTAACTCAACAGCTTTAACAACATTAACTATTGTAACATGTCTGTCATAGAGATTATACATAGTGTAATAAATCTGTGTGTCTTGAAATAAGATGTCATGAAAGAAATCAGAATTAACCTTGAAATGGACGCATGATTCTGTAGGTTGTGGGTTCCACCCCTTTTCTGTACAGCATCAGCTTTGAAAGAAAATACACTTATGTTCATAATTTATTATATATTTCAGAAACTTGTGTATTTGAAGATATGTTGTGCATGATCTTTCATTTGAATAAGTAATTTAGATGGAGTATGGATATTTGTTGTAACCCACAATGAGATGCTGACACATACTAAGTTGGTAGTTGCTTGCCATTGTAATGATTAAAGCCTTTTCTTTTTGTTAATGTGCAACCTGCGACCAATTTTTCGGCAGTCTCAGTACAGAATATTATGTCAGTTTTTCACTTTTCACAATATAAATTTGACCTTTTTGCTTGCAGGACGTCCATGATGGAAGGATCTGGTTCTTTAGAACAGCAGCTGGAAGCTACGAAGGTTTGTTATCGGTTTGTGCAGTAATATGCTGTGTCATAGTCCATTTTGTCTGTATGTAATTATTAGATTACTGGATTACTCACATGAATATGCTGTTAGAAAACACTGATCGAAAAGAAAGGCTTGGCATGTGCCATATTTTCTCAACTACCATACCCACTCTCGTCTTCAAAAAGAAAATATGATTAAAGGAATAGTGGTGCACAGTTCATTCATGGTGAGGCCGACAGTGGTGCAAGGTTTATTCATGAAAAGCTTGGCAGTGATTCATGGTTTATGAGCGACAAAGTTGGCAACACTGCTACCTCACATACATAATCTTTCATCCTCTTGAAATATTCTACTTTTGCTTCTCAGAGTGGTTATCTAAAGACATTTATTTTCTTGCTAGACACTTCCTGTGCCTTGAACTTCTCAATTGTTACCCTGGCGACATTTATTCCTGTTATGTTCTTGTGTTATTTTACGCATGTGTCTGTATTTCATAGTGATCACACAGTCATAACAATTGCATTTGTTGCCAATATAGAAATAAAAAAAACAATTTATGCAGTTAAGTGATATATATATATATGTAATTTAAAAAAACAACTTGTTGTGTGGTAGAACTGCAGTTCTCAGTGTAGTGAAAATCTTATGGGCGATTTGAAAATACCAAGTCTTCTTCCGTAAGATATGAATGTGACGTGTAGATGAATATAAGGAATCTATTTCTGTGTGTCATGCTCTGTGTTTTTATGGTTGAAGGGTTGACAGTTGTATTTGGCATGTGACGTTATAATTTTCAGCGTAAGGCAACTGAAGTACGTGCCCGTCGGTCAGACCTAAAGAAGATTGAGGATTTGGGTGCTATTTTGGAAGAGCATCTAATTCTTGACAATCGCTATACAGAACATAGCACAGTAGGTCTTGCTCAGCAGTGGGACCAACTTGATCAGCTTGGAATGCGCATGCAGCATAATCTGGAACAACAGATACAAGCACGCAACCAATCAGGAGTGAGTGAGGATGCCCTTAAAGAATTCTCCATGATGTTCAAACACTTTGATAAAGATAAGAGTGGACGTTTGAACCAACAGGAATTTAAGTCATGTCTGCGAGCACTTGGCTATGACTTACCAATGGTAGAAGAAGGGCAGCCTGATCCAGAGTTTGAAGCTATTCTAGGTAAGAAAAATGTAGTCTACTTTTATACATTTCTTGACATACAGTGTATGGCATGAAATGTAGTATCAAAAGGCATATTTTTACTACCACCTTTTAGGTTGTGCCATGAGGTTAACCACCAGCCTGTTACTGCTGAGGCCTGAGTTTGACCCTAGGCTGATGTGTTAGGGTTTTGTGGAGGACAAAATGGTACTGGGACAGGTTTTTCTCACCCTAGATCAGTTTTCCTTTGTCATTATCATTCAACCAATGCTGCATACTCATTCTTTCAGTGACATCATATGATCTTGGCAATTAACAGCAGTGTTAAAGAACACACTTCTGCCACCTTGTCTGTGTTGCAGATTTGCAGAAAGATGAATATGGACCACAAAATTTTGGCCTAAAGCATGTAAAATTAGAAGTGAATATTAACATTATGGTTTGTGTTGTTGTAGATGTTGTAGACCCCAACCGAGATGGTTATGTGTCGTTACAAGAATATATGGCATTTATGATCAGTAAGGAAACTGAAAATGTGCAGAGCTCAGAAGAAATTGAGAATGCCTTCCGTGCAATTACGGCAGGTGATCGGCCATATGTTACAAAGGAGGAATTGTATGCGGTGAGTAGACATCTTTGTTCAATTATATATTTACCTAAATTAAAACAACGGTTTCTCATACTGCAGTCATTGTCCATCCACAACATTGTCACTTCATGAAAACGTACAACTAACACAGAAAGAGAAGCTGGATTTAATACCACAAAACTAGTATCCCCACTCACAAATGTTGATTTGGAGGTTATTGAAACTAGTATGACATATATTGCCCCTTTACCACTGCCATCATGTATAGAAGAAAACCTAAATCTACAGGAGAAATTAAAGAGGGATGTGCATGAGGAACCTATCAGATTGTGTCAGCCTTCCCTGTTACTGGCAGACATCCTTGCATGTCAGGGGAATTCACATGGGTGAAAAATTTCCATGCATCATTGCCTGATTGGATTTGTCAAAAATGTGTCCAGTGATTTCTGTTTATTTCCTATACCTACCCTTAGTTTCAGTTTGCATAATCTTTAATTCCAGTATATTTGATGACGTTTTTCGTAAGCACATTGAGCCAGTTTATATTTTTTAAGAAGACTGTTGTTTTGAGTGTATTTTCACCTGAAGTCACAGATCTGTTTTTCCAACATAGCTCTGCCACAGTTGCAGGGAATGCTGTAGATGCAAGTGTGCAGTGTGTTGCAGATTCCTTTCAGTCAGCTTCTCATGACACCACCCCCCCACCCCCCACGGAGGTGGGTGTTGACTGCCCTAATGTTGCATTGCATCCTGATAGATTTGAATATCTCTAAAATAGGCTTTACATAGGTATAAACACTGAATCAAGAAGTTTTTATGTCATTTTTAGATTACTTCTTCACATAGAATTGTTGGGGGCTGAGTTGATTAACCCTGTAGATTAGAAATTTGATGGAGTTTACCATGAAATTACAAGCCCAAAATGATGTTAGGCGAGTTGAACAGTGTGTGTTTGTGCGCGTGCGTGCAAGCATGCATTTGTGTATGCCATTAAGCAATAAAGCGTTGGGACTGATGCTGTCACACAAGTATTGTTTGGTACATAAACCATTATAGCCCATTTCTGTTAGTTCATGTTATGACCACCAGGGAATAATGGAAAGAAACTTGTAGATAGTTCATCAGTACCAGTCCGATGCATAAGTTATGTTTTTCTTTCTTGTCATGGAGCAGCAAGTGAAAGTCGAGCCCCCCACACTAAGTGGTCTCACCATCAGATTTTCTGACTAGACTTAACACATGCATCTCTCATGTTCCCATGTATGCTGTATGTCTCTTCTATTTCATCATTCGTGACTTGATCATTCAGATAATACTTGATGAAGAAAAATAAATATGAAGTTCATACAGTTTCCACCCGCATCCTGTTAGTGCGTCTGTTTGAGGTCCAGGTACTTTTCTGAGCACTTTGTTCTCAAGCAACTTAAATTTCTTCTTCCCTTCAGCTCAGAAAGCAAGTTTCACTTACCTGTGTAAAACATCAGATAAAATTATGGGTTTTTTGTGTTCTGTCTTCAGATTTCAGAGAAAGATAAAATATCTGTTTTCAGAACCTCACAAAGGAAATGGCAGATTACTGCGTAGCCCGTATGAAGCCGTATGTAGACCCCAAAACAGAGAGGCCAATTCCAGGTGCATTGGATTACATAGAATTTACTCGTACGCTGTTCCAGAACTAAACACTTGCTGTATAACAAACACCAAGCAGTTGTACCCTTTTCTCTTTTGGTTCATAGGTTATAATCTATATTGATAGAACCATTTCAACATGGGAGCGTGATTTTAATGTCACAGTATTACACATTCTTTATTGTGCTCATCTTTGTAGCGGGAAGCAGAACACATGGAGCAAGTGTACGTGTTACATAAAAATAGTACACTGCATGCTAGAAGTTTAAACTTGCACACAAGTACTTGAGCAGCTCAGGCTGACAGTTGTATCCAGAATATACATAAATATTAATGCCTAAGCTGACAACCTTTTTGTAAGTTGTGTCTGAAACAATAGGGACAGCTGTACACTGTTCTGATGAATGTAACTTGTGTTTATCTTTGAATAAGATGCTTACAGTATTATCTGACTGTCTTTAAGTGGTACTTATATATATGAGTACATATATTAATGTTGGAGATGGTTTTGTATGGACTGAAAATGTTGGTAGATTATCATGAATTGTGTGTGGGACCGAATTAATTTGTGCTGTGTGTGCCCTTCATTCTCCCATGTTGAAAATACACAAATGTTTGCTTCACTGTTAAATCTGCATCCTCATGCCTGTGTAGAGGGAAACAACTTGAAGGCAAACTGTTGGCCAACCAGGTAGTAAGGTAGGAAAGATATACATATATTCATCTTACATAAGCTTTGTTATTGTAGACAGTCGTTGAAAAAGTATTTTGGAAATGTAGAGTTCAGTATGTATTGAGATATGTATTTAAGAACAAGAAATACAGCAAGCATAACTCTGCAGGGTGTAATGTGACTGTGCTGTTATTTCCCACATTGTGGCCCTGAAATGTTTTGGCATGTGCTGCATCATATTATTTACAAGGACAGGTTATAGTTTACTTTACATCCTGTGTGTTATAACAATTAGCTACAGTGGGCTGCCAATTTTTAATCTATTTTTATGGTGTGTATTAAGCATGAAATGTGCTTCAAATTTAGTGGTCTTGAATACTGTGAAGTTGGAGCATTTAACTGAATTATATGTTAATGAATGTTATTTCATAGTAACAAAGTATGAGTAATTGGTTAAAATATTTAGATTTGTGATTAAGATATTGGGAATAAAGTGTTCAGTACTCTAGTTTATTTAATGTGTGTATTATAAGAGCAGCTTTCAAAAATAAAATAATTTGTTCTGATTTGGAGTAAAATATTTCTTACACTATAACCTGTGCCCATAAATCTGCTTTGTTGAAGAACACAAAACCTGAACAGTCTCTACTACTACAACACCACTCCACCCTTCCCTAACCATAGTTGCTAAAGATTCAGTCTATTCTTAGGCATGATGCTACTAATGTTACTTTGCAGTGCAAACACATGGAGAGTACTCCATTATGGACCTTGCCAAAGCATTATTGCTGCTCTGAAGAACTGCACTGTTGCAAAGTCCTGAAAAACTGAAAGGAATTTGGGTTTTGCACATATCAGGGAACACTGGGGAATTTGTATGAGATAGTGGTAGTACCAGTGGTCTGGTATGGGTGTGATTTGGACAAAAGAGCATAAAGGAGAACTGAGAGAGCACAGGTGAAAACTTCTGAGTTCAGTTGCAGTATATACATTCATCGTCATCATCATGAGCTGTGAAGTATTAGGCGTAGTGCCTGTTCTTTATCCCTTGAGATGAAGCTGGTCCTTCCACCTTTTCCTTGGGCATCCTGTCCTTTTCCCTTTTGGCCTATATTTCAGTGCCTGTTGGGGTATCCTGTCTGTGTTCATTCTCTCTACATGTTGTAGCCGCTCTCGTTGGTGCTGTTTTATTTCCGAAACAGTGTTCTGCACTCCAAGTTTGTCCCTCACGGATTGATTTCTCTCCCTGTCGTAGTAATTCCTAGCAAGTGTCTTAAGAATTTCATTTGTGCTGCTTCCAGTCTTTGTTCATCTCATTTCTTCAGCACCCAGGCTTCACTACCAAACTTTAAGGCTGCTTTAGCTGTGATATTTTGGATTCTTAAGTTTGTTTCTTTAGTCATTTGTTTTCCAAAATGCCTTTGTACAGCACCATTTATTTTGTTATATGTTCATATCTCATCTTCTGAATCACTTTTGTAATCTGATATAAAGAATCCTAGGTATTTGAACTCTGATACCTGTTCAATGGGATTACTGTTGATGATAATTTTTACTCTTTATATATGGTTTCCACACATTGCCATTGGTTTTGTTTTGCTGTTTGATATTTTCATTTTCTGCTTTCTTGCTATAAGATTTAGGGGGTATGCCATAGTTTGTAATTCATCTTCAGAGGTTGCCATTAGGATTTGGTTGTCTGCATATAATATCATGTTAATTATCTTCCTGTTGTTTAGCAGAATGCCTTTATTTATCACCATTTTAAATTCCTATAAAATTTTATTGATGTGTGCGTTAAATAGTACTGGAGAAAGGCGTCATCCCTGTCTTACACCTTTATTTATTTGAATTGGTTCTGATATCGTCTCATCATTAAATTTAATACTAACTTTCATGTTTTTATAAATACATTTTGTTGTATTTAATAGTGAATTTGGAATTTTTTCTTCCATTACTTGTCACAACATGTCTCTGTTCACATTATCATATCCCTTATCGTAATCTATAAACGAAAGGAATAGCGGTAAGTTATGTTCTTTCCTTTTCTCAATTACCTGCTGTGCTGTAAGTATGGCATCTACACAACTTTGCCCTTTTCTAAAGCCGCACTGTTCCTCTTCCATTTCCTATTCCAGATATGCATTTAATTTGTTTTTTATTATGTTTGTAAATAGTTTGTTGGCTGTAGGCAGTAATGTAATTCCCCTATAATTTTCACATTTACTCTTTGACCCCTTTTTGTGTATATTTATTACTATTCCTGTTTCCCATTCTTGTGGCATTTGACTTTTATCTACTATGTTATTGAACAGCTCTACTGTGTGTTCTTTTAAATAATTTCCTCCAAATTTAAACAGTTCCATTGGTAGGTTATCTAATCTGGGGCTTTTCCTGTTTTTTGCATGTTTAAGTGCTTTGTCTAACTCTTCCATTGTTATACTGTTTGTGTTTCCCTTTATCATTCCGTTTCTGATTTCCTTTTCTGTTCCAGTATATACATTATATGACCATAAAACAAACAAAGTAATAACTCTGTATGTGTATATAATTTTCGGGAGTGCACAAATCCCTGGCACCAGGTTGCCCAGGTGGTTCAATTTTGTACGATGGCATGTAATATTTGTGGGCCCAGAGCATGGGTCTTGCTTTGTGTTGCCCTTCTGGTGCCTGGGATTTTGAAATGACTGCTAGATTTTATTAAAATCTGTAAACCCTACATTTAAATTACATTGCAGTGGATGACAGATGCAAGTGGACACGAAATGCATTTTTATACACACATTCTGTAATTAGAATGTAAGAAGAAATGTAAGTTGATAAAGAAAAAGATGGGTAGACCAAGACATTTGAAGATGGAACAAGCCTGGAATGGCTTACACCATGTTTCTGCTTATCATGATAAAATGTGTATTTCCATTTTGTCACATTTTTCATTGTTATCTATGTGTTATTAAATGTCTGGCATTTTGTGTATCTACAAAACAAACACTGGCATATCATTTCACCATATTTCCATGTCCATACTCACACCCATGTCACCATGTCCATAAGTGGTCTTTTACTGTCTCATCCTTTATGTCAGATTTTGATTGGATTTTGTGTAGGGAACCCACTAAAATATTTGTGTGAAATAATGGATGCATAGAAAATAGAAATCACTTGGAGACCTCAGTTTCTCTATTTTCAAACATAAGGTGAATTATTTGAGCAAAACTATTTTCTTATAAATTTTTGCAATTTAAACTGTCTCAAAACGTGTTAGCATTAAGCATTTCAACCAGTGATTTTGTCTATACAGATCAACTGCAGTTCGGGAAGGAAATTTTGTATTGAAACAAACTTACATAAAAGTATAAGCAAACTAACATTCTTCCAGCAGTGACTACGAGGAATATTGCCATCTGTTTGTGATGCTGTGTTGTCTGTTTGAAATTTTCCAATCTTTAGACTGCACCTGTTACTTCCATCCTTATGTTAGGCAAACTGAAGCAGGTTCCTCCAACAGTTTGGTAAATTTCTGCGAACACACTGTACTGCATCTCGTCATCTGTAAATTCTGTAAATCATGAATTTAATGTGTTCCATGTCCGTGCACTATATCATATAAAAACACTAATCACCAACAAATGCACAAAGAGAGGTTTATCATCAATCATAACACACTCCTACATGTTTCGACCCTGCTGGGCCGTCTTCAGGGAGAACTTTCCATTACTGTTACACTAGGGTTGCACTTTACAGTTGAGTGAGAATGTGTTGACTGTCTACTGCGTGGTTTTTGGAGGCATGAACCCTCTGTGGTCCGCGCCTGAACTGCACATTAGTGGGGTATGCGTGGAACGTGTGCCGGCCAGGGGAGCTGTTAGGTGGGGAGGAATCTTCCTCCCAGCCTAACAGCTACTTCAATCTTATTTGTGGACGACACTAGCATACTAATTACAAGTCCCTGATATTTCCCAGTTTCAAAGTGACAGTAAAATAGCTTTTGATCAAATAAATAAGTGGTTTAATGTAAATCAGCTTTCCTTAAATTTAGGAAAAACTTGTTTTATTCACTATATAAATAAAAATATTGACAATGCAGATATAAAGATAATATTTGAAGACAAATTTGTAAAGTAATTACAACAAAATTTCTTGGTCTTTATATAGATAATGCATTCTCATGGAATACACATATCAATTATATTGCTTCAAAACTAAGTTCGGCTTGTTATGTTATGCGGTTGATGAAACTGTATGTGTCATTTCACATTTTGAAGATTATTTATAATTCTAACTTTCATTCAGTAATGACTAATGGTCTATTATTTTGGGGATATTCTTCTGATAGTATATGGATCTTCAGGCTGCAAAAAACGATAGTAAGAATAATGATAGGCTGTAGAGGAGATGACTTTTGTAGAAAGTTGTTTCCATCGTTAGAAATATTACAATTTCCTTCTCAATACATCTTTTGCCTTCTTTTGCTCCTGACAAAAAAATATGGAAAACTTTACTGTCAATTGTGAGATATATCAGCATGGAAACCTTCACCAACCAACTGTTGATTTGATCAAGTAAGGGTATAAAGGTATATAATGCTCTACCCTCATATATTAAAAAGTAAAGTAATAACCCTAAAAGATTTAAAAATATTTTAAATGATTTTTAATAAAAAGTACATTTTATTTGTTAAACGAATACTTTGAGCAACAATTTAGTTAAATTATTAAATTGATTGTACTTAATCTTGTATTGATATATGTATTTATTTTGTAATAGTTTGACATGTATAAGTTATATTTTATTTAAATGTTAAAATGTACTGTGTTATCTTACATATCATGCTAGAGATGTAGTTCTGTTTTATTTATGTGTTGATATGACGAAGACATTGCTTGTTATAAGCAGACATCCATTACTATATTGACTATATCCATATCCTAATGGTTTTTTTAACCCTGCAAGGGATTTAATGGAGTGTGAAATAAATCAATCAATGATCAAACAACCGGTGGTTAAATCAGTTCATACACATACAGTTTTAAACCAGATATTACATTCCCACGGAGTATAGCTTTGTGGTTGGGGAGGGTGGAAAATTTGATGTCCGAATGGTGGTAACGCAACTGCATCATTTTCGACTAAGGCACCACTGGTCGTAACAGTTGCTATGAGTTGCTACAAGCTAGCAGCACCATGGATCGCAGCGAAACATGCTATACATGCGCCGTGCTGGTCGTGAAAACTGTGTATATAATTGTCTGTGCTCTATGTTCAGCTTGATTTGCTATATGCCGGTATTACATCTTACATTTTGCTCCAGAGCACAGCTGGGACCAACTCCGGGAAAGTACAAAGACGGAAGACGTCAGAAAATTCCATAGAGAAACATTCGTGACACACAATTGTAGAAGTATGCTACACCACTTGGAATTCGTGAAAGTGTTGAGTACTCACGCGTTTGGCCAAAAGGGAAGAATTTTCGCCTGTCGTTTTAAATAACGGATCCAGACGGAAGGTAGCCGTCATCGCACAGGCTCAGGGCGGGACGAGGTTCTGGACTAAAGATGCGTCTCAGAACAAACATTTCAAACCAAATAAAAGAATTAAGAACCTCGCAAAGAATACTAAACGCTTAAAAATGTACTGAACAAGGACAAGAAAGCATACGAGCGTATTACCATGTAGTATTCCTCACAGACACGATCACGGATCATCTGTCTACATCAATATAGATTGGCAGTTAGAACACCATTACTGTGTTAATTAATAATAACATTCAGTTATTATTTATGTTGTTGTCGAACCCGTGCTATTATGTCTGTAGATAAATAAATAAACAAGAACTGAAGTGAAAAGTTTCATGACCACGGATCATATAATCATAGGCCTTAATAGAATTTATGTTGCTATATTAAATCTTCTGTGACAACATTACTATGTCGGTGAAACGTCCAAAACTAGCCGGAACCGGAATGGCGATATCCTACCGTGCAAGAATTGAATTTAAAGTTGCGTTTAACGTATTTTTTTTTTACAAAGTTTGCGAGAAATGTGTATTTTTTGGGATTGATCATTTCGATTTCTAGCATTTGTGAGAACAAATCTAGATGAAAGCTGTAACATAGTACGCCGCTTTGTAGGACAACATTGCCTAATCTGAAATTAGTGAGTTTCATGTAGACGCTTAATGAAATTTATTGGTCTGTTTTAAGAAACTGATGTCATGTATGGTCAGTATGGTTGTTATGGCCCGTTTAGTGGGAGCGACTGTAATTCGAGTCATTCAGAATCGTCTTTTCCTGAAGCCAGTTCAAAGAAAAAGAAAAGGAGAGTGCCGTAAGTGTATTACTTGTATTTGTAAACCGTTCTTGGAACGTGTGACTGGCATGACTGAAATGGCAGTGTGACAGTAGAACTTTTGTACATTTCTATTAAACTATTTGGTAGTGTTAAAATACAAAACGACTGCGAATTGCAGACGCATATGTGTACATCTCTGTCAAGGACCAGATTTTGGTAAAAACCTCCCTGGCATATTAACATGTAACATAGAGTGGTATGTTTATATAATAAAAGGTGGCCAACAGATCTAAGAATTACAAAAATTATTAAGTATTTATTATGCTAAAGAAAATTATTGGATGAATGGCATGTGTCAAGAACTAATCCTCTTACATGGAATCATTTAAGAAATTTAATAACATTTCCTTTTGTCAATAAATTTATATTATTATTGTCTTTTGTTGGCTGTACTGTATTATAGGTGTACCATAGCAGAAAAATTTTCTAGGCAGATGAACATAGTGGGTGTCAAGGGATGTGATGTGGGTGGAGTGTGAAGGAGGTGGAGGGACTTGTCTACTGTGGAACAGGGGGAGGTGAAGGGTGTAATGGTGAGAAGAATAACTGTTACAGAGGTCAGTGACGAATGGATAGAGATAAGGTACAGGAATAACAACAACATAGGCTGTGAACAGAGACCGGTGACACCAGAGAAATGGCCTGAACAGTAACCAAAGTCCATCCCGATTGGCTGGTTTTGTTGGAAAGAAGGGCACAGACTATAACAGAGAGATAGCCTAAACAGCTAACCTAAGTGAATCTTGATTGGCAGGTTTCCTGAGGAAGGGAGGATGGGAGTGTAATGATAATCCGCTATACCTTACGTCACTTGTGTCCTCAGTCATGGCATACTGGTTACACTGTGGTACACCTGTAATACAGTAGTGCCCTTTTGTTTTCCACGAAATGAGAAGACTTTCAGATTTCATACAGATTCAGAAATGTGCAGTGTAATATGAGACATAAGTATGATCTCCATGTTCCAAATGTTGATCTGAGTAGTCATCAGAGAGGTATGTAGTATGCGTCTAACAGAAATGTGTACCAGGAGTATCTCCTGGGCGTAAAGGCGGCCAGTGCATAGGGTGACAACCTTACCACCTTCATGTGCCAATTGCCTAGAAAATCTGGGAGCCTTGACCTCATACAGCCCCACGGGCCTGTCCAGGCCTGTAATGGGATAGCTTTACTTTTTATAATGTGATATTCTTACAAGGTGACTGATTATAGATAATTGTACAAAACACGTATGTCATGTTTTTATTGTGTTATATGCATACTGTGACTTGTACATCCTTTTTCTGTAAAGAATGTATATAAATTCTAGTTCTGTATGACCGAATGTGTGACAGATAGTACCATGTGTGACTGCTATATTATGTAATACAAGGATATTAATGCATCTGACAACTCACATCAACTCTTCACTCTCTTTCATGTGATGGCAGGTAGTGCAGCACTAGCTGCTTTTCTAGTTTGCGGTTTAGTTCCAGTATATCGAAGTTAATAGTAGGAGTTTAATGACTGTACTTAAAGAAGGTGCTGGAAGTGTTTCTCGTCAGCTCACAGGCACACGTTATATTTAACAGACATGTTGCTCATTAGTTGTCAAAAGTTGTGCTGACAGAAAGTGACTAGTGACAGCCATCAGGTAACATAATATTTCTCTACATAGGCCTATCACTACACGTAAAATAAATAAAAATTAAATTATTTTATGATCTTCACACTTGTCTAACAATATTCATATATAAATTATAGTTGTGTCTTTTGTTCTGTTAACGCACTCTGCTTTTGTTTGGTTTTGTGTTCTTGTTAATTTCCCTATTTTCGGAGGCGGAGTGCTTTCACCATGTGGTTACATCTTTTCTCTTTTGCAGTCTTGATGTTCACTTCTAAGTAGCTGTGTAGGGGCTTCATAGTGAAATATGCTGTAAATATAACAATATATTTGTTGTCAGACATCCTGGTGGAACTTAACCTTTTAAAGCCTTGCGGTAACTTTACATACCACCAGGTTTAACATTAAAAAATTCTACGTGGTGCCCACATTGCGTTTATGTGTTTTGTACGGATCTCAGTACAAACAGCAACTTTTGCCTTATAAAACATTAACAGACTGGTTTTTATAACCGAAATGGAGAATGTTTACAGCGCGGTACGCACTGAGTCCTTATATAAAACAGATACGCTTTGTCTTTAAAGGTTTAATGTTGTGATTACTGTTTTTTAATCACCTCCTTCCATGCTAATTGTACTATGCATCATTTTGTTGTGCTGTGTGTGTCTACCATACTGTCCTTTATATAACACAGTCACATGCCTCACATTTTATGTCTGAATGTATCCAGCGTTCCTGTGTTTATTGATCAATCAAATAAGGCATTTGAGATAGTGATACTTTATTCATTTAAACCATTTTGATATTTGCTTTGTTTTTAAATATAAAATAATTGGTATAGATCCATTGTATGACCTTAATTCCTGAACTTTATTGTCTCCATTGTATCTTGTATAGGTCCTAAATTCTACAAGGAATTAAATTATATCTGTATACTTAACAAGTAATTCTAATCCCTGTAACTCATAATTCCCTTAGAGAACTCATATTTTACTTGTTAATAGAGTTACTAAGCCTTTCTGACATATCCATTCCCTTAAACTTTATTGTCCAGGAATAGGGCATCTTAAATCTGTTACTGTGGGTTTGGCAGCCACATTTTGATGTGGAAAACACTTTATCAGGTGGGAGTCAGGGATTTTAAGTTTCCCAGTATTATATGGCTGACATCTGTATCTTAACTTGCGGGCAGTGTTATTAGTAATGGAAGAAAACTGTACAGCTAGACTGTGTGCATGTGCTACTGCACTAATGCAGCTAGCAAAACTTAATCAAGATATATCAGACACAGGTGAATGCAATTTGTGGTGGAAGATGGTGATTTGTTGTGATGGAATTAGTACACCGTGGCCTTGTTCTGTGTCTGTTTTACACCGTTTTGCTTTAATGCCCCGTACCAGTTTACACCACTTAATTTACACCTTATTTACAGTTTAACCTTCATTGGCTGGTTCATTTGCATTTATTTAAGTCTTTTTTTTTTGTTATGGGAGTATTGTTTTCTATTTACACCTTTTTTTATGCCCACTTTTCAGGAGCAAAACTAGGGCATAAAACAAAGCCATGGTCATTTGTACTTGTAAAGTTTGCCAGTCCCATTGGCCATGCAGTCTCTTGTGCTTGGATTTTGGGAATGCAGATTTGACTTCCAGTTGCCCTTCAGTTTTTTTTACATTGTAATGTGATGGTAGAGGTCTTATCTGCTGTGGAAGGAATTCTACAACTTTTCTGTATAATGATTTGGTAAACCTTTACAGCAGAGAAGGCCATGGCTATGGCATTAAGGAGAAGGTGAATATTAATACACAGTAACCTGTTTGAGGTACATATTTTAATAGTTGAAATTACATTAGGTAACTTACCGAACAGATGCATGACACCTTCTGTAATCTTTTTCAGACAAATGACTGACATGCCTGGGAGTGCGTGTCATGTGGCACTGCTCTAGCTATATAATGTTTTTTTCCCTTTTTTGTGCCCTTTATTTTACTCCAAATATGCATTTTTATATAAAAGTATGGACTTTTGAAATAAAAAGAACACCACTGGGAAGAAAGTTAATATTTTTCTGAGACCCTTGAACAGTAGGTTTGACAGTGTCAGGAGCATATCAGATATTAAGAATTACTGTAATGCTACTCACTAGACTGTGATCAGAGGTTTCTGTGCATCCATACTGAGGGTTGTTATTATAATACAGTTGTACTTCAGAAACTATATCCACTTCAATTTAAAATGGACTGCTATTTCAAGCTATGTTGATGGACACGATATAATGATATTATTGATTTTAAAATGTTGCAGGTTACTAGGGAAAAGGCGGCAGATACTGCAACCTGTTCCAGTATTAGGAGCACTGAGAGTTTTAAAGGAAAGCGTGAAAGATGAAAGACTTGCTAGTACTCATGCAGATGACAGCAGTGACATATCTTTGATGTCACTGCCTAGTGATCTGTCATGTGATGGAGGTGGTGGAACAGTGCCTGGCTTGAATAGCTTTTCATGTCATTCTGATAAAAGAACTATTGAAAATTCAGAAGGACAATTTGATTCTAGTACAGAATCACAACATTGTATGGAATTGACTAACAATTTACTGAGTACGCATGAGCTGGAAGTTTGTAATCAACCTCAACACTCTGATTCTCATCAGGGATGGCCTGAAGAATGTGAGAAGGTAATTTCTGAGTGTCAAGCCATAGGCAGAATTAGTGAAGCACATAAAACAAATGGACACGTTAACAATTCAGGAAAAGATGTTTTTATTTCTGAAGAGATATACTCGATATACAGAGAATGGCCACATTCAAGTTCCCATTCTATTAACTCAGAAGAGGAAAATAGTGTTACGAAGTATGATTCAGGTAGTAATCTGAATACATGCTTGAGTCAAAATGCTAAGACTATGGCACCATCTCATGGAGAAGTCCACAGATCCTCAGCACTGTGTGAGAAGACAGATGAGAAGTTTCATATGGGACCACCTTCAGTGTGTAGTGCTGTAAGGGCAAACAAAGGCATATTTCGGGATATAATAAACCATCAGGATATTTCAAAATCAAAGAAAAATGCTGTAGATCTAATGGAAATTCGCAAACTTTTGCAGGCAAGTGAAGAACATCATAAACAAATGGATATAAACTATATAAACAAAGAAAATGATATGCAGTTGTTTGCATCAAAAACACCTGCAGTTAATAGAACTGCTGCAAAACACAATCCATCAGGCATTAAAATCCCACTATGTGACTCCAGGCCAGCTAATTTAAGCAAAGAAAGAGATTTTCAGGTACCTGCAAGGAAAGACATTGCAATAGAGAAGCAGTTGGATAAAAAGTTGGGAAGTTATGTGCCATCTTGTAATGTACATATGAAGGAAAGCACCCCTCCATTAGATTTTATACAGCATGTGAAAAAGAATACTCAAGAGAATAATAAATTAGACTTTGTAGGATTAAATACCAACAAAGAAAATGATTTTCAATCACCTGCAAAGAAATATTGTACAAATGAAATGCAAAGACATCAGCCAGTAGTTGATGATTATGTAGCACTTTATAAGCCAAAAATGAAGGAAACTACTCCTTTATTTGGTGATGTCATATCAGTAAAACAAGAACATCAAACAGTTGAAGCTGAGAGCCAGCCAGCTTCCTCATATAAGTCAAGTTCAAAAACTGTGCAAGAATATTCAGCACAGAGTAAAAAGGAGCTCTGTCCAGTATCCACTCAGGGGATAGGCAGTGTTGCTGTGCAAGAATGCCTGAAAAAAGAGCAAGCTGTGCAGTCCAACACTGGTGCTAAGCTTGTACCCAGACAGCACCAGAACATAGCTCTTAAACCAGCTGAGAGGCTGAATAATTATATAACTGTGAAAGGGAAACGTTATAAAGTCCTGGAACTCCTTGGACGAGGGGGCTCTAGTAAAGTTTTTAAAGTAAGTTGAAATTAGATTATCGAACTCTATGAAATTTAAGGTTAAACTTGATTTTACTACAAGCATGTGTGTTAATATTTATTAATTAATGTGCAGTTGGTAATCTGAGCAATTTGATTTTGTGCTTTGTAATTCACTTGTTCACAATACTGAGCTTGCTAACATTGTCTTTCTCTTTTCTCCTTCTCCTTACTACTTTCTGTTAGTTTATCTCCAACATTGTGGTGGGATATAAAATTTGGTATGTTTTTGCGTGACATGCATATTAATCAAATTATCTCATATTTGAAACCTGGTCTGTTTGTCTCGTAGTTACGTCTGTAACACAGTGGTTGGGTCAGTGGTCTTGATTAGGCTTCAAATATTCATTTCTTACGGTGACACTTCTGTTTCCATGATAGTAATTTTTCGTTGGAAAGTACCACTTGTTTTCTCACAGTTGCTGTACATTTTTTTATTCTTCAGTGTGGCTTCCATTACAGTGTGTAATCTAACAGAAAAATGTGTAAAGTAGCCCATATAATGTTCATTTGCCTCCATCTTCACTGTGAAGATGGAGGTGGTATGTTTCTCTGAAACACTGATCTCCAGTAACCAGACTACATGTCATCAACCAAATGTGTCTTTGCCATGAAAGCCTCGTATCTCATATAAGCAATAAAGTCACATATTTCAGGATTTAGTCATGTTTCTGGATCAAATATCTCAACCACCTAATTAGACCATAACAAGCACAGTCATTAAGAATTTGTAATGCAAAAAAGAGAAACATTGTATAGTTGCACAGTACAGTATGTCAATATTCAACTCTGTAGGGGTGGAACTGACTTCTGTAAATGAGTAATAGCAGTATCAGCAGCATATGTCTCAAGTACTATAGACTGAAAACGTGTTCCCACATTAATCCATTTATTGAGTTTCTTCATTTCTCTCATCTTCTCTATCTTATGCGGAATGTCTGTGATATAAAAGATGACTAAATATTCACAACAGTACAACATAGTTGTTTGACAAGGTCTTTTATTAAAAATTTTTTCTGATGCCATCAAGAGTAGGTACATTTTCAGGGAACAGTTGTGTAATTCGTAAAATGACATAATATTATGGATTTTTATTTATTTTCATCTTTTACTGCACTATTGTGCAAGCAATAACTTTGTAAGTTTTAATTTGAGGACTGCATAACTTTTTTTTATATTATAACATCCACCCCTGATTTTACAATAAATCATTTTTTAGAAATCTGATGTTTTAAGTTCAGTTTGAGCCCCATGCAGGTCTGAGGTTGTATGGGGCCAATACAAACAAAAGTCAAATGTGCCAGACAACTTTGAGTTTATACCTCTAACTTGAAATTACAGTAGGTCACACTGAAATGCAGTTGGTAGTCTTGGAACCTGTGGGTAGAGACATGTGATCATCCCATTATGTATTCATTTTTTTATGTTCATACAAAGAATGAACAAAAGTTCAAGGGATGATTTTGATCTGCTCATGATTACAATAGGATTAGTTCACATTACAGCAATTCCTTACTGGCTGGAGTTGTGCCAACTGCACATTTCAAATTTAATGGGTTTCATCTCCGTGCATTAGATCATAAAAACAATGGGAAAATGGTATGGTCCTATACAAGAAGTTATGTCCCTACTACACCAGGCCAACAAAGGAATACACATGGATACTATAGAGCAGCTAACATACAACAGTACCACCACAAACATAAATTAATTCCAGAACAGAACCCACATGAGTCCAACCCCCTGTTCCAACTACTATACGAAACCCAAACACGCAAAACCCCCACATAAAACTGAAAACTGCCTTGGATCCTCACACCCCATCACACGCCAATACTTTGACCTCCAGCCACCCACACATGTAGTCAGACTTCAACCAGCCAAGAACACACACACACACACGTTACAAGGTACGTATAGACCTGCGGAACGACTGTCGTCTAACTGTTGCTTGCATACTTAAGTTCACTTTCACTTTTTTATGTATTTTTGTCTATGTTTCCATGTTACTTGCAGTATGGACAACAAAAAACCCAGCTACAGTAGGACAACCATCTGTCGCCTTGATATAGTGTGCTACTTGAGAATCTCCCTGAGGATGGCCCAGATGGGCCGAAACATGTGGGATTGAATTAGCATAAAATAGAGAAATAAAACTTAATGTGCATTCTGTTGGTAATTTTGTCATTGCACATTTCAAGTATGTGGTTTTCTGTCTGTTTTCTTGTGCGCTTTTTAATGTTTCCATATTTGTAATTTGTAATGTGCAAAAATGTTTCAGGAAAAGATGTGTGGGTGGGATCCATATTCTTTGTGGTTAGCTACAGAATGCCAGCACTTCCCAAAGTTAAACAGAACAGTAAAAGAACTTCTACTGTTTCCATGGTGATATTTTGCAATCCACATAAAAATGAAATTGCAGTTTTGGAAGATGCAAAATTTCAGTACACTGCATCAGACGAATTGTATAAGCCTGTTTCTGTAAAGCATTTTGTATGACTTACACTGCATTTCAGTGGTGTTGCTTATTCATTATGAGACTGATCTTATTTATGTTATGGACCAGCATATTTGGTGGATGTTAACTTTTCCAGGTGCAGGATCCCAACAGTACACAGGAGATGGCCATGAAATGTGTTGACCTATCATCAGCTGAGCCATCAGTTGCACAGGGCTGCATCAATGAAATAGAACTGTTGGAAAGACTGCAAAGCAACAACACAGTAATTCGCATGACTGACTTGTGAGTTGACTTACGTATGAATATTTCTTAACAACCTACAAAGAAAGTTAAATTGTAATTTTACAGACTTCACCCTCCTTAACACAGGCCATATCGTCTTTGTCGTGTGTGACTGTTGATGGGTAAATATTCAAATAACAAGTCATTCGCTGTTGAAGATTTGATACCTTCTCATGCATACCAGAGTTCTGCATCATATAAACTATGAGTTACGTGAATGGTTTAAGTCTACCAAAGATTTCCTTAGCATACTTTGGGTAGATACTGTTGTACCAAGGTTGACTGCGTGTGGTCCTTCAGTAAAAATAATTTGTTCATTGTAGTCTTTCCAAAATGTGTTCACTCACCCAGCAATGACAAGGTGCTATACTTCTTCAAATGTACGTTAGTCTCAGATATAAGACATGTTTTTCACAGTATAAAAATTAAGAAAATATGTTTTACCTCTCCAGATAAAATTATTAAGTACAATTCTTTGGCACAACCTTTTTTTTTCTTTCTTTTTATAGTGGTTAGCTTGAGGCTAACACTGCTTCTCTAGTATACTTGTACTTCGTAAGATTTCTTTGTTAGCTTTTGGGATTAATGTCAGTTACAGTAAATCCAGTATTTATCAGCTCCCACAAAGGAGCATTGTGCATTCATAGACTAAGCCATATCTGGAAAGTGTGCATGGCTCAAATCCACCTGTGTATGTGTGTGTGTGTGTGTGTGTGTGTGTGTGTGTGTGTGTGTGTGTGTTTTAAGAATATCAATATAAGAATATGCAAACAATCTGTTCCTGCAAGCAGCATTCTCATTGATATGAATTCTGTTTTTGGGTCTTGATACCATGTGGTAGTAGGCTGTGTTGCTGAAACCTCAGAGGCAGATTGTCCATCTCCACCTTATAGGTTGAAGTCCTGGAGATGGGGGCAGCATGTTCCTCTGAAACACTGGCAAAATAGGCTACTTTCACGGGGTGCAAACAACTAAGAACAGGATCGCCAACAACACTTAACCAGTGTGGAAACCTTAAATCAGTAAACATTCTCATTGGTCTAGTGGTAGCAGAGACTGGGTGTAAAGAGCCACATGAGATGGATGTTTCATTATAAAATGTTTGTTAAAAGTAGAGCCATAGCTCCCAAAATATGGAACTAGATGAATAATTTAAATCAGATTTGCATTATACACATTTTTATTAATTTACCATTTAACTTCCAGTGTGTGCCTCACCTCCTAGCCAGATGTGTTCTTCAACAATACAATTGCATATTTAGATACTAAGAGACATAAACAGTAGACAGCATAGACCAGCTGGTTAGCCAAAGACATATGTTTCTCATACCCAGCTTTCACTTATGTTAAATTAGGAATTAATCAATCTTTTAAAATTATGGTTAAAAAATGTGGTTGGCTGATCACCAGTGGTGCCTGAAAAATTTTTTTGGCAACTAATTGTTCACTTAGAATTTGAGAACTGGCTTTTGGCGTTCTGATGAGAGGTATCCAAAGAACCTACAGTCAAGATATTTAGTAAGTCAACTCTGTTTTATCTTATGGCTGGGCTGTCTGTGTTTATGACCGACAGTGCAACAGGAAGAAATTAACCCTTCGTGCTGGTCAGAAGTGAGGGCCACAAGGTGCCAGAAAATACGAAGCCAACAACAACGACATGTTAAATGACTTTAATGTGTGACTGTGTAAAGTATAAAACATAAAATGGTAAAAAGATTAAAACAGGTAATAAGTTTAAATTAAATTGAAATTACATTAAATCTCATTCTTGCAGTCAGCATATCATAATCTTATTTCCTGATTCTAATGTTTTTACCAGTTTGTATTTTATACTATATTCAATCACTGTCAGTCTTTTAACATTATTATAATTATGTTGGTGAACAAACACCTTAGTGAGCCATATGATGACAGAATTTGGGCATATATGTAAACATGATATTTTCATTCAAAAAAAGATGATAGAGTGGAATGGATACTTAAATGTCTTATATTCAGCATATTTGGAATTAAGAAATATCTGGAATTGACTTGATAATGGCTAATTTTAGCCAAAACATTTAGACACATTAGTCATATTAGTTAGTCAAGAGAACTTGATAGTGTACTAATTCACACAATATTTGTGGAAATTATATTTTTGATATATTCGTTTGTACCAAATAAGCACAGTGGAATTCACCAAGCAAATGTGCAGAAGATAATTAGCCTGGATATGGAAAATTAGTTGTCATATTGCTTCCATCTTCTGTAGATAATCTTATGAAGTTTAAATATTTTGTCATGGATTTGGTCAGAAATGATGCTTTAAAGTTGTTTCATGATGAAAGAGATATTAAATTAATTTTAGTTACTATCTATGGTTTTGTGTTTTAATAGTGAATATGCAGAAGACAGACAGATGCTGTATGTAGTCATGGAGAAGGGGGAAATTGATTTCTCCGAGCTAATAAAGAACATTTCAAAGACCAGTCGTATACCTATAATAACAATTATATATTACTGGGTAGAGATTCTGAGAGCTGTACAACATATTCATGCAAATGGTAAGTTCACTTGAACATAACATTATATCCTGCAATTGTAGCCCACTGCATTATGTGTTATGTTTAAAAAGTGCTGTTTACATAAATGTCAGACGTTTCTATGCCAGTGATTGCTCAGATTGTAACACAATGTGGTCTAAAGGTGGATGCTATTCTTTTGGAGGAGCATGCCTCCATCTTCAGGGTTGAAGGGTTAGGTCCAAGTAAAACACTGAAGTGATTATATAAGTGGTTGTATAGGTGGGCTGCAAGGAAGGTGCCCAATCAGAACCATGGGTGGGGGAGAGGGGTTATGGCCTAGATGTTTCATCATCTTCACCATCAACATCATCATTGGTACAACAGCCCTCCAGGGGCCAAGGCCTTGCTTAGTCGCTTATCCCAGGTTTCCTGGTTCAGGGCAACACTCTTCCACTTCCATATTCCAATGGCTTGCTATCATCATCCACTCCATCCTGCCAACTACATACTGGGCTTCCTCTTCCCCTTGCACCTTTTGGATTACTAATGACGATTCTCTCCACAGGTCTATCTTCCTCCATTCTAATGACGTGTCCTGCCCATCTCAGCTGACCCAACAGGCCTAGAAGACTTCAATGTGAAATGCAACAAGATTTAGAATGTGCATTTCAGTTTATTGTACAGAGTTTCAAACTGTGTTCTGTAAATTTTGCAGTATTCCTTATTTGTTAATGTTGTGGAATTTGTTCAGATTAGAATCTTGATATTAACTACTTTGGAATACAACAAAGGTGCAGGATATATAGTGGAAAGCAGGGTCCCCTCATAGCTGCTTGGCCGTGTAGGGACTGATGATACCATTCACTCTGCAGTATTTGGTTGTGTGATTCACACATTAATGCTGGAATGCGCATCACAGAGCGAATGACATCAGTTGCTGCATAGTGATTGATGACACCATCCACTCTACATAAATATTCAAATGATGGTCTTCTGCATGTAGTGGTTAAATATATTTAATGTTGTACATATTCCATGCAGTTGTCTTACACATACAAGTTTTTATTGCTAATCACTGCACACAATTTTTTTTTTCTCATACATGTTTCACCCATGTGTTGTAGTCATCATCGGGGAGCCAATATTACGTGAGCAGCATATAGGACATCGATAAATGGTAATATGCATATTAACTTTATACATACAAATTAGATACAAATCTGAAATGAGTTATTAAAATATTTTAATCCAAAATAAGTTACTAAAGTATTTTGATAACTTATTTCAGAATATTTTAATAACTTATTTCAGATTTGTATAATATTTACAGGCCCCAGCCCACCAAAAAATAGAGGTTATTTTACAATGCAAGATGCTTGGAGACAGTCTTTTGTATTTTATATATTAATATTCTATGTTTTAATACCACACATGTAGTTTAATCTGAATAATTTTACTGGTGCTATATAGCGACTAACTGCTGTGCATGAAGTTAACATGCATATTACCATTCATCGACATCCTATACACTGCTCATGTCCATGTAATATTGTCTTTCTGACAAAGGCTGCAACACGTAGCTGACACATGTAGGAGCTGAAAAAGATACTGTGTGCAGTGGTTGGTAATAAAAACTCGTATGTGGTGGTTAAATGTTTTGACATTTTAGAGCAATGTACTGCTTCCATCCTCAAGGTGACTTGATTAATTGAAGTGGATATTAAAAGTGATATGGAGGAATAAATGTGTCATTTGTATAGTATGAGTGTTTTGCCAATCACAGCTACAGAAGGCAGCTTCTGTGATGTACTCAGGGAGAATTCATTGTCCCATTCTCCCTGAATAGAATGTGGAAGCCCTTAATCTGTGCCCTGAAGAAAAGAACACAGCAGGAGTTCTCCACTAATTAGCTTCCTAATCATTATGAGGCTAGAAATGCCTTCAGTACTGACATCCACAGTGCATTCAGTCTCCCTGGTTTTCGATCCACATGCCAATCATGACAAGTGCAGCATAACAGCAGGCAGAGATCAGACCACAGTCGTTCGTCTGTGTTGTATGCAGATTAAATTAAGCATGCAATATGTAAGGCAGACACTCTTCATTCATATCAGTTCACTGTCTGTGTTACTTTTCTACATCTGTGTTTCTCATGTTGAATGGAAACTTGGTGAAAGACATCAGGCTGTTATGAAGGGAGTCTGGGGTTTGATCTGTAACTAGATACTAGGTTGGATTTTTCTATGTACACATCTTCTGGGAATGTGGTTCAGGGCCCATTTAAAGTAGTAGGTCATTTGTGGTGACCATTTTATTGAAAATAGTATAGTTTAGTCCAGCTGAGAAGTGGATTTATTTATCTCTTGAAGAAGATCATTCATACAAAGTGAAGGTATTTGTCACCAGTAACTCAAGATATATAGGTTAATTGCTGGAAATTGTACTGCCTGCAAGTGTTGAAAGCCATGAATTGTGATGTGTGTGTGGAAGGTATGCTTAAATAATTAAATTGCACTGTATCCCTTAGGTGTAATACACTCTGATTTGAAGCCTGCTAATTTCCTTCTTGTGAGTGGACGGTTGAAACTCATTGATTTTGGCATTGCGTCATCAATCCAGAGTGATATGACAAGTGTTTTCAAAGATATGGCAACTGGAACCTTCAATTATATGAGCCCAGAAGCAATTCAGGCAACACATAATACAAATGGAAATAAGTCTGGATTTAAGGTGAGTATGACTACATAAGGTTCATTGTTGGGTTGCTGTGAATATGGTAATGAACCTTCTGTTTCCATACAAGGATGGTAATTTCTTGACTGGCTGAGCCACATGACAAAAGACAGGTTCCTTCAAAACACTGGTAACCATGTACAAAAATATTCAGTGTTAAAATCCAGGAGACCACAACCTTAAGATTCACAACCATGAAAACTTCAAACCTTACATAAATGACAAGTGCTTGAAAACAGTGTCTAGGAAAACACTTGGACATAATTGAAATACAGGATGCCGGTCATGTAGTTAGGGTGGGCAAGGTAATGCATAAAGAACTTTGGTGGAGTAGTTAAGTGGCGTCTGAAGCTTCAGATTCTGCTTGAGTAGCATTTGTTAGTTATATACTCATAAAATAAGTAAGGGAGAGCCTTGTGAGAACTGGATGTTAGATACCACAGACTGAATGTGATCAGGCGTAATGGAAATTTAAAGCCGTGGTCCATGACATACTGCACTTCAGTACTACACTGTTAAAATCAGTGATGTTGAGGTGGGTGAAGTGAATAGTCTAGACAAGTGAATGAAATATGTGTACAAAATTTTAAGGAACTGAATGAAAATAGAACACATGAAAAACCAAGGCCATATGAAACAAAGATTGGTAATGGCATCAAAGAGAAATAGGTTCTTGCAAGTGAACCTGATTGAAGTGGCTTGAGTTAAGAAGTTAAGAACCAGTAACAGGTTTTTGTGGTGATGGTAATGATCCTTTATGTTCCATAAGAACTAATTTCATGGATAATTAAAAACCATTCACCTGTTCAGTGAATATCCTAAACCATGTCAGCTTTACTTCCAGTTTTGTTTGTAAGTGTATAAGAATGTACTAGCCACCACTAAGGGACAACTTTGGAACACCTACTAAATCTGTTTTATGTGTGTCTGATTTAATTATACAGTGAAACTCGCTTAAGAAAAACCCAGTTAAGAAAATTTCCCATCTAAGAAGTCAGGATAAAAAAACACCAAAATTCTCCCATTTCATTAAAATTACCCTTTTAAGAAGTTTCCCACTTAAGAAGTAGGATTTTCTTGACATTTTCAAAATTTTCTTAACAGGGTTTGACTCTAATTGCATCTTTAATATGTGTAATGTGTCTTGAAGGTACAAAATACAGCATATGAGAGAGTGTGAACTAGTTAGATGTAAAAATTTCTGTTGATATTAGAATGAACAGAATCTTCGTTTTACTTACTTAACCCTTTTATTGCAGTTGCTCAAAATTTTGAGAGTGTATCTGATACAGAATATGATAGCTATGAGTGTCCTTTTAGTCCAATCATATATTTTCGTAATTTATTTCCAGATCAGTTACAAATCAGACATCTGGTCCTTAGGCTGTATTCTGTACAATCTGCTGTATGGAAAGACACCGTTTCAACATATAGGCCACCCATGGGCCAAGGCTGCTGCCATTACAAACCCAAATCATACTATTGACTACCCCAAAACTCGCGAGGATTGTCCACCAGTGCTACTTGAAGCAGTGCAGCTGTGCTTGACTTTTGATCCAAAGAAGAGACCCACAGCAGCAGAGCTTCTAGAACTACCATACATCAATTATAACACAGTCAGAAGATCTTCCTCTGAAACTGAGCACAATAATTAGATTGTCCTCAGGTGATAAACTGACAGTTCAGCAGGCTTGTAAGGTTGGTGGTCTGTGAGGTGTAGTGTCATTCAATCACTGTTCATCATTAAAACTGATTATTTTACCACCAGATGGTCCAGTGATCTGAAGTTCATATTTGTTATGTACAAGAATATAGCTGATGCACACAGAAGTGCAGATTTTGTAGTCTAACAAATCTAAATCATCAGCTTTTCATCCTTCAGTATTGCTTTTGTCAGTGAAGTATAATTTTCTTTTGGCATCCTTTGTACCTGAAGAAACAAGGTTACACATAAAACGTACAATTAAGAAATTCTGAAAATATATGATAGTTGTGTATGTATTTATAATGTGATAAATAAAAAGTTTTTGCTATAAATAGGAAGTAATGACAAGATGTACTGTGATTCAGTATTTCATATATTAAAATCAATTGCTGTTGCTTTCTTTTATTCATTGTAATGGCTTTGAATTTTTGCTTGGAAACCAGCAATGTCAGAAAGACAGATACACACTGCCTAATTATTCCCTGTAAGGAGGTGTTCTTTTAATTGTTTCTTCAGCATATGAAAGTCCATGCCCAAGAACTTCCAGAAAAGGATTTTTCCTGTTCACATTTTTATGTTTGGGAAGACTGTGCTGAGGCTGGATGCAGAAAGTTCATCTCTGTTGTGGTATCAAAATACCTCTAGTTATGCAGTTATGCCCAAAAGCCAGATTAAAATATGGAATGGAGTATTCTGGAAACTATTGTCATGTATTTGTGAGATATTAAAGCCTATGAGCATTTGAGACAAAATTTTACTTTAAAGAAAATCTCCAGTGGTCTCATACACAGCACAAAATTTGAATTGGCTGTGAGGTTATTAAAATGTTAAAAGTTTCAGATATGTGAGAGGATCAAAAATCTTCCAAAATTCAGTTGTATTGGGATAACTGCATTTCCTGGCAAAGCAAGAGGTGTGAAGTTTGCAGGGGTAATCTGTGCACTATCTGTGGAGCTAGTTTGAGCAGGCTGAAACATGTTAGTGTGCCATAGTCAGCTGTGAAATGAAAGTGTGTTGCCAGTGCACACTGCAGTATCTTAGTTTGAACAGCAGGAAAACATCAAGTTCTTTTGCGAACTGCAGAAATCATCAGCAGAAACTCTTGTAAGCCTCATTGTGGTTTATGGAGACGAAGCTCTTAAAACATCTACTGTGTATGACTGGTACAGGCAACTTCAAAATGGCCAAGAATCACTAGAAGACAAAGGGCATGGCTGGCCAGCAACCTCAAGGAATAATGAAAATGGACAAAGTTCTCACAGTTTTTACATCAGATCAGCGTGCGATGATTGAACAGGTAGAAAATGAAACTGGCATTCACACAGATGAGTTCAGATCATTCCAAAAGAAGATTTGTTGCTGTGATTTTTGCGTGCATGTGTGTGTGTGTGTGTGTGTGTGTGCATGTGCATGCATGCAAACTACATCTCTTCCTACATCCCTTGCAGTGAAGCAGTATTTAGTAAAAACGAAATTCTTATCATCTGCCAGCCACCATATTCCCAAGATCTCTCTATGTGTGACTTCTGATTCTTCTTGAGATTCAAGACTGGCTCAAAGGTCATTGTTTTGCATCAATAGAAGACATTAAACATAATGTGACAGAGGTCTCCCAGCTGTACCAAAAGGGGTCTTCCAAGAGATGCTTCCAGCAATGTCAGGGCAGATGGAGCAACCATGCCTGTGCAGAAAGGCAGCACCAATGCACATATTTTCAGAATTGAGGGCTATGTGGCTTCTGGAGTTTACCCATCATCTGCTGTTCCAAGAAGCACAAAATGTTACATGTTTTGAAAACTGGATCTGGGTAGGGATCTGCTTAGTAGGGTATTAGAAATGGCTGTTTTCAATCATATATTCGTGACACTGATGGGACTAGTCTTGAACCAGGTTATTTAAAGTGTTTGCTAGAGCCATGAGAAGGCACTTAAAAAAAGTCTCCCCTCAGTGAATTTTGTCACATTTTCCTCTGAAGTTTGTTCAACTGATTTCCGTATTGGTACCTGATATGACAGTGGCATGTATCTTGCTTTATTTATTGTGGTACTAATACAGGTGATGTACATGATTTTTGGTATAACTGAAAACAAGTAAGGGAATGGAGTTTTAAAAATAGTTCAGTAAATATTAGGAATATGCAGTTGGAAGGATCTTGCTTTCCATGTTCTGCCAGTGCATATTAAACACTGCTTATGCTAACACATGTGAAGGGAAGGTTATCAACAGATGTATATGAATTGACTGTAATTTAACCCATATTTCTATTAACTGGTCATGCTCATTAATGGCACATTAATTCACCAGCAGAACTATGGGAGCACATCATTGTAGCAACTAACGCAGCCTTGTTAAAATCTTTCTTTTAACATACCAAGTGCATGACATATGTAATTATAGTAATGAGGCACTTCTATTTGTTGAAGGAATAATGAAGTTATTTCCAGAGCAGAATATATATATATATATATAAGTAAAACAAAATGTAGTAATGGGAATAAAGATGGTATGTAACCAAATTCTACCCAGTATTTTAATCCAATCTTCAGGTTCCTGAGAAATCTGCAGGCTACCAAATGTTTAGTGATGCTTCTGGCATTTGAGCACAGTTTAAGAGTTTGTGGGCCCCTCTACGAAGTCATTCCTGACACTTTCACATGTCCCTTATCAATAATTGAAATTCCAGGAACATTTTCTTCCAAGCTCTGTTTTGCAGAAGTCACAAATGCATGGCAATGCAAAGGTGTGTAACTAATATTATCAGACGCATTGTGTAATTCCTGTAAGGAATGACAGATAGGTGAAAATTGATATTAACAAGAATGTGAAAGTGTGCAGTAATGCAGTATTCACCAGAAGGAATTATAAGTGACATGCTGCTATTCATGCTCTTCAAATGGTTGTACTTATAAGAAGGTAATACAGAAAAATAGGGCATGAAAGGTACACATGTGTTTGTAGAGCAGCATGGAAAGATGAATATAACCAGACAGCTGGAAAGGAACATGTGTACTCAGAATAGTACAGAAAGATTCAATAGGCCTACATGTAACTTCACTAAAATCACATAACTTGTTTGATATATGCTCTGAAATTATATTGTAACGGAGCACTGAGTTCAAAGAATAAAATCAGGTTTCATTGCAGCCTAAACTCAATGAAGATTTCCCTTTGTTTTCTTCTTGTTTAACCCCTTAAAGACGAATCGTATCTGTTTTATATAAGGACTCAGTGTGTACCGCGCTGTAAACACTGTACACCTTGGTTATACAAAACCAGTCAGTTAATGCTGTATAAGGCAAAATGCGCTGTTTGTTCTGAGATCTGTACAAAACACATAAATGCAGCGTGAGCACTACCTAGAATGCTTGAATGTTACTCCTGATGGTATGTAAAGTTACCGCTAGGCTTGGAAAGGTTAATGGTGATCTTTGGCAGAAAAATCTGAAGCATTTGTTTTAATGTAGAATGAGCTACTGTGATAAGATTAACTCAGGAAATGACGAAAAGAATATTGGTGCAGGTGGTCGTGGATGTAATGCTGTAGTGCCTTTATCCTTATCAAAGTATGCTAGAAAACTTTTTTTGTACTTTAAGTAGTAAATTAGGTAAGTTAAAAAGAATTTATGCTATTACGTATAAGTGGTAATTAAAATTTTCCACTCTAAATGAAAATTGAAATGATTTGACAATTGTTTGTAAGATTCTCCAATATCAGGGTTAATCAGACTCACTTGTTGGACATTATTTATCCTGTGTATTTTGCTTAAAATATTCGTTTATAAAACCAAGCAAATGTGTATATGACAAACACAATCATACAGTCTTTCACTCCTGCATGTTTTGACATGTCTGTGCCATCCTAAGGGAGTTCATACACATTTAAAACCTGCTAACATATAACAGATTACATCTGTAATATTCATTATATGTGACACTCAGCAGCCAGATTCAAAGTGCAGGGTGGTTGCTGTGTATAACATAAATACATAATAATACATAACACTTTATAAATCGTTTTTGCAGTTGATATGAAATACATAAAACCATAGAGGGTGGTTAAAATTCTACATTTATTACATTTATGGTATTTATTATGTCATTTTAACCATGGCGTGTTACTTTTTGTTGGTGGTTTTTTATGACGTGAGGAAAACAAAATTTTTCCTTTCGTTTCTTGTCGAAAAGTGGTAAATTTCTTCCTTCTTTGTGATGTATATACGGTAAACCTGGACACTGGAACATTTAACAGTGAACGGAAAGACCAGTTTTAAAACTTCTAAACATGGGAACGGGCTCAGTCAACTGCTGCGTGAAGAAAAGAAGGAACATACTCCCTGAGGGCAAGGACTGGGGAAAGGGGTCGATTGCTGATCCTTCTAAGTTGAAAATACGCCTCGAAAGTATATTTAACGAACGTAGTTCATTGACAGTCACCTTAGTGCTATGTACATGTTATTTGCCCGTGTGCACTAGATGTCAATGATCGCTGCACGTGCACGTAATGCAGCGGATTTGTCGTCAGCGTTTGAATTGGCAGAGCCAAGTCAACAACTGGAGCCAGAACGATTTAGCAGTCCCATGTGTGTGTTTACATTTTCATCAGTAATCCGGATTTGAGCATACGTCACAACCACGCATCAGTCAGCGTCACATGATGCAGTATTCTCCATGGAGGATTTTATATAGTATGTGAAGGATAAAGGTAGGTTAATCATGATTTCGTTAGATAATGCCCAAATATCTGATTGATAAAATAAGGTAAACTATTGACTTTAATTTGCATGATGTTGATAGTAATAACATAACAGGAATTACGGTAATGGTTATCACTTGCAAACAATATAGGTTATGTTTTCAGCTTCATCGTTAACATTTTAGTACACAAAGAAATGCGGTATCTTCGAGATTATATTTAAAGACTGTGGTTGTTGTGTTCGAATAAGTTATCGTAAATCGCAAATTCATTCATAGGTTAGGGAAAGGTAGCATGTTAGAATAATTTCTTAGGATTAGCTACTGTAAATAAACCTCAAATTCTGTGACATGAAGCACACGGTGTGGGCGATATGCAGAGGTTGTCACTCGTAACAAACAACAAAAACCGGATATTTCTTCAGGTTTAAGACTAACATAAGAAAAGTGAGGTCATATCTAGGAATCTGGAGTAAAATTTTCATGTGGGGTGTCGTTCGTTTCATTGCAGAAGCAGTGCATCAGACAAATGTGTACACCTGTACACTAGAAGGGCATTTCTGTAGACACTGTTGTAATATCTGGAGATATCTGACATGCTTTTTTGCTCAGTGTAAATGGTGAATTTAGTGTTGACTCCGCTTCTTTTAGCATAGTGAATTATGATCCAGGCCTGTGAGCAGTGATATAAAGAGCACAGCGAACTGTTTGGGTGTTTAACTCTGCTGCTTATATCATCACTCATCAACTGCTACCACCTTGTAATCCCAGTGTACCTACTAAATACTGTTATTCCTATATATAATAACAGAATGGCATGCCTTAGGCTAGTTGTGCCAAGCCATTTATGTGTGTGACCTTAAAGTAGCAAATGGCATGTGACACACGACCCTACCATGGAAATGGCAGTAGTCACTGTTATTTACTATAAGTGAGCCAATACTAATGCTGTTTCTTGAACACTACATAATATTGCCACGTATTAAAAAAAGTATATTAAATTTTTAATGATACTTGTCAAATCAAATGTTTTTGTGAGACAATATTAAATACACAAAACATGCAAGAAACAAATCTTTATTTAAGTAACTCATTAGTTATTCATTAGTAGTTCATTAGTTATATAAAATGTAATTGCTCCAGTATGTTTAAAATTAATAAATATAGATTCAATAATTACATTTTCTCTATTGTTCTGTTTGAATTTAGATACAAATTTTGATTTTTTTTCATAATCGTCGAGTTCTACATAAAACCAGGGCTGTGGAGTCAGAGTCAGAAGGAAGTTTAGGTAGTGTCGGAGTCAGTAAAACTGTACCGACTCTGACTGCGACTTCAATTTAAAATCTTAACTAGATACTCCAAATTCAGAGCCCTGATATCGTCAATGACCACTAGACTTGTACTTAAATATAGGTTATAAGTCAAAAAAGTAGCCTGATGATTCATGTGGTGGCGATGAAATGTCTTATAGGTTTACCATTATTAATACAGATTGAGATTTTATGAATGAGCCAGAGTCGGAGTTTTAAAAATTGAGGAGTCGGAGTCAGATGTTTTGTGTACGGACGTCGCAGCCCTGCATAAAACCTTCTCACGATCCTATGTCAGACACCCCAGGATACTGATTTGGGTCGTGACCTGGGGGTGGGAGCCACTGCCTTAGGCTTTCACTCTCTCTCTCTCTCTCTCTCTCTCTCTCTCTCTCTCTCTCTCTCTCTCTCTCTGTCACACACACACACACACACTCATATTTATTGTTCCTTAATTGAAAGTATGTTCATCGTGGCATTACAGTCCTTCCATTTAAGATTTTTCTCCATACAGTGTGCAAATCCAGCCCTCTGCCAATAAACTTTAAATCTGGGTGTTACTTTATACATTTTTATTTACAGATGCATATGAGTTACTGGTTTGGAACTGCTGTTGGTGATCTGCTCTTCAAGGGGTTCACCATTAAGTCAACATCAGGTAGATGTATTAATATACTTACAAGTATTGCAGCAGGCAATTTGCAAGAATATTCTTTTGCAGAAGTTAACCAGTTATATGATGACAGTGAAAGAGAACTGTCTTCTCATACATATATATATAGTTGTTTGGGTGGTGTAGGCTGACAATCTTTGCTATGAAAATGGTTTTATGGTACAGATCTTTTAATAGAGATGGATTCTTTGGAATTATTTAAGTGATGCTTGAAGGACATTGACTGTCTGTAGTTGGAATGTTACAAACATAAAAAAGGTCTCACAGAGTCTTCTCATGTAGACAACGAAGAAGCAATTCAGTATAGTTTGGCACCAAATGTGGTGGGTGAGTGGGTAGTACGTGCTTCATTTCTGAAAGGCCTCATCTTCAACCATTCTGTTGGCTGAGGTCTTTTGTTTTTCCTCAGTCCCTCCTGGCAGATACTGGGATAGTACATCAAGTTGGTCATGACAGGTCGTCAGTGTTTCCTTCGACATTCTTTCCAATTTATTATTCACTAATCTTCATACTCTTCAACACTGTAGTCTGAGCTGCTGACATTTGTTAAATAAACTGTATGTAAAATGAGATATGATACGGCCAGAGTAGTTCAGGTTGCCTGAGGGGAAGTCGTAAAAATGGAAACCTTGTGTGTTTGTGGAGAAGGAAATAGTAGTTTCAGTTTGCAGATTTACTTTTTGATAAATCAGAAATTCAGAGCTGTCAAGACTGTAGGATTTACTAATAACAGGAAGTCGTATTTACCTGTAATTCTTCAAGGTGAGTAGTGCAATTGCCCAAACTGCAGGTAAAAGTGATAATAGAGATTAGAGGCTAATGGGTTTTGATGACACTTATGTTTTTGTGGAACTTGCCGCCACAGTCTTCAGGGTTGGAGGAACTGTGACCAGGTAGATGCTGAAAAGAGGCCTTGTAAACATGCCTGTATCACTGACCCCCCCCACCCAAGTGGTCCTTGTACAGTTAAATGATGCATATGAATGTCATGTCACAGAAAACCTTTCACCTTTGTAATTTTGCTTTTTATATTCTTTGCTGCTAATGCAGTACAACAATTTGAACATGTGATATAGATTTTACATCATCTCCATTAAATACATGGATCTTTTCAGAATACCCAGTTTTTGTTAAAGTAATTTTTATGTATAAGGTAAAATAAAATGATGATTTGTAGACTGTGTTTACCTGAGTATAAAACAGTTTTTGCATAATTTATCATCTGAAAAATGATGACTTGCCTTGTAATCACACACCAAATTAGACATGTTCTGTACAGCTGTGTTCTTGAAAATAGAAGGTAATGAAGAGCAGTAATCTTATATGCAGGGTTGTCATATATTTGGGTAAGTATGGTATTTACTGTTCCACTTTGTAGCAGTAACAGATGAATGATGACTGTAGCCAAAAATTAGGTAATTCTGTGTCATATCGTACTTTTAATTATTACTGTGAAGTCAACAAGCAAAGTTCCGAGACTAATAGTCTTGAGAATACTGTTACACCATGTCGTGTGTGTGCGCGCGCGCGCGTGCGTGCGTGTGTGTGTGTGTGTGTGGACACAACAAAGTCTTAGTATCCATTATGTAACATTTAACTTATTAGTGCACATAAATTAGTTGTGAGAGTTATTGGGCTTCTTTTACATTCTAACATGAAGTTGTTTCCCCCACCTTCCTTTTTTCTAGTAAGTTATAGGAAAGTGTGAAGTCATTAAGTGTACAGAAATACCAGTTGGAGTTATAGTTTTACGTAATTTTCAGCATGAATGACATCAGTGTACTGCTTTGATACTTTTGCTCGCATGCCTGAGAACAACACAGTCATTTCGTAATGCATAGTATGTACAACTGTGATATCAGTAAATTATTTTAGACCGAAATATGTAGTATTGTAGATAATAATGTTACCCATAAGAATAGTATATTGATAGGTATGTGGGAATTTTTAATGTACTATTTATGTCTTAAAATTACACACATGGTGTTAATGGGAAATGGACAGGTTGTGTGAGAGCTTTTAAGCAGAGAAAGACTTATAGTTATTCATTTGTACATATGGAAGCATTTAAATGACCAAAGCTGTGACACATAATCTGTTGCTTTGTTGCAGCTCTGGTATCAACGTGCTTGGGATTAGCATCTCTCGCGATACTGTATGAAGCCATCAAGGTGTACCAAGCACATGTCAAGTACAATACAGTATTGCGAGATGAAGATTGCCACTCCTCCAAGTGTACAAATGAGAGGTCTTCACTGTTGGGTAATGATGGCAAGAGTCACATGTCTTATTCGCACAAGTATGTGTCATTTTAATGTAACTTATACTGAATTAGGTAGTTTTGAGGTTGTACTTTTATTGGCTGAGAGGAACTATGCTTTTCAGTGATACATTTTACTTAATGGCTGAATGAGAATACACTGTCCCATTACATCAGAATATGTTCCTAAGGACATGAGTCTTTAAGGTTGTGTAAGATGTTTCTCTGGCATTTTGTGGCAGCCAGTGACCTACTGATAAACTGGTCATATTGTGCAGCAGAAAACTGTGTTTGCACAGAGAATAGAATTTCCTCTGACATTTCAAAACTGTAAAATTAGTGGATTTACAAAAAAAAATTACATGTTCTCTGATCTTAAAAGTTGTTTAATTTGCAATGTGGTACCTTAGAAAATACCACTGAAATATTGTAGTGTAAACAGAAAGAGGTGCAGATGTAAATATTAGATATTTTTAATCTGCATTGCTAGCTGTAAGCTAAACATTTGTTTGTACTGCTGCAGTGAATCTTATCACACTTACCCTGGCTGGTTCTTTGGTGGTACAGACGAGTGGATATACCAATTGCAACATGCATTTATACACCTTTTGTGTGTGTGTGTGTGTGTGTGTGTGTGTGTGTGTGCACGCGCACGTGTGTGCGCGCGTGTGCGTGCGTGCGTGCTCGTGCACATGCTGTGAGAAGGGGGATTTTGATTAGGAAAGGTGTTTTACACAGGTTCTGTTTTGCTTTCAGGCTGCCCATTCTCTTTCTTCAGACTGGATGGTATATTGTACAGGATGTGCTCTCTTATATCCTTATGTTATCTGTTATGACATACAATGGATATTTTACAATAGCAGTGTGTTTGGGTGCTGGAATTGGCTACTTGGTGTTTGGCCCCGTCTTGATTGAAATTGGCATCAGAAATGGTGGAGTACGTCCGCCAAAAAGATTCTGCCGAGTGTGTGTGGGTAGGTGTGATTATTATAAAATTTCGTATGTTACAGTCATTAAGCTTCTTAGATGAGAGAGATCTGTATTGTGTGTCAGTTGTCTCATGTTAAGTAAACATGTAGTATATAACAAAAACTGCAGTTGAATGTATAAAACTGTAGCTGGTAGAATTATTTCGGCGTGAATTATTTTGGAAAAAATATAGTTCCTATTACATGAAGAATGAGATTTTCTAACAAGCAGTCCAACTGATAGTAATGTTTAGAATTTATTTTGTGATTTTAATTTTTAGAAGCTACAAGAAGTGTGGACGACATACAACAGGCACACAGTTCATTACGTGATGTTGCAGAACAGGATTCATTAGTACATCAGAGCGACCAGGGTCACTGTCATGAATCGGTTGCTGTGGTTCACAGAGCTGACATTGAAGTGCAGCCTGACCATATTGTCTACTAAGTCATTTATGATCTTGTGCTGTAAAGAACACAGGAACTGGTAATGAAAGGTATGCTAATTTTGTAAAGGGAGTGTTGAAAATGCAGGCTGCTGTCCTATCTACCATGGTCTGTGTGATTCACTGAGATGAGTTGTTTCAGAGTAGGGGGAACAGACTGGCATTTTAAGACTGATATGTAGAAATCTGTATTCAAAATAGGAAGTTTTTTTAAAACAGCATTCAGTAATATATGTCGTGCATTTTGAGTGTTTCCTAGCAATAATTCATGATATTAAATGAGGAAGGCACGAAGTGTGTATATAGCTGCTTGTTATTCCATATATGTATTTTGGAAGTTGCTAGTTATCTGTTGTAAACTATATTCTTTTACACATAATAGGTATTTTATTACCTGGGGTACATTTTGTATGGCTTTATGAATGTGCATATGGATTTGATGCGTTCTTGACAACGGCACTCTTCATTTAATGAACAAAGTATTTAATTTCAAGACTGCTGTGTTCAGAAGATCCGAGGCTGCTTTTTTATAAATGCTTCCACTGGGGATAGCCAAATGTGCTAATTTAGACTATATTGAAGTTCGTATGTGAACTCAAACTAGTTCTGTGGGGAAGTGAATTGTAATGAAGTAAAAGCTACAGCAGACGTGGAAAGCCCTTTGTGATCTTTGATGAATGTCAGAGAAAGTGTATAAAGTACACTGATCCCTTTGAAATTAAGTTGTTCCTGTGTTAAAAGCTGTGAGCTCATCATAAAAGTACACAGTGATTGATGCAAAATTATGCAAAGGAAACCCGGACCAAATGAAATGAAACTATACCTTGCAGCATCAGCTTTTCCATTGGAGGCTGTAGTGTGTATCACACTGTTACTTAGTCTTCATGCTCACACTGCAATGTCAGTATTCCCAGTTGCTGCAGGTAACAGTTACATGACTACCTTGGACATACCTTAGAGACTCATTATACCTTATGCAATGCACCATTGTTCATTTGACATTTTCTCACTGAAAATGATCCCGTGCTAGTATCAAAGAACAGCATTACTATTTTTAAAACATGAATTTTATGATTAGACTGTGGTGTGAGTACAGCTAAAGCCCAACTTGAGAAGGCAGTAACCGTTCTTCAATTTTGCCATCATGTCAGTGTGCACAATTTATTTTGCTGTTCTGGTATGATTTTGAAGCACTGGACATTAAAAATTGACCAGAACGTACATTCTTAACACCAGCAAGTAACACAGAAAAATAGTGGTAAATGCCTGAGGTATTCTTGATCATTCAGCATACTGTGATTTTACCAAATCCATGTTGTTACAGAGTGGAATGTCAGCTGTACGGACTTTTTGAGTCTGTTGATAATGTGCGCATCAATATTCTTGTCTTACATTACATGTGCTTATCAACCCATGTTATTGTCACAACATTGTTTGCTCTTGTTTACCTTGCTTGCACATTTTATTCTGTATATGATGGATGATCTGTGCCATTTGAACCACAAAGACTGGTGGGCCAAGTCGCTATACCGCCGTGTTAAAAAAATCCCATGGTGGTTAGGCCCTTCCACACCTTCCTTACAGAGAATTATAATTCAAACTTGTTTTCACTAAAACAGAAATGTTTGCAGATGTGATCACATTATGCATTGATATGAGTTGTGGAAGTCCACATAAAATTTTTGAATTCCTCCTTTGCCACTGTGTGTACCTGGTAGTTTACTTGTCCTTCTGTGTGTGACAGTTTTGAAATGAATGAGTGTGGGTCAAACCCTTACAGTCCTGATGCACATAGGCCTTTTTTTAGCCGGCCCTTTGTGCCCCCTTATTAGGCCTGAGTCATGAGAGCCCTGTCCTTCAAAAGAAGTTCCACATTGCCCCCAGACTCAGACCTCTAATGTCCTTAGGGTCCGTGAAAAAGGATCCCAGATGAATATGCCTCAGTGTCACCAAAGTGTCACACTCACACAAACACGTGGGCTGAGGATTCCTCCCCAACCCCATTACATATCTTTCAGAGTGCCCAGAAAAGAAGCTCCCCTCCAGGTTCCCCTGTGGAGCTCCTGCATCGAGAAAGGTGCTCCATCTCCATAGCCCTGTTTACATATCTTTCAAAGTCCCCAGAAAAGAGCCCCCCCCCCCCCCACCTCCAGGTTCCCCATACAGGGCCCCTACATAAAGAAAGATGTTCTATCACCAGAGCCCTCTTTACATATCTCTCAAAGTTCCCAGAAAAGAAGCCTCCCTCCAGGATCTCCTTACAGAGCCCCTACATAGAGAAAGATGCTCCATCTCCAGAGCGCTATTTACATATCTCTCAAAGGCCCCAGAAAAGAAACTCCCCCTCTGGGTTCCCCTTATGGAGCCCCTACATAGAGAAAGATGTTTCGTCTCCAGGGCTATCTTTACATATTTTTCAAAGTTCCCAGAAAAGGAACCCCCTCTGGGTTCCCCTTATGGAGCCCCTACATAGAGAAAGGTGTTCCCCAGAACCCTCTTTACATCTCTCTCAAAGTCCCCAGAAAAGAAGCCTCCCCCCAGGATCTCCTTACAGAGCCCCTACATAGAGAAAGATGCTCCATCTCCAGAGCGCTATTTACATATCTCAAAGGCCCCAGAAAAGAAACTCCCCCTCTGGGTTCCCCGTATGGAGCCCCTACATAGAGAAAGATGTTCCATCTCCAGAGCTATCTGTACATATCTTTCAAAGTTCCCAGAAAAGGAGCCCCACCCCCCTCTAGGTTCCCCTCTCAGAGTCCCACAGAAACAGATGCTCCACTCCCAGAACCTTCCTCTACCTGTCTGTCAAAGTCCCTGGTGAAAGAGCCCCCCCGTCCAGGTTCCCTATCGGGGCCCCTACGGAGAGAGATGCCCATCACCATGACCTACTATACATATCTCTCAAAATTGCCAGTAAAGGAACCCCTCTCCAAGTTCCCCATCAGGACCCTATGGAGAGATGCCGATCACCAGGGCCTTCTACACGTATCATTTAGAAGGCCCAGTAAAGAGCCCCACTTCTAGGTGCCCCTCTCAGAGGCCCCATAGAGAGGAACGCTGCATCTCCAAAGCATGCCTGTACTCGTCTCTCAAAGGCCTGGGAAAGGAGCCCCCTACCTGGGTCCCCAGCGGGGCCCCCATGGAAAGAGATGCCCATTCCTAGAGCCCTCATACCTTCAATTCACTCATACACAGTGAAAGAAATATGGTCACCATCCATGGAGCCCGATGTGGATGGAAGGCCTACATACAATGGGGTGCAGCCAGATTCCCCAAGGGGACCGTTCTGGACACTGCCGGTGACTACCCCAGTGCCATGCAGCCATCAGCACAGTACCTTCCACCTTGGCTTGGGTAGACCAGAGCCCTGTCAGTCAGCATGTGTTGTGGTAATCCTCTACAGGGTATCCACTCCACACCTGTTACCACCCACATGACCCAGGGTACAGATAGCCAGCATGTGTCAGGGCACCCCCGTCACACCTGTTAGTGTGTGTCAGGGTAGCCCCCCCCCCCCCCCCCCGTGTGACAGTTTTACTTGTGATGGATGGATTCGCACTTGTTACTGAAATTTATGAAGTGAAGTAATTTTTAGTTGGAGGAATAAACATGTTTGATAGACTTGTAAAAGTGAGATTTAGTGTACATAATATGTGGTCTTCCTCTACATGCTTGTTACCAAGCCTAATGAAGGATTAAGCAAAATCAAACCGAAAGCTGTTAAATAAGTGTTCAATAAATATTTGTGTTTGTCTTATGACTAGATTCAAAGACGCAGTAAGTGGAGCACAACTCTACCCCTGACAACTGCAGCAGGGGTATACAGTTACAGCCATAGACACAGGTATATGTCCTGTGAAATTGCATGACTTTTACTTTGTCGTGTATGTCGAAACCTCATACTACATTCCATTTCCTGTTCTCCATGCATAGAACTGCAAACTGAAACATGAAAGCAGGTTAGTTTGTTATCAGTTGTAATCCGTGATCCGGGCGTCACGGATTATCTTCTCTAGATGCTACACGTGGTCAATGGTGCCCGTAAGGGTTTGCGAGCACCAAGGATCACCGGTACGTGAGTAGCTGGCGATCGCAGATGGAGTACCGGACTGTGTTCACCTGTACCGAGACGACTACACCTGTGTGTGTAAGCTGATGCCTGTAATCCATGGTATGAGAGACATATGTAGGTAATCTCTGGCAGTTTACTATGTCATGGGGGGTTGTTTTACGTGTGTACACGTGGATGGAAATTGGAAGAGAAGAAGCTGGTGGAAGTAGTTGGATATTCGCGCATTTATTAGTAAAATTGTAATTACTTGACGGAAGAATGGGGTGGAAGTGTTGGACGGTGAAAGGTACAGTATTAATATTCTCGTGGTTTTAATTTATACTGTCTTAAATGTTCGTTAACAGACATCACATATCAGACCACTGAAAGAAAGTTACGTCGTGCAATATGGTTTACGTTTCTTCTCGTTAAAATATTGCAGTCAGGTGGTTAGTTGGGCGGTTGGATGGACTGCTGAATGAGGGAATACGGATATACTGTACCCATGATTTTATTGTGCATTTGTAAGTTGTGTGTTTGCACGTCGTGAAGGCGTAGGAGAGAGTGGAGGTATGGCGCCGTTGATTTTTAACCTTAGCATTGTGTGGGAGTCGTCAGCTTCGCTCCGCGATAGCTGTACCCACGGTGCCTGCTGAGTGGTTATGGATGCTTTGGAGGAGCGAACAATTGAGTGGTTGTACATATTAATTTGTAGCCAATTGTGTCAAGTCCAATGTATTGAAAGTTGTAGGGATAAGTGTACTTTTAAAGGGTACTTGTTACGGTTTTTAAATTTTTCTAAGTGTTGTGAAAGCAGGTTTGATCACTTGGATAACAGCTAATGAGTTTTATGTATGAATTTTCATTCCTTGGGCATTATTAAGAACATTAAAGCTATTAGTGACGTTTTATGTTTATTCATGAGCAGGCTGGTACTCTCGATTTGATCCTTGATATTTTGATTAAGGTTTATTTTGGTTTTCATCAGTAGTTTCAGGCAAATGTCATGATATTTTATAATTAACCATGGCCATTTTATCCCCATGCTTCTGGTTTGGTAGCGCATAGTCATCTGAGGCAATTAAATCCTCTGCAGTTAATGTAGTATTTTTAAACAGATTATGAATTATTCAACCATATGACATGTGACTGGTGTTTTGTGACAGTATTGGGGTTAGAAATTTCAGAGAGCCAGTGCCATATAATGTAACTCCATGTATTTGATGCAATGTTTATGGTTGCTGTTATATTATATTTATGTAACAGATCATGTAATGCTATGCACCTACCATTCTTGAGTTATTCATATGTGACATTGATAATTCTGAGCAGTTTGCTAACGTGGTAACACTTCTAACTTGTATTCGGGAGGTGTCTGGTTTGCATGTCGTATGGGACACCGGCTATTGTGACTGAGATTTTTTCTTGATTTTCTTCTGCCATTCTAGGAAAATTCTGTGTTACAGCCTTAAACTGGGCCATGGCCACTTCCATCCGTATCCTTTATTATTTATGACTTATCTATCATCTGACACTATATAGCCTGAGTTACTAACAGTATCATTAAATAAACTACAAAATAAAGAAAAGTCTTTCATAGTAATACAATATGAGAATTTTATTATATTTAAGTCTTTGTGTATTTTATTTACAGGCAGTGTTACAACCTTGAAATTGAATGTCTTTTCTTTGCTTGTTCTGCTATTGGTAACAGTTGTTGTGAAAGGACAACAAAGAGTTGCGCCAGGTGTTCCTCCACAACAGTATATGGGGCAAGTAAGTTGTTGATTGTTTAAATCAGCTTCACCGAGATTGTCACATTCATGGCCCACCTTTTTGAGGAATTTTACAGTTCAGTTTTCTGCTGCATGAAAGTTGCCGTGGTAAGCTGAAGTCATGAGCTGTTGACCTCCAACTTCTAAGTAGGCGTCAAACTTTTGTAATATTTCTCAACACATGCTGAAGTTGTCTTCAGATATTAACAATTGCTTCTTTGAAAACTGTCCATCAATTCTTGTGAAGAAAGTGGCTTGTCCTGCTTCTTCTTCTTCTGTTAATTCCATCAATAATGGCATCAGAATGAATTTCAGGTAATAGGTGGAAACTTATGTTGTACGTTTTCTGTGCAGTTGGTGCATATAAACAAGTTTATCATCAACAAATTGCAGTAATTCCTGAATATAAAAGCACTTGTACATGTTTCATCTACTTTCTGTAGCCATCTTCAGGGAGTATCAATACTGAAGGACATATACTGTGTTATTATATAACTTTGGCAGTTGTCAACAGTAAAGTATATAACACCAATATGCTGTTAAAACATCAGTGTATAATGTTATATTAAAATTATATTAAAATTATTATAATAAGAGTAATTTATTAAAATGTTGTATACATCTTTAAGTATTGATACTCCCTGAAGATGGCTATTGACAGTAGCCAAAACATGTAGGAGTGCTTTTGTATTCAAGAATTAGTGCAGTTTTTTGGTGTTGAAGTTGCTTATTTGTAATGGTTGGAATTTATTTCTCTGATATAAATGTGGGCCCCATGATTTTATTTTCGCTCACTGCACACTAAACAACAATTTTAAGGCCATGTAAAGGTACTTTATGAACTTCATGGTGATTTTCATAACTTGGTCTGTTATTTTGGCTGTTTATGCTCCTATTTAATGTAGAACAAGGTTTTGTATTTTGCTTTTGTCCAGCAGTGAACTTGTTTGAAATTTTTCCCACTGTTCTGTATATTGTTTTTGGCAACATTTTGTCCACAACACATACTTTGCCAAAGTGTTATAAATGTACGCATGTTGTTCATCTCAGTACATTTCATAAGCACACTGGGCCATCTGATGTCTGTGTGTGAAAAGACATGACTAACAAGTAAGTGCCCCCTCCAGCCTCATGGTTATCAGCAGTATCAAGCAGGTCATTTTCAGCTGTGAAGCTCACAGTTGCTGAATTAGTGCTTTTTCTCTTGTGGATACAGTAAATCTGTTTGTGTTTGTCATAATATCTTATCATCAGGGCTTCTGTCATTTGGCATATGTCAGAGATTTTATGTTGGTGTAGAAGACCTCTAGGGATGTAACTTGAGTTTCCTGAGAGTTGTGAAGTGTTTTTTGAATATGTGATGTTATTTTAGTGTTTTGTAACATACTGATGCAAGGAATTTTGCATAGAGAAGCATTCTTGCTTGTCAGTAAAAATGGCAAACAGAAGTGTGTTCGTGGGTAGAGAAAATATGTGATTTTATTTAGAGTTTTTAGCCCGTTTATGTATTAATTTCTTGCAATGGATATTTAGAAAGTTGAGTTTGTGCTACAGAGGAAACATTTAGTTTCCATCACAAACATCAGTCACTTAGTCTTATACATATGCAAAAATAATGTTTGTTGTGGGAACCACACAAAACATAAAGAATGTAGTCTGAGCAAAGCGCAGAGTTTTTTATATTGAAACAAATGGTATGTGTAGTTAAGGGCTGCAATAAAGGGTTAAATGTTTGATGAAATGTAACTTTTGTGTGTGTTCCATGAAGATTAAGTTATGTCAGTGAAAATTTATTTCAGGCTCAGCCTCAAGGAGTACCACAGCATCAAGTTCCTGTTCAGCATCAAGTTCCCGTTCAGCATCAAGTTCCAGTTCAGCATCAAGTTCCTGTTCAGAATCAGGTTCCCATTCAACATCAAGTTCCTGTACAACAAATTCAGCAGGTAAGGGTGATTGATTATGAAAAAGTATCTTTCAGTCATCCCTGCTTTGAAGAAAGTTTTCTAAGTTACTGTTTACTACCAGAAAACCTTCCCAATTGACATCATTGCAGCTTGTGTGGTCTGGAAGGAGTGCTAGATTTAACCTTTTCTTTTATTTACTCCATGGCACTAGGAGAATCTGAAGTTTCAGCACTGCTAAAACAAAAGTGTACCATAAAATTCCCAAACAAGTCTAGTAATTAAAGCTGTAATATTGCATAAATTCTAGTAGACAGATGCATAATGTATGTCTGAGCAACAGGGTGCAACATTTGCTGTATGAGTTTGTAAGTTTTACTTAACCTTAATGGAACTTTGTCTTACTCTGCTACATTGCTGAAGATTTCTTGTCATTGAATGAAAATTTATGATAGGTTGAAAATACTTCTCAAAATTATAAAAGTTTCAGAAGCCTTGAAGTGCTTGGATGTACCTGTGATATGAAAAATATTTTAAAACTCCATCTTATTCTGACGTATTCAGTAATTTGTTTCCACTTGGCTAATGAGTCTAGTATGTTATATATTATCACATGGGAATGTTACATGATCTTAGTGACGGTACAAAAATGCATGTTACAAACATGAAGGATATAATAAGAGATGTGACAAATGATAGTTACCAGTTGTTAATTAAATGGCTGCATATGCGTATTTCTCACTGTGATGTTTTGCTAGAGCAGTGTGCCAACTATTCAGACGTACCTGAGTGAGCAAGTTTGCGGAAGAGGTAAGCACTTCTGACTTGTATTCAGAAGGTGCATGGTTTGAATCTCAACCCAGACATGGACTGTTATTGTCTCACTGCATAGAATACTGAACTTAGTAGTGACTGCTGCAAGGATGTGAGATTTCACATGCTGTTTCTTCAGTCACTGAAGAGGCTGTACTTTCTTTGATTTTGGCATCATCGTATAATGTTTCAGGTTCTAACATATGCTGCTGAGCCAGTTCAGTTGCTTACACAAACAGTTACTAACTATACTGGTTTTGAATGTAGATTGTATGTCATAGAATTTTTGTGGTTTTGAAGGTACAAGAGGTACTGGTCAATATTTTTTACAGCAGCAACAACAAATTCCCATGCAACAAGTTCATCATGGACACCAACCACCTCAGCCAGGACAGATACTCAATGCAGCCAATATTGCACAAGAAAAACAGTAAGTTGATTTGAGCAGGACACAGTCATTTCCACCTTAAGGTATTAAAATAATGCCATCCTCATTAGTAATCTCTGACACATCAAAGAGTGGTCAGTTCTTAATTTCACTTGGAGCGAGCGTGTGTTTATATTTGTATACTTGCTTGCCGTGAGAGCTTTAACATTGTTGTCCATTAATTCTGTATTACTGTTCTTATTTTTTTTGTGTGTCTTTCACCATTAACATTTATTTTTCCCTGACAAAGAAAAAGATGTTAAGTAATTTCTCATGGATTGAATACTTACATCATCCTGTTTAAGACCATTGGTCTTCACCTCTTCTTGTCAGTTTGACATTACTGTCATGTATCTGTGTCTTTAGTTTTGTTGGCAGTACTTGTTGACCAATTTCACCAACTTAAGTAGCCGTTAAAGGCTTCTGCTGTAAGATTTTAAAAAGATACAGAATGTGTGAGTGCACAAAACTTGTCTTAGTGTGATCATTGGTGACCAATTTAATATCAATTCTCTTCCTCCTCCTCTCATCACATGGGAGACTAAAGTTAGATTCTTTCTCCAATTTACCATTTCCAGTTTTTAGGATATATTTGAAGCGCTCTGTGGCTGTTCTACATGAAGACGTGATCAATATCATGGGACAGTAAACAAACTGTACCTTGGTACGCTTTCATTATTCTATGGAAGTTAAAAGTAACACTTTTTGTCTCATGCTTTAAAAGTCAAATTTTAAATGAACATACTTTCAACACAACATGTGACTAATTTTACAAATTCAACAAGTGTTTTATGTTTCTTTGAAAGGTGAGTAAAACTTAACATATTTTCCTTTCAGTTTTTTGTCTCCAATTTGCAACTTGTGAGATAAAACACACACATATTTTTAAACACCGTGTGATTAATAATTTGGATATCAGTTTATTTATTTCATCTAGAACATGACAATAAAAGGATACATATCTGAATAGTTTATCTCAACAAGTAATGAGTTACTGGATCCAAACCTTGTAGGAGAATAGAAAAATTATTCAGAAGCCCTTTTCAAAGCTGGTTCAAAATGAACTTAAAAGTGCAACTAGCTGTATGTGTTTTTAGTATACAGAAAGCTGAACTTGTGTGGTATCTGTATGTACCAGATCTGTTAAAAAGGGTCTTGGATTGCACCCAGCTTTGCTTTAAAATAATGTAACAGCCCTGAGGTATTGTGCGTGGTTAGTAGATTTCTGCTGTTTTCCTTTCAGTTTTAACATGTTTTGTTTTTTAGTAAAGACAGTTATTTGATCTAAAGGAATAGGTGCCTCAGGAGATTCTTAAAAATGTTGTTAAAAGGACAGCACATTTATATGAAGTTCTATTACAAAATGAAAACTGCTAAGGAAATGAGGCAGCACTCTTCTCAGGGGAAGTCAGAATCATCCCCAGTACTAAAAAAACTCAACAGTAGGTGGAATATGAAGTCTATGCTTTTTGTTGTTTACTGTCAAGTTTTCGTGCATTACAAGTTCACTCCTAGAGGTCAAGCAGTGTGAATCAAGAAGTCTGACGCTTTTATGGTGTATACAAGAAGCACTGTGAAAGAAATTACCAAACTTGTTTGGGACACAGCTGGTTTCTTCACCACAGCAATGCTCCCATGCACTTAATGCTCTTCGTTCTGAAGTGTCTTGCAAAAAACAAAGTGCTAGTGGTTCCACAGCCAGCTAATAACGCTGATCTCCAGCAGACTTTTATGTGTTCTTGAAATGGAAAGTTAGTTTAAAAGGATGTTAATTTCAATCAGTAGATAACAACCAGAAGAGATGCTAGCACGGCTAACCCAGATTTCTTTGAAATCTTATATGAATGTTGGGGAAAAATGGAAATTTAGTTGGATTTATTAATTAATGCAGGAGGGGACTGTTTTGAAGAGGATAATGTTTAATGAAATTTGTCTGGTATGTATTATATTTTATTTAAATCAGTCTGGGAACTTTCTGAACATACGGCTTATTGCAGATGGTGCTTTGAAGAACACAGATTTTTAGCATGTTCCTTTTTCCAATTACTGACTCATGCCCTTTGCACTGTAAAAGAACTAATTTGTGTTGTGTCATTTTAATCCACAGTCAAGACTAATTAATACAAAGTGTGCTTTTGTGTGTGTGTGTGTGTGTGTGTGTGTGTGTGTGTTTGAAAAAGAGAGAATGAGTGTGAAAAGATTTCTTTATGCAACATATGAATAACTGTGCACTTTATTTCATGTCTTTAGGCACATACAAGAGCATATGGAAGTTCCCATTGATACAAGCAAGATGTCAGAGCAAGAACTCCAGTTTCACTATTTTAAAATGCATGATGCTGATAACAATAACAAGCTGGATGGCTGTGAACTCATCAAATCATTGATTCACTGGCATGGTAAATACGTCCATTAGTCCTAATTGTATTAGCATGTTAAGTGCAGGTGAGTGGGTCTTTAGTAACATTTACTGTGGAGTGCAACAGCTTTTCTTTTCAACAGTTAATATTGGATTACTTGGGTCAGATTAGTTTGGTGATGTGTGGTTTTACCTTCCAGTTAAGTTCGTTGTTTATGAATGGTTAAAGTGGTTTGTTGCACTTGCTGCTGTTCTAACGTTGATATTGATTGTGTTGTAATAGGGAGGTACAGCTTATATAGATACTGCAGTTCAGCCAGGAAGGAGAGTGTCTTGTAATAGGAAAATAGTGGGCAATAAGCAAAAGTATGTTCCAAGGAGTATGAAGTGGTAAAAAAAAGTTTGATTTTGAATTTATCTCCGTATTCTCTAAATTTTGAAGTTACTCAACATCTTCCCCTCCAAAATAGTTCTCTTTCAACATGATGTGATTCTGCAGTGGCTGAGGAATGTATGGATGTCTGATGTTCAGAAATCAACATACATAATTTGCCTCCATCCCCACTCCAAATGAGGTCCAATTTAAGAATCTCAAGACATGAAATGAAATTTATATTTTATTGATCAGTAAGTCCATGTTACATCTTTAGCTAACAAAAACAATCAATATTAATGTAAGGATGAAAATACATGACTGTATCTTATGACATTTTTAATTATGTGAGTATAAGGTCAATGGGAAGCCTGATTGGTGGTATTTTGTGTCCACCAACTTCTTAATGTCTGGGTGCTCCTTGTTATAAATAGTTTGAGAGTTTCATGTAGGAGTTAGGGTGGCATAGTTGATGTAGTGATTAGGCTATGGACTGGATAGTTTGGGGTTCAAATCCCAGTAGAACCAAGAGATTTTTGTCTTCTCCAAAATGTCCAGACTGGCTGTGGGCCAACCCAGCCTTCTTTTCAGTGGGTACCAGTGCCCTTTCCCCTGGAGGTGGGGGGGGTGCAAAGTAGCTGAGGTGTGAATTAACTACTTACTTCCATCTAGTTCCAAACTTAAGAATGAGTGGGGCTACCCCTGCTGTCCCTTTTGAGCCTTCAGGGCATGGACAGGGAAGACTTTTTCTAGTGTATCGTGTATAGTACCCTGCAGTACAAGTTCTGAAGACTCACAGACCATGTGCAGTTCTCCTTTTCAGCATGCTATGTGCTGCAGCTTATGACATAAGATTATACAAGTAAATGTAAGGTAATATCATTTATAACCTCCTTGTAATATATGTAAATAGCAGTCTTGCAAACTGAACATCTTCAAGAGTGAGACATATTAAATTCAGAATAAGTCGGTCACATGGTTTGGTATTTTCCTACGAATGCATTATTAGACCTCAAGTCTTATATTGTGCTTTGGGGGAAATGAAGACATTTGCATTGGTTTATGGAACAGAGCACTATCTCCCAACCTGTTGGTCCAGAATCTTCAACGTCACGTTGGGCACAGTTTCTAATCCAAGGTTTTAATTGTTACATAAGTGCAAATTGAAAGCATCCAGACTCTGTGTAAGAATTGAACCTGTGTCTTAAGTTGCAGTTATCCTGGATTTATTTGTGCAAAGTGTATCTTTAATCTTTTCTGTCAGCTTGGCAGTTGTGGGAGCTTTTTCGCATATGAACCTTGCGTCTTCCAGGAATTTGAAGTCAGTTTTCCCATGCCATTCAACTTACCTGATTTCGTAGAAGTCTCGAAGTGCTGATCTCCATCTTCTAAGCTGACATCCTCCGAAAGTACTTCTCAACGCATGATGGAGCTCTTATCTTGAAATACTCACAGTTTCTCTGTCAGTATTTTCTTTCATTTCTTGGAAATGTTATTTTTCATGTAAAGTTTTATCTTTTAGTGTTTTCCACAAATTATCTTCTGTTCACTGAATACCTCTTTTAGAGCAGCCATTAAGAAGTTTTCTCTGTGAGCTGTGGCCTTGTCCTGCATGAAGGAACCATAGTTTTCTCATCTTCTGTTAATTCATTGAAAAATATTGCCAGAAGTGACCGAACGGGATGGTAGGAATTTATTGTTTCTTTGAAAAATGCAGTCTATGTTTTTGTGCATGCTCACTGGCACACCAGACTGCAGTGAGCCTGTCATTTGAAGTTCTTCCAGTATTGTTTATGTTTTTTGTACATGACTCTTGATGTAGCATGTTTTGTAAAACTTTCAGTGACTTTTTTTTTTCATGGTGCGTACTTTGCAAGTGTATTGCAAGTGGACACTCTTTGCTCAACAGAGAACATTTCTCCAATCATGACTTGTATGTGAGAGATGACACACAAATGGATGAGCATCTAACTTTCCAGCATAGATGAGATGATTGGTGGACTGACCTTACATACAGTACCTTATATTACCCTGTACTCAGGGAACCGCTGTATTACTTCATATATAGGATTAGTAACACTAGAGCACTTCTTAGCAGTTCATGAAGGCCCCTGGATAGCTGTGATAGATAAAAAGGAAATTAAGGTTTCTTTTGTGTTTATTAAAGCGTGAAACAATATAAAAATGCCGCTGAGAACACTTATACAAAGCACCAAGGTTTGTTGATTTATTATTGATTAAAAATGTCATCCAAGAGATTTGAGAGGTTAGGGGTAGTAAATGGAATTTAAGATGTATGCTAAATTGTCAATGTAACATAAGTGGAGTTTAATTTCTGCAGGAAAATTGTGTTACAGAACTCCACCCTACAAAAGCCTGAAGTATCATAGTGGAGGACTGTACAGTGTTGTGACTTACTCTTATTGGATTACACATGTCATGCTGAAACTCCAGCACCTTTTGTTTGTTCCTTTCTGATAAATATATCTCCCTAAAGGAGTTGAAACCTTGTAGGGTATCCAGAAGGTTCAGCATGTCAATTTTCATGTTTTTGTTTTGCTTGCTGTATTGTGGTTTTGTTGTTGCTTTGTGTGTTAACTTTGCACCCCTTTGCCCCCTTCCAGAACAAGGTCACCATGACCCTAACAACCCTACACCAACTGGGGAGAAAATCTTCAAGGATGATGAACTGGAGCAACTTATTGATCCCATTCTCAAAATGGATGATGGCAACAAGGATGGCTTTATCGATTACCCAGAATTTGTACAGGCTCAACAGAAAGCAGGAGGAGGTGGCAGACAACCATCATGAAACTACCCTGCAGATGCAGATGCAGTGTAAACTGAATCTTATGGTTGTGGTTTGGATCAGTTATGCCAACATTTTAGGTTAATTAGAGTTTTGAATGATATGAATCATTTCTGGGGCTAAGAATGTGGTTGAGTAATGAGTGCTAAATATTACACAACTTAAAGAATTGTGAGCTAAAAATACATGTTTTATTTGCTGTGCAAAGGACATTTGGCCAATATTATTCTGTAATAATTAATGTGTCCATCCATTACACCTTTCTGAAGCACTATCACATGGAAAATAAAAATGAACAAGAATGTTTTTGCACTGATGTGTTCAAGAAAATATAAATTTATTGTTGAGTTTGCAATATTGGTTATGGGATGCTTAAATATATATTAGCAAAATGCTTGTGTGTTTGATAAAGGTGATACAGATCGTTGCATATGCTTGCATTCTGCTACTGTGTTTCAATAATTGAATCATAGTTTTCAAAATTGAACCCCCAGTACATCGATGTTTAGTGTTTTACCTGTAGAACACTGGGCAGGCTTTCAGGGTTTGGGTGTGAAGAGGAATGGAGATTTTCCAGTGCTTCAGTAAATGTTACTTTGGCCATATTGAGGGTGAATGAACCTGGTTAGGTGTCGTAGGCACTTTGCAAATGTCAGTTAGTCTGTCATGTTATTGAGTCTCTCTCTAGGCTTATGACCAGATTTTGTCTACAGTCAAGACATTGATCTGTGTTTCTTTGGGCTGTGAGAATAATTCACACAGATGGGTTCAACAGACATGTTGGTAACAGGTAGTATTCGTGAACATTTCTTTTCCAGTACTTGACTGTGGAACCTGTTGTCATATGGTACAACTATTAGCATTTATTTCATATTTATCAGCTGTTGTTGCTTTGCTTTGGAAAAGAGAATACCACACTGTTCGTAATTTGGAACATACCAATTGTGTCAGTTATTTTAGAAATGTGTCTCATTTCATTCAGGCTTTCATCTTTGCTGTTGACAGACCTATCCTCTTGCATGAGGAGATGCCCCAAGACTATTAGTGGTCTAGTGGTCAGACATGCTATTTAAAATGTGGTCATGATCCCCAGAATGCTTCATTCCAAGACAGACTGAATGCCTGAGTGTTATTAGCAAAGTGACTTGCACTTCATGTTACTAAAGCTATAATTAATAAATTAACACTATAATTAATGTCAAGCCCACTAACACTACTCTGTATGTTAATAAGAAAAACAAGGAAAAGCAAGAAATTACGAGACTTTTCATTAATGGATGTACTTGCTTTCAGATTTTGTAACATGTGTTGTAATTAATGATAGCCTGTGCCAGTATAGCAGTGCGGGACAAGAGTTAGAATTAACATGGATCATGATGGCAGATATTCATGTTTTGGATAGCTTAGCAATGCTGTAATGCCCACTAAATAATTTGTGCCCTAGTTGGCTTAGAATGGAATTACACAAAATGACCAGTCTGTTGTATCCTACTGTGGAAACTGGCAGTACAAGTGGAAATGTTTTATTAGACCCATCTTTATTGTATGATATATATACAGATATTCAGGCTACGTGTTTCGACCTAATAATCAGCCATCATCAGGTTGGATACAAGAACGTATGCCATATTTGTTAGAGCTACATGTGGTTGAAGGTGGAGATCTTGGTCATTTTACATAAAAAAATTAGTTATGTAATTCATAATATCAATCATGAAAGAACCTTTGTTCAAGTACAACAGTAATTTTAACAACAGTAGTTGGCACATTGACCTAGCATTGAAATTGGAAGATTTTATGAGGTCAGTGGATAGCGTGTATAACTGCTCTTGTGGTTAGGTTCTAGATTAAGTTTATATTCATTTACTTTTTGTTGAATTTGTACAAATGCCCTTTCATGAAAAGTGTTCTGAAATTACCAATTTGTGTGTAAAAAATATCAAACTCTCCCTCTTTCATCACCTGTAATGGTAACATGGCATACATTCTTGTATCAGATGTGATGATGGCCAGCTGCTGGGCTAAAACCTGTAGTGTGGATATCTGTATATATTGTACAGTAAGTTGTGTCTAACGGATCGTTTCCACTTGTTTTATAATACTCGTTTGGCAGTAGAAGTATTAACCCTTTATGGCACAACGTTTGTGTCTTGGAAATAGGAAATCAGACTTTGTTATTTATGTATATATGTAAGGGAAGTGTATATTAATAGAAAATAAAGCAGAATTATTTTTCATGGCTGTGCAACAGTATTTACTGGCAGTGGGACCTGTAAGTCCTGATGGGCCTTTGTAAGCTTCAGAAGTAATATGCACTTCACTGTATTGAGAATGATTGAGCTATTATGCAGCATACTTTCTTCATGGTTGAACTTTGCATAAGTGTAGATGTTGGTCAGATTTATCAACTCCATTCTTGTATTTTTTTACAGCCTTTTATTTGTGTATGGTGTAACTGGAAAGAGCAGTTTCTTTTTACACAGTGAGAACTGTGAATGTAGGTAGGATTCAGTTGTTTTTATGGCACAGAGTTCACATCTGCCTATGTGGGTTACAAATCCTGGCCACTGTCGTCTTGGATTTTGCAGTCTAATATCACAGCTGTTAGAAAAGCCTTAATTCCTTCTCTTAGTGGGTGGAGTAAACCCACCTTCCTCTGGTGTTTTCTCTTTCTTGTTTGGCATTCTTCCCCTGTAAACAACCCCTGTGTTATCCTCTTTATTAGCAGGAAATGGCATATTTTTATATAGATCAGGGTAATAATTGCAATTTCTAATATTGGAAACAAACTTATTGCAACATTTATACCATATATCACTTCCCTTGAAGTTGTTTTCTTTTCAAACCTCCTGTAGAAACTGCACTTGAAGTGTTTGTTTCTCTAATTGAAGTTACTAGGCTCAGGTAGACCCATCCTTGCTTCCATATAAATTTATTTTTTAAAACATTTTGAAGTCCTGGACTCACTGCCTTTTGTATATATGAGCAATATTTTTCAGGGACTTACAATGTTTGATCCTTCCTGCTTCTGTAATTTAATTTCTTACATTCAAAATATTCTTACGTCATAAGACTAAACTTCACTGTCGGTAGCTTCATATTTTTAATATTTTACATATTATTTCATGTCACAGTTACCAACCATATCTGAATAAATACCATAATTATCTCAATACAAGACAGTCTTCCTCCACAATCTTTAGTTTCCAGGAAAATGTCATCAGCTATTTGATGTGAAGGTCTTTCACAATATTTTGTGTTCATCAGAATGTTGTGTGTGCACATCTTGAACAGTGGTGTCAGTTTCCTGAAGTGAAGGCCTTTCAGAATGTTGTGCAAATCTTGCATAGTACCATCAGCCTCAAATTTGTCTTGATTCCCAGAATGATAACTATATTTGCACCTCAGTTGTAAGTGGTTTCTTGTGCAGCATTGCAGTACAGTTGTTGGAGGAACTTTGTTACTCAGATTTGTACCATCTTGTATTATGCAGTTATGTAATGTCAGGCAATGCAAGTCTGTTTGTTGTATGTTAACTTTATCACTTATTTGTTACCTGTTCTTTGTGTATTAACTTTATCAGTTATTTGTTACTTGAGATATCTTCTCTGAATGTTTTACTTTTCTTTATTGAACAGTGTACTTTTTTCTAGAAATTCTGAATGGGAATTTATTTCTTCCCAATGTGACAAGTGCCTTTGAATATTTCTGTTGATACCAACATGTTAAAATTTTACTGTGTGAAATGATCATCCAGTGAAAATATCTAGTCATCAAGTTTGTATAATGGTCAGGGTTCAGGAAAGTCATATCCGGCGCTAATGATGAGATTATAACTGAACATGCAGATCGTATCACTTTGTTCTGTTTTTTCCTTGTTTTAATATATGGCTTGATTTTTCCTGCTCACTGTACCTTCAGGGAGAAGGGATCCTAAAAAAGTCACTTGCTCATGCCTGGATTAGAACTACCATAGCCTGGTTGTACAGCCCATGGTCTAGTCACTACTGACTGAGCCCTTCTGGCTCCAGAATCCAGAAAGGGTGAAATTCAACTGACTGGCTCATGAAAGCTGAAAATTCTGGTTTCCAACCAGATTAGTGGTGCCTTTAGGTGTGTTAGTAACTTCACTCTATCTGATAGACAATTAGAGTTACACAGATACATGGTATGTAAAGTAGGTAGATGTGTGGAGTGTGTTGAGGATAAGGTGTAGGAATAGGATATTCTGTGAATGATAGACCTTAGGCTTTTGAGGATCACTTTGTACAAGAGGTAAATAAATAAATTTTACGTTTCTTTAAATGAAGGTATAATTCCTCTGTTAAGGAAAAGAAGCTTACATGAAAGTTTTAGACAAGGTTCTACTGCACAGAATGAACATTGCTCAATTGAAGTGTTGTGATTTGTTGTGTACTGTGAAGTTTTTTATTTTAGAGTTTTTATAATAATGTGCTTTTCTTTGTTCAGAAACAGGTACTTCTCCAGAAGACTATCACCGACAGCCAGTTTATTCAGGTGAAGAAATGTCAAACGTGGTTGATGTTATCCTGAGGGACAGTGATGCAAACAAGGATGGGTTTATTGATTATGCAGAGTTCAAGCAAACAGAAAACAATTGAAAGGACACTTGATTTGGACAGTAGATATTGAATTGTGTGAAATGTGTTATTTTGTAAAAATTAAATTCAAAATTTTTGTAACATACTTGTATTAAAGTAGAATTAGTTTAGTTTTCAGTTGTGCAAGGAGTTAACTCTGATAACCTGCTGGAATTTTGATAGACTGGTTTTATGTTAATAGTACTGTAGTTGTTAGAAACCTATTGCAGTGGCATTGCTCTTTCAGTGTTAAACTAAGTTTACTCGAATATGGGATACAAATATAAATGAAATGTCATTTTTTTCTAATCTTTGCATGTATGCATTTGGTGAATTATATTTCTTATATGTTTATAAAAAAGAGATTGGTTTGATTAATGTTATATGAGGTGAAAATTAAGACTGAAAATGTCAAAATGTTACGGACTTTTTGACCCTAGAAGATGAGACCACAACATTTTCTTGAAATGTCATGAACCGATACCCAGTGATGCGGTGTCATACCACAGAAGAATGGATACTTCATCCGTACCTCTCTGAACACCTAAGAACTCGTATCTTTTCATTTGGATTTACTTGTCTGTGTTACACAGCACTTACCCTTCATAACATGTAGTATAGGCTTATATAAATTATGTAGACTAGAAGGGTACAAAGAATTAAAAATATTATCTATTACAGTGCTGCGCAATTGGGTAAATTGGTATTTGTAAGGCAAAAGTGTTCATATATTGAGTTTAATTCTTTCAAACATAAATACTGTTAACATACAACATAACAATACTGTTAACATAACAATACTGTTAGAGGAAATTTTAGATTGTGTAATTGGGTTGGTCCATAAATGTAATAACAATTACAATAATTTAGTAATAGTATGTGAAAAGTACTCACTAAATGCGTAAAGTATGTTTATTTTCCTTGTGTGTATTGGATTACCTTAAATTAGTGACTAACAGAAGGTGGTGTTTCATTGACATTTTCTTCACTGAGTTAGTGTAAAAACAACATTTATTTGCATGAAGAAAGCTATAGAGCCACACAAGATATAAACATTATCAATGCTTTAGTGAGATACAGAAAATATAGTGAAACTTAGTAGAAGGTGCACGTGTAGGGGCTTGCCTAGGGCACCAAATACTCTTATGCCTAAGATGAGCTTGAGATGAAGATAAAACTGCTGAATGGATTTTGGTAAAATTTAGCGTTGGGATCTGCGTACACCAAAAGTTGTTGGGCATGTCTAATTTTGGTACACATCAGTTCAGTACAGTGAAATCAAATTTTATCACTATTCTTAGCAGTAGCCTGTGGTGATACTGAAATTAAAAGATAATGACAAGATACAGATCCAATTTAAGTAGTGTGACACTGGAATTGGTGATGTAGTTTAAAGTTTTGGAACAATATACGTGTCTGTATTGTCAGCTTGAGGGCCAGTGATTTCTTCATATACTGCTAGGTGCAACATTAAAAACTCCTACATTTTACCCACAGTGTATTTGTTTGTTTTATGCATCTCACAAGCAGTGATTATTTTCCCATACTGCATTATATTATTGAGACTTAGTGTCAGTACTGTCATATACTCTGTGTTTGTCAAGTACTTTAGAAAAACTGGGAATACAGTGAGGCAGTGCAACAGCTATTTGTAGACTTCAAGAAAGGCTATGATTCAGTTATGAGGGAGGTCTTGTATAATAGTCTCATTGAGTTTGATATTGCTATGAAACCAGTAAAATGTAAAGGTAAAGCAGTCCCATTACAGGCCCTTAGGGTTCCAGGAGGTTAAGGCTCCCAGATTTCTAGGCAGTCGGCACTTGTAGATGGTAAGGTTGTCAGCCATACGCACTGGCTGCGTTTGCCCCCCCCAGGAAATATTCCTGGTACACATTTCTGTTAGAGGCTGAGTTGACCCCAGGGCCATAGTGCGACCGAAAGGATTATGTCACTGAAGAATTCCTGTGACACCATCAGGAATCGAACCTGCGACCTTCCGGTTTGTAGTGCAGTGCCTCAACCAACTGCGCCACCGCGGCTCCCATGAAATCAGTAAGGGTAATAAAAATGTGTTCAAAAGAAACCTGTGATAAGTCCAGATAGGCAAATATTTGTCCGACACATTTCCTAGTATGGTTTGAAACAAGATGTTTTATCACCATTGGTTTTCAACTTTGCTTAGGACATATCCTGAGGAGTGTTCAGGCAAACCAGGAGGGCTTGAAGTCAGATAGTAAACATAATCTTTTGGTTTATGCTGATGGTGTTAATATATTGGGTGGAAGCATAAATACTTTAGATAAAATCACAGAAGCTTTATCAGTCATTGGTAACAAGACTGGTCTAGAAGTAAATCCAGAGAAAACTATGTGTATGATCCTGTCTCATGAATACAGTTAGTGTAAAAATCAAAACAAAAGGACAAAATCAGAACATAAAGACAGAAAATATATCCTTTGAAATGGTGGAACAGTTCAAATATTTTGGAACAATCCTAATAAATGAAAAGTGCATTTAGGAAGAACTTAAGAGCAGATTGAAGTCAGGGGATGCTTGCGATAAATTGGTGCAGAATCTTTTGTCTTCCAGTTTGCTGTTGAAAAATATAAAGATTAAAATACACAGAACTATAATTTTGCCTGTTGTTTTGTATGGGTGTGAAACTTGGTCTCTCAAATTGCGGGGGGGGGACATAGGCTGAGGGTGTTCAAGAATAGGGTGCTGAGGAAGATATTTGGGTCTCAGGGATGCAGTAACAGGGAAGTGGAAAAACTACATGAAGTGCTTAGTTATCTGTATTTCTCGCCAGACATTATTTGGGTGATCAAATAAACATGAATGAGATGGGCGAGGCATGTAGCATGTATGGGGGGAGAGGAGAGATGCATAAAGGGTTTTGGTGGAGAAACCTGAGGGAAAGGGGCTGCTTGGAAGACCTAGGCATAGATGGGAGGATAATATTAAAATTTATATTCAAGAAGTGGGATGGTGCATGGACTAGATTGATCTGGGTTATGCCAGGGACAGGTGGCAGGCTATTGTGAATGCACTAATGAGCCCTCTGGTTCCATAAAATGTGGAGAATTTCTTGACTAGCTGAGGACATGTTGGATTCTCACGAAGGACTCTGCTCCATGGGGTTAGTGTGTTTACTGTGCAGTATGAACTGAACTGTCAAATATAATAAGGCTCCGATTATGGCAATCTTGGCCATGCCATGGTCAGGCAGTTAGTTGCCAGCATGTCATTGCAGAGGGCTGGTTGTAAACCTGTGTCGGATTTGTGGTGGATGAAGTTACAATGGGACCAGTATTTCTCTGAGTACTTCATTTTTCCTGCTGGTGTCATTCCACCAATGCTACGTATTTATCTTTTACTTAATACTAATTTTGTAAGGTCAAGTGGGCAAATCCTGGGAACCTAGACACAAGGCAATGTAATTTTATAAAAAAAACAATGTTATTTTTGGATATCTGAGAGCACAGTAATGTGTACTTTTACATTGTTCTTTCTTTTCCTCATCTTAAAAGGAACAAGCTTCATTTACACTACAGAGACAGCCACATTCGAAGTAAGAGCCGGCCAGTTTTTCTTCGCTGTGTTCCAATGTGTCTCTCTGCATCAGTGGTCACATTTGTTGTATGATATTGTCTCCAACATATGCAACACAAGCGAGGATTACTTCACCCTGGTGAAGGTTCTTTGCAGCGCCACAAACTGTGCGTACATGCATTACTGTAGCCGACACTCAGTGGCTGTGTTTAGCACCACATAGAGGGCGGAGAAATGCACTTTTGTGGGGAAAGTTCTGTCACACGATGACGAACAACCAAGGTTCTGCCACAATATTGCTGACCTTGAACCAACAAGGTAGCATTAAGCAATTGCATTTCTGTCTGCTGTGACTTAGGACGTGGGGAGTATTGGTACTAAGGTATGTAACATCATAATCTTCACACCTTGGCACTGTCCTGTTTGGTGTGTTAAGCTGCACCTCATATTTAAGTTTTAATTGGGTTGTGCAACAGTTTGAGGGATGAAGGTGCCTCTATCAGTGGGCTTGTGACAGTGTGTTAGGTATCTGTTTGTGTGTAAGGAATAGGAGTTTTTTGTCCATGGCACAACAGCCTGTAGTGGGCCAGGGCCTCCTTTTTATTGACACTTCACGATTACACACAGACACTAGGAATATGTCATAGGCTGTAAATATTATTCATGTTCCATGCATTAAGCATGTTATCCATATAATTCTGACTAGATGCAAATTATCGTAATTATATAAATGAATGTCGTAGGATATTGTGGGAAGGGCATGATGTTTAGAGTACGGTTGGCAACAAATTTTGCCACTCTGTGTGCTGTTAAGTATTTGTGTTCAGCATTGCAAAAATGTTCATATATATATCGTCTAATATAGACACCAAAAACTTCTGGAGCAGAGTCCCTTATAAGAAGCTAGGAGTTGCACAGCAAGGTATTGTAGTTTATGGAAGCTAAACATAAAAAAACCAATAAATAACATAATTTAACCTAACCTAACTTAATGACCAATATGACTAAATATAATAGAGAATTAATATAATGACTTGCTTATCAGTGACATGTTAGTCATTCATTGCAGGGAAAATGTAAGTGGCATGTGTAGTGGTTTTGAGTCAGTCTTTTGGTAATGCTCAATTTACTTCAAACAATTGAAAATCAAGTGAAATGACACTTACAAGCACTGTAGACAAGGAACTGTTGGAGCTGTGGTAGCAACTGGATGGTCATGCTGAACCACCTTGTTACAGACTGCAGCCTACCACCAGCCACATTTCATGATTTAAGGCTTGTAAAAAAATGTATATTTTCATGTGAAATAGAGGTCATTGAGAGAAATGAGGGGTTAAATTTAAGCCATGGCTCATGTACCCACAACAGTTTCACATTCTTTTTTACATTTTTTGACCTAGAGCAATGAATAAGGAGATTGTGGATGTGATGTTTGGTTGGAGAACATGACTCTCTGCTAATAAATAATAAATAAATAGAATAATAAATAAGAAAATAAATAAATAAATAAACCTAACCTAACCTAACCTTAACTAAGCAAACCTGACCTGACCTTACCTTAACTAACCAACCCTGACTTAATCTAAAAGTTCCAGAAGTGCCAAATCGGGATAAGGTTGAAAATCACTGTGCTAGTGCATGGTGTACTTGGTGTTTGCAAGTCTGACTGTATTCCAGTGTTAGGAGAATTTTTTATGCGTTATATTGTGCTCTGTATTATTTTTTTGTAGGAAAATTCACCAGAGCAGAATGAGAGACCACTAGTGCTTACAAAGACAAGGAACTCTTTGCAGTCATGGTGAAGTGTTTCCTACAGGAACTAAGGGATACTTCCCTTACCACTGTCCTGGAACGTGTAAGTGTGGAAGTAAAATTTTTATAATTTAAAAGTAACAGACCTTGTGTGAATTATATGCATTGTGTTATTACAGATGATAGTGCACTACACTGCATAATACAATGTAGTGTTCACCAAATAATGTGTGGGTTACAAAATCGAGGAGGAATGGATTGGCAGGGCACGTATATGCATGTGAGGTTTCAGAAAATATATGCTTTGTGGGTCAGAGGAACTCAGTTTAAGAGAAAAGAGTTCACTGGCCATTGTTCACCACTCAGTGGAAGAGGTTAGGTTGGGGCCCTAGTCATAGATAGAAGACGCACCTAAACCTTGTTAATCCAGAGTATTTGGGCGGAACAGTAGTCTGGAGTAGTACAAGTCTGCATTAACACAAATAATAAAAGCAACGGTAATTGCACGAATAAAAAATACACATTACTCAAAATCATGTTATATATCATAATAATTATTAGACAGTAAAAGAGGTACATATTTACATTGTTGTGATGTACAGCAATTGTTAATAAACTACTGTATGTCACAATCTACAAATCATCTGCAATTGTCCTACAACAGGATGTTCATTGAGATGTAGGCCTAGTTGTAATGGTAGAAACAGCATCAGTTGCCTTTCTTATAAACCTGCAGTCACTTCAGACTAGCAAGGGTGATTTATTCTACTATTGTCAGCTCCAAAGTAAAAATCTCTTTTTCCAGGAACCCTGTCCAGATTAAGCAAATTCTGGTTTAATGGGGCCCAAATTAACGATGTTTTACTGTATTACCATCATTGTACATAAGGTGTGATGTTCCTGATGGGATTGATCTGGCTGGGGGTGCTTGCAAACCCAGAATGATTTTCTATGCTCTTTGTAATGTGGGAATCTTCTGTACTTGTTGGGCAACTGCTTGCTTGACAGGAAGGCAACGTTGTGGGCTGGATGACCAAGGAAATCACCTATCATTTTCAGACAGGGGAATAGTTTTGTCTCATCTTCAAAGCATCCAGACAATTTATGAGGCCAGCTCAATCTCATATTCAGTCCGTGCTTGGGGTAAAATGGCTGGGCCAGGAAGCAAACCACTTATCTGTCTTGTGCCGGGGGAATAATGTGTGGAGCTATTTGTGCTGTACCTCCACGTCAATCTATAGTCTCACTGTGTGGTGCTTTATGAAACATGGCGAGAGCTTTACCTTATAAGAAGTGTCTTCATGTTAATGAGTTGTGTTGCTCACAGCACAAACTGTTGTATTAACGATAAGAGGTGGACTACCATTTAAAATCATGTACCTTTTCACACACAACAGTGACAAAATGCCGTTCCACGTGATGATGAACGGCAATGTGCTCTTTGTACACACTGTCATCTGGGAACAAAGCGACTTCACCTTGAACTCATGTTACACTTTGCGTTGCTCTTGTTTTGTGTGTTGATTGTTTTGTAACACTAAGCAATGCTCAGACTTTAGTGTATTACTGTTGTGTGCACCGCGAAGCAAATATTACCATCAGAAATTAAGTTTTCTATTCAGGTAATCATAGTTGTAGTATATGTATTTAATTCATTTCATATGGTGACAGTTGTGCATATCAGAGGCAGTTGTTTCGACTCTATGTTTAACATTTTAAGTAGTGTTGAGTGTGTGGTTGCCCTTGTGATATAATTGTAACAGAATTCTGAAATTCATCATATATTGTCCTGACCCTAAAATGTGCATTTATACTGACAAAATATACCACAAAATACAAAATATACCACCAGAATATCTGTGGCCTTAAATACAGGACAAATGAATTGATAAGTTCCTTAGAATCAAACCTACCTTATGTTATATGTTTAATGGAACACCACCTCAACCAAAATGAAATGGAAAATATATCAATACTACACTATAAATTAGGACCTCAATAATGTAGGGAAAAATATTCAAAAGGTGGTACTTGTATACTTCTACACGAAACCTTGGAATATGAGACCATCAACCTAAAAAAGTTATCATCTGACCTAGACATTAAAGCCTGTGCGATTATAATACAGTCTACGCACTCAAAAATATGTCTATTATCAATTTCTAGAGCACCATCAGGTAAGTGCTCCCATTTTATAAAAAAACTAAATGATATTTTACAGTCATTATACAAACCAAATATGGAATTTCTTATATGTGGTGACTTCAATATTAATTATCTTAATGACACTCTAAGAAAGAATCAATTGAACTCCCTATTAACCACCTACAATTTATTTAGTACGGTAGATTTCCCAACCAGAATTCGGAAGAAATCCAGTACAGCTATAGATAATATTTTTATTGATATCTCTAAGAAAGAAGAATATAGAATATATTCGTTAATAAATGGCCTCTCAGATCATGATGCACAATTCATAATAATTCATAATATTGTACTGTATTTACAGATAACTGACTATAAGAAAATTCAATGAAAATTCTATAAATGAGTTTAAGATTAAACTAAGTTTAGAAACATGGGAAGAGATTTTTAATGAAAGTGATACAAACAAAATGTTTAGCGCATTTCTAAATAGATTTCTCATTATATACTACTTTACATAAAAAAAAACATATTAGGAACTCATGTAAACAAAGAAGAGATCTCTATCAAATTAGTAGATTTAATAATGACCCTATACTTATTAATGACTATAAATTAAATTGCAAACACTTATCCAATGTTATAGCTGAAACTAAAAGAGCATTCTATGATAAAAAAATTTTAAACTCCAGTAACAAAATTAAAACTATCTGAGATATAGTAAATAGTGAATCAGGTAGGAAAAATAAGGGAAAAGATATTTTAAAGATAAGTGTTAATGGAAAGTTAATCGATAACCCCAAAACAATCTCCAATTCATTTAATACATATTTTTTAACAATAGCAGATACCATAAGAGGAAAAACACAAAATATGACTAAATCAGACATTACGGAAGATCATCCCCTAACATATTTAATAGATATATAAAAAATCCTTTTCCAAATATTAAATATTCAAACACAACCACTCATGAAATAAACAAAATTATCAAATCATTGAAACCTACAAACTCCCACCGATATGATTAAATTCTCGTAAAAATTATGAAGTCAATCTCAGATATTATTATTTCACCGTTAACATATATGTAACAAATCATTATCCGTGGGTATATTTCCTAACAGACTAAATTATTCGGAAGTTAAGCCTATACACAAAAAAGGCGATGGAGATAATATGAGTGATTATAGACCAATATCCTTATTAACTCCTTTTTCCAAAATTTTTGAAAAAGTCATATTTACCAGAATGTCCAAACACTTATCTGATAATACTTTGGCTAAGGAGCAATTTGGGTTTAGACAAAATTCATCCACTGAAAAAGCAATTAATGAACTACTAAATAAAATTTTAAATGCATTAAATAATAAGACAATGATAGGAGGTATTTTTCGTGATGTCAAAAAAGCATTTGAATGCGTACACCATGATATATTGCTGTCTAAGCTGGAATTTTATGGCATAATGGGACCGGCCCATAATTTAATTACATCCTACTTACATGAAAGATATCAAACAGTGTTGATAAATTCCAGGAACAAATATAATATTGCTTCTGATTGGAACAAAATTAACCATGGGGTACTGCAAGGATGTATTTTGTGACCCTTACTTTTCCTAATATACATAAATGACTTACCTGTATTCTTAAATAGGATATCAACCCCAATACTTTTTGCTGACGACACAAGCGTTTTAATAACTAGCTATAATCCCAGAGAATTTAGCATTATCACTGATGAAATTCTCCAAAAATTAGACAAATGGTTTAAAAGTAATCTATTATCATTACATGTTGATAAAACACATTTCCTTTTAAAACAAAGAACATCCAAACTACTGAAATCAAAGTTAAATATAAATGAATTAATCCATTCAATAATACAAAATTTTTAGGAATAAATATAAATGACACATTGACCTGGACAACAAATCTTGATCAACTAACCAACAAACTAAGCGCCGCTTGTTATACTATAAGAGTATTGAAACATTTCATGCCTTTAAAAACCTTAATTATGATATATTATGCATATTTTCATTCTCTCATGAATTATGGCATAATTTTTTGGGGTCATTCTCCTTACTTTACCCATATATTTAGACTACAAAAAAAGGTAATAAGAATCATTACATCTAATAGGAACAGAGAGTCTTGTAGAAACATATTTAAGAATTTAAAAATTCTTCCCTTGCAATCGCAATATATTAATTCAATACTGTTGTTTGTGATTGACAAAATGGATCAATTTACAAGAAATTTTACAATTCATAACAAAAAACCAAGACAGAACATGGATTTTCACTTACCTTCTTCTAAATTGACAATTTATCAAAAGGGAACCTATTATATGGCCATTAAAATTTACAATAGCCTTCCAACACAAATAAAAGAAATTGCTCATGATGCAAAACAGTTTAGAAAGGACTTAAGTTTTTTTATTTGAATTCATTTTATACACTCCAGGAACATTTTAATTGGGACAATTAAGATCTTGGTTTTTTTTGCAGCTACATATTTTAATAATTTTAAATACATTAATGACTATAGAAAAGAACTTAATGTTTGCTTCTACTATTGTTTTATTAAATACATACCTTGGAACTGAATTGTTATTTTAATATACATGTTAATGATGAAAAGAATTGTATGTCTTGTTTTACACATAGCTTGTCTGTTATTTTTGTATTATTGTCAATGTATTCTAATATAGTATTATGGTCAATGTACTGTACTGTAGTTACACAGTTCTATTGGGACTAATAATTGCAGTCTTGCAATTTGTTATAATATATATGACAAATTCCATATCCAGTGGCATATTGTTACCTTATATGGATCTATGGAATATGAATAAATGATAATAATAACAACAACGACGACATTTGTAAGCAGGAAGCGCTCCAGATCTGGTTTCCTCAGTTCATTTAAGAGGCAAAATATTATAAAATTGTACATATTTGTAGAAAAGGAATGTGGTATTAAGTACTGTCTTTAAAACATATACTGCATTTCCTGTAACGGAGTTTTCCCAACATGACATTTCCACGCACTCTTCACTTTATATTCTTTGGTACTGTATTTGAGATGCTCACAGTGGTGTGGATTCATAATGCAGTCTGGGTTAGGACACTGTGTAGTCTGGTACATGGTTATGGATGTTTTGGAGGAGCATTCGGTGTGTGTTTTCAGAGGCAGTTGGAAGATTGAGGAAGTATGTCCTGACCGAAACCTCAGTACCCATCAGTCACACTACACAGTCCCATAACTTCAAAGACTATAATTTCGATCTTAATATTCTGCATTTTATGTGCACTGTATCCCAACTACAAACCAACTGAATACACATACTACGCAATAAGTAACCTTAGTATTTAACATAATTTGAAGTCAGCAGAATTGTGTCGGTTACAATATAACGTAAAATAATATTTCCTAATAAGTGTATTTAGTTGGTTGCGACTAATTTCGAACTTCGCTATTTCTTTTCCACCAAGGTCACGCTCCAACCGCGACGAACTAGCCACGGTTGCAACAATCTTGCGCGCAAGCGCCTCGCATCACGGGTAGTTTTACGTTTTCACGGTGTTTCCGATCTGCTTTTGTTGTTAATCTGTGCATTACTTCCCTCCAGTTTGTCCTACTCATTACACCACCTTCGCTGGCAATGACCACAGATAAATACTACTGACGCCCACAAAATGTGGTTGGTGGGGGTATACAGTTGCGTTCTAGTAGTAGTTCCGCCCAATTCTCTGATCAATGCACTTTCGTACAGTGAGCCCTGTCCAACCATGACCACGGGTATGAGTTGATGTTACACAGTCAAATTAATGCTGTCAGTTGCACGTATGTGCGTGTGATCCGTGATTTTGACGACTTTCACGTATTAACCATTTCGATTCGTTAACAATCTTATGCTGCGTCTAAAATTGTTGGTTCTACAGTTAACATTGTACCCATTGAATTTACTCACCGTCATTAAAGAAATGTTTTTGTGACTTGGTATTGGAAACGTCCAAATCTGAACGTGGCCTGTGTCAGTTAGCGGCTGTTATCATGGGCGTTATCAGGAGGTTTAGTCACTTTGTGTGGTGTGTTATTTAGACAGTTATTGTGATATGAGTGGTGGCTTGTAAGCGCGTGTGGCAAAACTTTCTGCACCGTAATATCAATGGTGAATTCGGGTTTTAACTTCAGAGTCATGGCTTCTGGCAGCGAATCCTGGAAAGAGTGTGCAAGCTGGTTGACGAGGTGTGACGTTTTGCGCCAAGATCACAAAGCAAATTGGCCTGAAGCCTCGTGCTCAGATTTGGCGTACACTTTGAGGGATGGAGTACTGTTATGCAATTTATTAAATACTCTAGATCCAGGGTGCATTGATATGAAGGATATCAACCAAAAGCCACAAATGGCACAGGTAGGTCTGACGAGGTAATGACAGTTTCGCAGAAGAAATAATTCTGTATCACAGGTCGGACTTTATAGATCCTAATATGAACGTATGAATGGACGAATCTTGAGAATTAAATCCTGCTGTGTCTATTTAGTCAATTTATTTAGCATCCATGTCTACTACATAATCAGCAATAGGACAAGTCCATTTATATAAGTATTACAATTTCGATCCAATAGGATCCGTACCTGCCACATAAATAATAACCCTTACAAATATAAATGACAAGACATAATTAAATTAACAATACCTGTCTAAAACCAAATACACGATGTAAAACTAAATACAGATCAATTTAAAACCAGAATAACAATTTTTCAATAGAAATCATCCATAGTTGAACTAAACACAAATCTATTTAAAACTAAGTTTAAAATCTATGTGTCAATGAAAGAAGTCACTCATCACAGCTACAGGTAAAAACATATATGATTACATTTGAGAATAGTAATCGTTATACAAGAAAATTATACTTATTCCAAAGCTCAAGTTGAAAAAACATCCATAGACCAAGCTACAACACAATCCCTATAAAATATTGAGGCATTCAAAGAACCTGTATTAACAACATACAGAATGGCAAGCACCCGAGCAATTTTTAGTCCCAATAACACGGGCATTTACAACTGTCTGGTGGCAAGGTTTTACCTATTATCACGTGAACCCTTACCTATGACCATATGTAAAAAACTCTGATAAAGAATAAAAGGGATTATTTAATAAAAACGACTTCAGGGCTCTTTTGAATTTTTTAAAATCACCCAATTCTTTTAGTTCTGATGGCAGGCTATTATGCAGCCTGATACTCATATTAACAACACTTTTCTTATACAGAGATGTATTACACTGAAATATATAGAAATCATCTTTCCTTCTGGTATCGTATCCATGGAAATTAGAATTTCTGACCTGATAAATATTGTATTTACGAAAGAAACACAAGGTCTCGAATATGAACAAGCAAATCACTGTAAAAATCTTTAGTTCCTTAAATATAGGCCTGCATGATTCATTTTTACTCTTGTTTGTCATTAAGCGAAGAGCCCTTTTCTGCACCTTTAGGACCTTTGTAATCTCACTTACCCCACCCCACAAAATTATTCCATATCTCATGACAGACTGAAACTTAGCAAAATAAATATTTCTCAACATGTAAAGGTTCAATTCATCTTTCAGCATCTTTATCATATAACAAACCTTACTAAGATTCGCACACAACACTTTTATTTGGGTGCTCCATGTAAGGGCACAAGAAATATTGATCCCCAAACATTTTAGTTGAGATATGTAGCTAATTTTCTCATTCTTATAGAGTATGTGAGGAGCATCAATGAGATTGTTATTTTTTAAGTGAAATAACATTGCTTTAGTTTTGTTGACATTTATAATCATACTGTTATTTGAGAACCATAATTCTAGTTGTTTCATAGTATTATTTACTCTATCCTGGGGTCTAGTTAAATCCTTATCAGTTAATACAATATTTATATCATCAGCGTAAAGAACCACCTTTGCATTCTGAACATACCGTGGTAAGTCGTTTATATATAATAAGAACAGAAGGGGTCCCAAAATGGATCCCTGAGGGACACCATGTTTTATTATCCTACATGGGGATGTGTACTTGTGATTGTAAATATCGTTTGTCTTTGCCGTTATTTCTACATACTGTGAGCGGGATGACAGGTAAGACTCTAGCCATGTTTTATTTGTCCCTCTAATTCCATAGTAATCCAGCTTTCCAAGCAAGGCCTCATGATTTATAAGATCATACGCCTTTGAGAGATCTAGAAAAATTCCAAGTGCATGCTCTCCGTCATTGAGTCTTTTTTGTATTAATTCAATAAAATTCTGGCATGCAGTTTCCGTTGATCTATTTTCCCAAAAGCCACGTTGATCTTCGGATAAGATATTGTGTTTATTGACAAAGCAAACTAATCTATTATAAACAATTTTTTCAAGAATTTTTGAAAAAGTTGGTAAAATCGAAATTGGTCTATAATTGCCCATATCTTCTTTTTTCCCTTTCTTATATATAGGCTTGACTTTTGCCACTTTCATCCTGTCTGGGAAAGAACCCAATGTTATAGACAAATTAAAGATAAAACATAGTGGTTTCTTTAACAGGTGAATACAATCTTTTACTATGAAGTCTGGGATCTCATCAACTCCTGTCGCTGCTTTTCTTTTCAGTTTAATAACTACCCTTTCAACTTCATTTTCTGTCACAGGAAATAAGAACACAGAATGCTGGTTTAAATTCATTAACCTTAAATTACTACATTCTACTTTATTATTTTCATTCTGCTCTATGATTTCTTCTATATTATCAATAAAATAAGAATTTAATGCCTCAGCAACCATTTGAGGATGTGTTATTTTTCCAGAGTTCGTTTTCAGGTGGTATACCTCCTGGTGATTTCTCACCTCACCTAATTTCTTATTAATTAATTTCCACATAGCCTTTGTTGGATATTTTGCATGTAATATAAAGGTATCATTATACCGTTTTTTTGCAAGAGAAATTATTTGTAAGTTTTTTGATATCTTTTGATGTAATATAATGCATTTTTGGAAAGCTTTACTTTATATTTGAGGTCATTTAGTAATCTCATTCTCTGACCAGACTTTTTTATACCACTTGTAATCCATCCGTTATTATGAATTTTTTTCTGTTTATATAGCTTCACTGGAAAGGCAGCATTAAAATAATCTAAAAACCTGTCAAGGAAAGCACGATATGCATCATTTAGGAAACTGGCTGAATAGACATCTGTCCATTCCTCCCTATACAGTAAATCTTTAAAATGAGTCACGTTCCTTTGTGAAAAATTTCTTTTTTTTAATATCATTGGGTTATATTCCTGTTTTATCACTGACACTTTCAGTATTTGCCCCAAATGGTCAGAATACCCTAGATTCAATACCTCCGTTGAATTAGGACCAAAATTATTATCTAAAATCATAACGTCCAATAATGAGGCTGAATTATTAGTCACTCTAGTTGCAGAGGTTACTGTATTCCTTAAATTATAGGATGCTAATACATTTTGCAATGCTTCCAAATGTTCACTATTGTGTAAAAAATTTATATTCCAATCACCACACAATATAACTCTCCTACCTTTTTGTTGTATCTTTACAATAAGATTTTCTAATTTATCCATAAACTTATATACCTCACTTTGGGGTGATCTGTAAATACAAGCTGAAGTCACTCTTGAGTCAGGTATATCTACTATAGATATTTCAGATACCTTTTCACTCATTCTTGCATATATAGTACCTCCTTTATATTTAACTCCTCTCTAACAAATATACAGGAACCACCTCTTTTAGTTTCCTTTCTACAAAATCTATTTACCAACTTAAATTTATTCAGTTTTATTATACTTATTTGCTCCTCTGTCAGCCAATGTTCTGTGAGACATATAACGTCCAGGTCTTGTAATTCTGTATTCAACAGGACTGTCAACTCTAACTGTTTATTTGTAAATCCTTGCACATTATGATGTAAGATTTTAAACTTTGCATGTGTTGAATCTACAGTCATTTTAGTGCCTTCTTTTTCACCTCTTTTTTGCTCTGGTTTGTCCATAAAAAATCCTTACTTAATTTTACAGGTGCCTTGCGCAACTTTCTAGAAACTACTTCTTTATCTTCAATGCTGATTATCTCATTTTCTTGATCATATTTTCCTTGCTCAACATCTGTAGATAATATTACCAGACTACTTTCTTTTTCCTCAATAACATTGCATTCATCACGTTCTTTTGTCTCTTGTTTCCTTTTTTTTTTTTTTCCAACCAATTTAGAGGTATTGGAATAGATATAACCTCTCTGAAAATCCTTTCAATTTCTCTCTTGATTTGCTTAGCAGAAAGCTCCTTTCCTTTATAATTTAGGTGTAGTCCATGTCTTGTATAATGACTTCTATTACAGGAAATTTCTACTACTAATGCATGTTTGAAGGGCTGCATGTATTTTCTTAACTTTCTGTTGAAACTCTTACATTCAACATTTACACAGGAGTTAGTACTTAGATCACATCTATCAGGTAATTCCATCACTAATACATTAGTGTTATTATATTTTTCTACAAACTTTCGTATGTGAGATAGTCCTGCAATTGCCTCATTTTTGCTAACATCTCTCGTACCTCCCCATACTATGACCACCTCCTTTGTTGTTAAATTCGTTATATCCTTTATTCCTGTATTTAAGATTGACGATAGCTCACAGTTAGGTTTGACAATACCTTGCACCTCTAACTTTTTGTCCAGGTTACGTTGAAGTTCCTCTGCCATTCCCCTCGCGTGGCTTTCTCCGATGATCAATACATGGTGTCTTGTTTTTTCTTCCTTTCCTTTTGCTTTACTCTTCTCGTTCGTTTGTCGAGAAGACTTTACATCTTGAACTTCTATTTCCCTGTCCATTAATTTATTAAGAAGTTGATAACGATTACACATGACAGGAATCGGTCTTGCTTCCTTTGAAATTACTTTAAGGGATTCGTTTTTCTTTCCTTTACACACCATTTTCCAGTTTGATTCATTGTTTGTCACTATTGCAGTTTGATCCATTAAGCTTAGAGTTTTTGCTATTAATAAATTCACATTATCTTGTATAACCTCAATTACCACTTTTCGCGTGGCCAGTGCCAACAGAGATTTTAATTCATCTATATCTTTGTTTAAATTTTCTATTTCCACTTGAGTCCATTCATGATCCTTATACATCACTGCACATTCATCCAATAATTGTTCATTTAAAACATTTAAACTAGAACTAGATGTATTTATATTTAGTCCCCGATCACATGTTTCCTCACCAGCCGCCATGACATGGAGGTATGATAATATTTATGATGAAATTTATGAGGTTAATACGAAATTATTGCTTCCCAATTTTCTCAGAAGCCATAGATACATCTCTAATGAAATTAACATATATCATGGGTAAATCCTTTAAAAAGTTGATGTTATTTTCCTAAAAATTCCACATTATCAGTAAACACTTTCCACCTTTGTGTATTTAAGTTGGATACTCTGCACACAATAGGACTTAAGGCCTTGTATGTGCAGTGCAGTGCAGGGCGGAAGTATTACGTTTCTTGGCGCCTACAGTGGGAAAGTGAGTTCTGCATCCTGAAAGACTGATGAATGAAGCAGCGGTGATTAGTCACCTGAAGGCAGTGTTTTTTAACGAAGTGTATTGAACAGAGATCTTGATAAGCAACTGGTCATTCAGCCACTTGAGAAACTTCCTGCTTTTTTTTTTTGAATCCTGAAGGTTCATTATCATGTTCACAAATGCCCACCATTTTTGTCTGTTGTCAGCCAAATGAGTCCAGTCCACACCTGTCTGTGCATTTTCTTTCAGATCATACATTATGCCATTCTTTCTTGTGACTGAGGCATTGTTAGCTCCCAGCCTGACCTCTAGGCTGGAGAATCATTTTCTGTTGTTTATCTGTGACTGCTTTTTTGATGTATTTATTCCCATCTATCATATCTGGAGGTTGCACCCTCTGTCTGCAGCTGGAGAATGCACTGTGCTGTGGTGACAGGGGATCCATGGAACATGGTTAGGGCTGGTAACTTAATAAAACTCAATGTGAGTGGCAAGTGTGGAGGGATTTGGTAGTTTAGAGTGGAGTATTGGGTGTAGTAACTGCAAATTTACCCTTGCTTCAGCACTATGTATACATGATACTGTAAAGTTATCTTACATCCAAGGCTTTTGTCATGCAGATCGAAAAGAGCGACTTATCACAAACTGTACTTTGTATTAGAAATGCCAGTCATACTTGTGCATGTGCTTACTGTTTCATTTTGTTGATGATGATTTGGTTTTATGTACAGGAGGTGCCATTTCTCCACACAGAGGAAAATGTACAGTACATCTTTCTAAATAGAACATGTATGTTATTTTCTGATTTATCAGCCAGTGACATCTTGTTTTAGGTTGAGCACCATCAGTTAATACTGAACACTTTATCTTGGGTGTAGCACTGCCAGTTAATATTGAGTCTAGAATTGTCCATGTAAACAGTAAAACCAGCTTTTTTAGATTGTGAAAGTTGCTGGAATTCTGTTCAAGTTTGCCAATAAAATCTTGGTACATGGCATGCTTGTTAAAATCATTGTGCCTGTCCACCTGCTTGTATGTATGCAACCCAAAAACTGCTGAACATTTCTGTATGGAATTTGGTATTGGGGAATTTTGCAATGAATTTTTGAGCCATTCCAGTTTTGTGATGTAAAGCCTATATAACAGAAACTGTGCATGAAAACCTAGGTGCAGTTCTGTATACTTTGTTTCTGTACCACAATCTGTGTAAGTAAATTAATTTGAAGTTGTGTTGGGATCACACACACAGTGAAATTGGTCACAGTTTTTAAATTGACATGGAGGTGTTTTTGTTCTTTTTATAGTTTCTGTGCCTTCGGAACATCAAGATCTTTCTGCAGGCTTGCCGTGATATCTTCGGACTGAAAGAAGGTGACTTGTTTGAGCCGTCCATGTTGTTTGACTTGACTGATTTTTATAGAGTCCTGAACACTTTATCCAAGCTATCCAATTGTGCAAAAGTTCAGCGGAAGAAAATAATGTAAGTTTCAGTTTATTTCTCGAACATTCTTAGCAAATATTGCATCCATTAAACTGTTACATACATATAGTGCAGCTGTTTTTTATCAGTAAACGTAAAGACAGAGGTTTTCAAGCAGAGTGGACATAGATGGTCAGTTGTTGACATTATGTCGTGTTAGTGGTTTACTGCATAGACTGATTCCATTTTGTTCTTTGTATGTACATGTCTTTTGGCAGCTTTGCTTATTTTAACCTATTTGACAACAGATTATACTTACCATTGTGTACTGTGGACTTGCTGGTTTTAAACTAGTCTTTTCCTTGTGATAATATAACTATATTTGCCAGATTGTGCAGTGTGCCATCTAAATTAGGATTCAGTGGTTAATGCATTTGATTTTTACATTTTTCTTTTCACTTCAATATTTTTGTTTGTCACCAGTGTGAAAAATTCAACATTGCTTTCTTTGCAGAGGTTTCTCTGTGCACAAGAATCGCAGTACGTCACAAGAGGATATCTACAAAAACTTAAACTCACTGTAAGTACTGTAATTTCTCTTTATATTCTTTTATGTGCTAGCAAATAAATTTGTTTAGTAATAAGCACAGGTGAATGTCATGGAACCAAAATCTGCAAAAAGCTGTGAATGTCTTGAGCAGTGTATAATTTGAAAATGTTTCAGAATTGTGTGTGAGAGTAGCAGTAACAAATGAAAATTAACATTTTGCGGTTAAGAGCAGGGCTGTGGAGTTGGTACGCAAAACCTCCGACTCCTCAATTTTTAAATCTCTGACTCTTGACTCTTTCATAAAAGCTCAATATGCATTAACAATGGGAAACCTACTAAAATGGTAAATGGTATTGTAAGACATTTCATCACCACCATGTGAATCATCAGGCTACTTTTTAGTTTTATAGCTTATATTTAAGTATAAGTCTAATGGTTATTGTAGCTAATATCTATTTAAGACTTTATATGGAGGTCGGAGTTGGATTCAGTACATTTTTACCAACTCCAACTTGGAGTCCTTCTGACTCTGACTCCACAGCCCTGGTTAAGAGCAGAGTAAGTCTATGAAATTCATGTTGTTGGGAATTTCTGAAAGTCATAAAATACGTGCATAGTGTAATGGTTGTGGCACATTTGGTCTTTTATAGTATGTAGGTTGTGAGTTGGTGAAATGTAACATTTGATGTTGAGTATAAAGAGTATAAAGTGGGTGGACAAATGAGCAGTTGGTACAGTCAGGTCATTGGTCAACAGGTTGTGATAAGTTGACAACATAGAAATTCCTTTTGTTAATTATCTTGAAAACTGACTTGTGGGAAAAATATGCTGGATGTGAAATATGTGTTTCATTTTCCCTACAGTTTGAAAAATTTCTACTGCACTAAATATGTAGTAAGTTATGTATCAGTTGCGTTGAGATGTGCATTGAGGTCATTACGCAGTGTCTATTATCCCATTTTTACTGAAACTGGAATGTGTTGACAGATTTGTTGTAATGCCCTGATATCAGAATTCATAAAAGTTTTTTCAGTAGCTCATGAGTTCTTACGTGTGGACAGGTAGTCAATGAATCTAGTAGGTGCAATTTTCTGTGTTTTGTTGCAAACACACCAAACAATATTTTCATCCTGTCTGTCCTTTGCAAAACGCTTAGACCTGAAGGAATTATATCACGAATGTTATCAGCTGTTTTGCATGGACATAAAATGTCTCTGATTGGAGGACAGAACATAGGTTGCAGATAATGCAGAAACATAAGCTCTGTGAAAGAGGATTTTAGCTGAAAAAAGTTGATTGTTCTGGTTTGGAGTCACGTGGGCTGTATCGCAAAATACTGTACAAATCCACCGTTACTGTTACAGGGTTTAAAATATTCAGACCTTAGGCTTTTATGTTGGAGAAATAACAAAAAACATTTATTTAAACTGGCTCTGTGTGGGTGTGCTGTGCAGATGTTCGTTAAATATACATTAATAAATTCAGTAAGTATGAAAATTTAAGCATGAAGTGTCATAATGATGGAAATTAATTATAGATCTGTCAGTGACTTCTTTTAGTGTGTAGATGAAAGTAGGCAGGGTGAAAATTACAAATTTGGCAGATTCAGAGTACATGGTGATGCACTGCTGGGATTGACTAATGCATGGAGAGACTAAGTTGGGTATCTGTTACACTTTGGTATTTTTGCATCATGTCGTGGTTTTAAGAAATATGTAATCTTTGACACCATTTTCACAAAGATTGTTGTACAGCGTGTTCTTTGTATCCTGTATTAGCTGAAGTTTCCAGCAAGACTTTTCAATGTACAGAGTTGTCATTGGTATGTATACATGTGTTCAGAATCACAAATTATGCATTTTACATTGCAAATAAATTCATGTAAGTGCGACTGTATGTACTCTGCCACCTGTTATTAATCCTGTTAACCCCTGTGGAACTGGAATTGAATGTATGATGTGACATGCAGCAGACTGGAATTTAAATGAAGGCTGCACAGTAAAGGCCATGATAGGTCTTCAGCTATACCTGTTGTTCAGCATTTTGAGCATTGCACTGCATGATGGGTATACCTGATGTTACGTGCCAGATGGTTAATGAACCTTGTACATTTTGCAGAATGGAATAGTTTAAGAGGGGCTACGATGTACCATTATTTTTGAATACGCATCAAGGCCCTTACCAGACCAATATTCAAAGGGACAAGATTTTAGAAATAGATAAAAGAGGGAAGGATAAACAGGTTTCTTATGCTTATGTGTGTGGGATCACCTGGGTCAAGACAGGTTTCACTGAAGGGTCGTATTTGTGGTGTCAGTGGACGCTCTTGTGTAGATAATGCTCTGTGTAAGTAAATTGTCCTGGTTTTAATTTAAGACTTAAGAAAGCAATTTTGAATTGTATAGTACAGCAAGAATATTCCAGATTCCTTTATGCAGTTTGTGTGGTTTGTAATAGGGAGTGTCGTGATATCCATCAAGTTGCAGTGTATGTTGCTAATATTTTGACTTTCAGCAGTGGGGCCGTGTTACCCACTAGTCAGAGTAGTTGGGAACACAGCTATTGTAGCTGGATGCAGTTTACAATCAAATGTCGGCAGTTTGAAGACAAGGAGGAAGAAGTTTATGAGGATCTTTGTTATGTTACGTTTTCTTCTTCCTCTCCAGAGGTACAGGGTTTAAACACATGTTTAAGCTGCTGGACTTTATTTTTGCATGTTTATATTTTATTTTACATTGTACTTACATGCTTACATCATCAGTTTTTGGAACTTTGCATGGAAACCTGTTGTTTATATTTTGTGTGTTGGAAGCTAAGATTCATGATTTTTCTCTTTTCAAATTGTAAAGAGTCATTGGCCACAGGAGGTTTACTTCTGTTTTTATTAGCTAATGTGTCACTTTTATCTGTACAAGTGTTAGTACCTTGCAAGCTAATCGCCACTTCAGTGGCCATTTGAATTATCATTATCAGATGTTACGTAGGAATATGATGAGGTGTGTGGAAATGTGCGTAGATGTAAGGTAGTTCGTGGCATAAAGCTCCATGAAATCATTAATGGTGTGTGTTCCAACACTCTGTGGATGTGGAAATGTGGACAAGCCTGTGGAAAACTGCTTCAATCAATTGTGACAGAAACTTTTTTAAAATTCCATAGCTGGTTCTTTGTTTGTGAGTCTGACACATGCTTCAAGTCAGTATCTTACATGTGGACACTCTGTGTAAGTACAGAGAAGGTACCTGACGGAATTGTGTGGTGATGGTGGAATGAAGTGATGCTTCGCAGTTTCTGTTGTTGCTGATTTTTCATACAGGGAAAATTTTTGATGCTTTCATACCTCATTTGGAGGGATGAGTGGTAAATTACAAGGTTACAATTTTACTGGGTTAGGTCTTGTATTTGAAAATTACCATAAATAGGTACTAGTGTAGACCCATTTTGTCCCTGCTAGTTTGAGTGTAATGTATGTTATGTATCTTCATGTTTAAGTTTAATAAACTGAAATTTTTTATTTGCTGATTGGAAACATTTCTTGTTAATAAGACTGACAATATGTGAGTGTTATGAGAATGACGATTTTATTCTTTTGATTTATGTTTACTTAGCTGATCAAGCTGTATGTGTGTTTATTTGCAGTTTAAGCTTCTGGAAGTGTATTTCATTTGTTCGGTCTTTCCCAGACACGATTGATTCTTTGCAGTAGAGTGAGGTGATGCATGCTGCTGCTGCTGCAGGACTAGTAAATGTTTTTTTGCATGGCAGATATCAACTAAAGCTGTTATGTTGCGTGTGCATGTGTTGTAGTGACAGTGATGATCCATCAGATACAGTTACTGGGGGTGAGGAGTACGGGAGTTACTATTCAAGTATCCGCAATGAGGAGATTTACCAGGATCTCTGCGCAATGGGGAGACGTGCAGAGCCACAGGTGATGTGATGTCATTAATTGGCATCAGCAGTTTAATGAATCTTGTGACTTCAGATGATAACCCTACAGTGAATTCTTCAGTGATACTGTTCACTTTGCAGGTCATTACAGTACACAGTAATCAAGTCTGTGAACATTTCCTTCAGTATAAATAATTCCAGTGCTCATGGTGATCTTGGCATGTTGTATCTATTATAAAAAAGTAGATTGTTAAATTTAAGTCCTTCAGATTAGGTCTGCAGTGTGTTAAAAGTGGGAAGTGTGTGTTCATTTTTAATCTTAAGCATTTATTAATTACTTATTTCAGATCCCGTCCACTGTAGTACACAGTTTTGAGAAACGTGACTATGTCATTAAAGAGCTGCTGGAAACAGAAAAAAATTATGTTGATGTGTTGGCATCGCTACAGAGAAACTTCATGAAGCCGTTAAGTAATTTGCTCAGGGAAGAGGATATGAAAGTCATCTTTGGAGGAATTAAGGTAGTTTCATTATCGTACTGAAACAAATTAAGGAAAAGCACTCAAGTGTTTAATCTTCTGAATTGTGTCTGTTTTTTCTAAAGTCCTGCAGATAATAAGCATGGTGGAATTGAGAGGGGATGTAATTTCAGATAGTAACATGTAATAATGATGAAAAATATTTGAGTGTAGGTATATGTGTACTTCTGAGTCACAAATTTTGTAGGGCAAGACCACTGACAGGCCTAAGTGTAGGTGGGAGGATAATATAAAAATTTTAAGGGAAGAAGTTGTACTGTGAGTAAGATTGAACTGGATAAAGTTAGGATGTGGTGGTTTTCAGATTCTGTAACAGCATGGAATTTATTTACAGGATGTGCTGAAGGAGCATACTATATGATGCATGGAGGAACAGTGTGTCATAGACATTTGAACACCCTCTGAGAGTTCTTCAACTTATGTAGTTACTACATTGTAATAAAGATGTTTATTTGACATCATTCTGTGTGTTCAGGAATTTATTTGCAAACAGTTGTTTTGTGTACTGGAAAGGATTAGGTGAATTAACTGTGTCTCACAGTTTTGTTTTGATACAGAGAGATTTGTTAGGCAGGGACTTCATTATGGAATGATTTTACAGTTTATTCATGTTAATTGGTAAAGTATTAATGTGGACAGAAGCCGGAACAGTGTTATTTCAGGCTGAATCACATAACAAGATGGGTGATCAGAGTACATGACTATAGAGTTTTAAAGCATAAAAAATGGAAAATGAACAAGAGAGGAAATGTCTGAAGAACTCTATTGTCAAAATTTGAGTGTCACTGAAAAATTTTGCCTGTTCAGAGGTGACTACAGGCCGGTCTTGTTTATGTTTGAGCATCTGCCATGCTTTTAACATTGTTTTGTAAACATTACTGTCTTGTGAGATGTGATGCTGTGTAACCTGATAGGTGTATACTGATAGTTGAAAGGGATGTGCTGCCTCCATTGTCAGTGCAGCTGAATAAGCTGAATGCAGAAAAGGCAGTGCAGATACAGTGACAAGGTTGACTCAGGCAGAGCTGTGCCTAGGCCAGCAAGAGGTTGGGTAGAAATAAGAGAGCAGAGAACCAAAATTGAGACCTCTGAAATGACTTGATGTTCTTACTTCGTCCTTCCTCTGTTGGCCAGCCAGACTCCTCTCTCCTTAACGTGTCTTTGTTGCCTGCCCTCTTATCTCCTATTTGTACTTTTATCTTAATTTATATTTGTCATTTTATTTATTTTGTATATTTTTATTTTTGTTCCCTCATTTTGCTGTGTTTCTTGCATGACTGTCTGCTGTTTCTTCCACTGTTCTGTTCGTCCACTTAGAAACAGCACTTTTAAGGTTTGATTTTGCTTCTCTGTATGCACTGTCTTTTCCAAACCCAACTTAACTCATCTTCAATGATGATGGAGACAACAGGTTTGTCTGAAACATCAGTATGCTGCTACCAGACTGCATGGTGTCATGTACCTGTCGTTACTGCCATAAGAACTGGAAGTCTGTCATGGTTCCTTACTTATGTGATAAATTTTGACCGTAGTACAAAATATTTGCCTGATGAGTAGAGATAATTACATTGTGAACTTAAGATATATATTGCATGTAACATGATATATTTTACTCTGAGGTGAAGAGCGGGGGGAGCAGGTGACAAATAATGTATGGAAATTTCCAAAGAGAGTCTACATGTTACAGACGTAAAAGAACAAGAGAATAATTTTGTTGCATTGATCATCTTGTTAAAAAATTAGCCCTCTTGCAGTCTTTCACTTTGAAGTACTCTCTGTGTGTGCATGCATGTGCATGTGTGTGCTTGGGGGGGATGTTTCTCCCCAGTTTCTTAAGATGGTGCATGCTGTGCCATATTTCATTGTACATTTGTCTTAACAGGAACTGTCTGAAATTCATGTTGGTGTCCACTGTCATCTGCGTAAAGCTGTTACTCCTGGCAGCACTGCTCGCCTTAGTGAGGTTTTCCTCAGTTGGAGGGAAAAGTTCCTGATCTATGGGGATTATTGCGCTAACCTTACAAATGCTCAAGCCCTCATTCAGGATGTGTGTAACCGCAGTGAACTGGTAAATCAGGAAGTCATTGTAAGTGTAACTGATGTTTTTATAACTTTTACAAGACGATTAGGCAGTTAGACATTGAATGCGTGGACTCTTGAGGAGCATTTGAACTCCTTGCCTTTGGTGAGTGAAGTGGTTTGTCAGTAGAAACACATTTAGTTAATGATATCGTTACTACTGTATTAATAAACTCTGCACTTACCATTTAATATGTGAAACCTTGTGGGGTTTGTTCAGTGGACGCAACAAATAGAGGAACAGAGTTGCTGACCGTTAAAGACATGTTAGAAATTATGAATTGTAGGTAATGACAGTAAGTAGCGAACTGATAATATAACCAGAAAACTGAGTAAATTTTGAAATAACTGTGGTGTTATCAAGTATAGATGTGCCTTTTGTATCATTATGTGACCACATACTAGTTAGTCAGAAGGTGTAAAGTATGTTTGGTTAAGCTAAAAATGTCAGTTTGTCCCTGTGCATGCTATGAAGACATATAGGGAAGTGGTGGTGTACTGCCACCAATGCTTAACCTGAGTGCCAGATGGGGGTGGGTGGTTTGCTTAACACTTCAACTACTCTACCCCTGGGGAGGGAGCACCCCCCAGTACCCATTGAACAGGAGGCTGATGGGCCCCAGAGCTGGGCTGGATGTTTTGGAAATGGTGAAATCTCTTTGCTGTGCTGGTAATTTAACCTTATGTTGTCCTGCCCATAGTGTAGTTACTATGCCCTCTGCACTACTGTGCCTCCATGAAGGGTAGTTGATTAATTATAGTTGTCCTGTCAATAATATCAATATGTACAGTGTGTGATAATTGGGAACATATGTATCATAGACCACAGAAGGCCCCAGTTCTGGAGTCATAATATGGTCTGTCTGTCGGTCTGTCCTTCATTGTCCTTTGTATTGTGCTCCTTGCCGTATGTTTGGGCTGTGTTATGGTGGACGTCGTGCATTTCATTGTACTAGGATTCATGTGTGCTGAGATCTGGGAGCATCAGTGATACAACAATGCAGTGTTGCCAGAACTTGTGCACTGTGAGAGTACCAGCAATCTAGTAGAACCCTTGGGGCTGGGAGGGGAGTGATGGATGCTTAATCCAATTACATGACATTAATGAATGTGTAGAAGCATTTGAATCAAACATATCATGATTTGACTTTATTGTCAGTTTTAATGAACTGGAAGAGCTAATGGTTCATCATTATAGTCAGCATATCTGTTACCAGTGTCATCTTCATCATTTCCATCACCACTGCTGCTACATTTTTTTGTGTTCTGTTTCAGTCCTGTAACATTATAATTATTGACTCTAAAATCTTACTAATAATTTACACCCGTTATTTTTTTGGTACTTGAAGCTTACACTTGCAAAATAAAGTAAAACAAACCGAGCCCTTACAAGAAATCTTTTCGCAGAGAGAAAGTGTACTTTGTTTTGCTGTTGGAAATTGACGTTCGTCATACAATTCAAACGTGCTTTTGCAAAGTGATTTACCTGTGGAATTGCAAGTTAAGTGTGAAATATGTTTCAAGTGACATGCATTTATTTTTTTGTTGTTGTAGAGGTGCCAGAAAGATGCTAATAATGGCAAGTTCAAGTTACGAGACATACTGTCAGTGCCGATGCAAAGGATACTGAAATATCATTTACTCCTGGAGAAACTTATTAGTGAAACCCAACCTGTGAGTACACTTGTACAGTTGCTGTGACCTGTGTTGCATTGAATGCTGCTGATGCCATGAGCTCTGTCTGTTGTTGCACCCAAAAAATAAAGTGGGGATTAAATCTTAAGTTGCTGAAGTAAACCAGTAATTTTTAGTTGTGTCTGTAAACTTGCAAAAAGCAGCTGTTAGCTTTGTCACATCTGTCTGTTTGTCAGTCTGTCTGAATGGAACAACTCGGCTCCCACTGGATGGATTTTCATGAAATGTAATGTTCGAGTAATTTTTGAAAATTTGTATTGAAAGTTGAAGTTTCATTAAAATCTGACAGGAATAGTGGATGCTTTACATGAAGACTTATATACATTTAATGTAGTGTCTCACTAAATTCTTCTTAGAATGAGAAGAGTTTCAGGAAAAGTTGTAGAGAAATCAAAACACACAATTTGTGTTCAGTAACTTTTTTCCAAAAATTGTGCCATTATGAGATAATGTGGGAAAATATGGTAGAGCCAGACAGGCCACAGATGACAATGTTATATGGTTCATGCGCTTTGCGTGTTGGATAACTGAGGGTACAAACACACATTCCAAGTATGTAATACTTACTATTTTTCTGTGGCAACAGTGGTTACCCGATCGCAGCTAAGTGTTACATTATATGTACATTGCCTGTCTTGTCTGAATCCTAGCATGTATATTGTGTTAATTCATGTTCATTAAAACACAGGCATACTCGGTGAAGTAACTTGTAAAGTACCTTCATTTTCATGAAAATCTTCAGGGTGTATGTTATAGGAAAGAATTAGATTTCTGTTGTCTCATTAACAGGAATATTTATTGAAGACCTGGGTTAGGTTTAGTGTACGCAGTATTCCATTTGTTAAGCATTGTTGATAGTAATGAAGACCATGTTCTGTGTAATGCTTGTTGTCATGTTTGTTTCTCGGTACTGTATATATACAGGGTATTTCCATTTATACAGTTAATAACAAAGAGTCCACTCAGGTTTATGAATCACACAAACGCGTGACATACATACAGGGTCCTTAGTTTGTTGGGCCCATATCACTGGTCACAATGTAGACTGTTTCACATGATATGAGACCGCACAGTGCTTGGCCCAGTTGAAATTTGCTGTGAGCCAGAGCATTGGACTGGCTAGAGACGGATGACCATGTCAGATATAACTCATAATAAGTGGATTCTTTATCTTCTATTGCAAGGCCTTCTCTGCTATTTTAGAGGGCATGTCACACTGTCATACATCTTTAAAGTGAGAGTCGTGGCATCATTGTTAGGTTGGGAAGAGGCCATGGGTGTGTTGTGATCTCAGTTGTGCACGCATGTGAACATTTGTGTAGCCTAGTTCATGGATAATTGAAACTTCACCTGCTTGGTATAAATTGGTGCCTATGTATAAATTGTGTACAGTCACAACCCTGCTAATAAAACCCATGGTAATCAAGGGATTGCTGTAGTATAAAAGTAAATACTTACGTGTGCATACATGTGTATGTGTGTGTGTACACACAGGAGTTGCCATTTAATTCAGTGTGTTTTGCTTGATTTTTAAAACTTAACTTTTCTTTTGGAATACAAAGGAATCTCCAGTTACAGTTTATTTTGGGAGCAGTGGATATGAACACTAAGTTGATGGAAGCCTTAAACTGAGGAAATTTAGCAATGAGATCACTGAAAATTGTAATGTTAAGTGAGGGAAAACCTTAAATTGAGGAAAATGGAGTGGAGGGTTTTGCTGAAGTAACGTAGGTAGCAAGAGAGGTATCTTACACATGAGACAACTTTCGGAACTGTATTAGTGTAAATGAAGTGCAGAGATCACCAACAGTTAATTTACTAATTGTATTTGTCTTTCTGTAGAAATGAAGATATTTAAATAAAAATTAGCCGCCACATGTTGTCACAGCTTGGAATGAAGAGACAGTGGTAATTTGTCTTGACATATTTTTAATATATTACATGTTTTTTAACTCAGCCAGGCAGGTAGATGGAGCTTATGTTTAAATACAATGCTTGTCACACAGGTCTGTTTTGGCTTATTGCAATCACTAGTGCAAATGTATTTTGTCTTTTTGCTGTTGCCTCTTTGCTGTGTTTATTGTCATGGTTGTCATTCTACATGTAGAGTCACGAGGACTACCGGGGTCTGGAGCGAGCTAAAGAAGCCATGGTAGATGTTGCTCAGTACATAAACGAAGTGAAGCGAGACAGTGACACGCTGCAGATCATGCGTTCCATTCAGGTACATAAGAAATCATGTTTTACGCATTGTTGTGGATGCACGTCATTAGAGCAGTATGATATTAGTTTAACGATTTGCAGGAAAGTATAGTGGACTGGGACATGCCAGAGAGCATTGAATTGAGAGACTATGGTCGTCTGCTCAAGGATGGGGAGTTACGTATAAAAGCTCATGATGACCAGAAGATCAGAGTGAGGTATGTAGTAGCAAATGGCTTTGTTTTGTGTCTTTACTCTGAATCGTGTCTATTTTAAATATTTGTGGATGCTCATTGTCTTTACACTTGGTCTAGATCTTGTTTGTTGTCAGCTTACAAAAGGAAATATATTTTTGTTTTTTATTTCAGATATGTATTCATCTTTGATCAAGTGATGCTGATGTGTAAATCTATGAGGGTGAGTTCACTAATATCACTGGAAATGTTAGAAGCAGAGGATGAGAGTATCAAATTGTAGTTATTTAACTAAACTCATCTGTGTAATTAAACATCTCTGAAGGTGGCAGAATTCTACCATATCATGTAGGATAGGGTGAAAATTTTGTTAAATTTATTGAAATGCAGAGTTATAATGGATAGTTTCATTGAATTGACTTACAAATGACAGCTACGTCCTTGAAGCAGTTACATACTTCAGCAATCATGTATTTGGCACAGAAGAACAGGTTAGAGAAAGCAGTTTTAAAGCAAGAAATGTATGAGCTGGCACCCGCCTCTAAAATAAATGTGCATGACAACACAATGATTACAAGAAGAAATGTGGAAACCGTGTGTTCTGAAACGTGTAAGATGTTGTTTATTGGGAGTGTGATTATACTGACAATCCCCATATCCCTCGTATTCCACTGCTGTAATACTAAAATCTTTTCTCCTTTGCTGGTAATCTTATGTTACCATGCAGCATGAGATGAGATGTTGCTAGAGTAATGGATATAACTTGTTTGATGCTGAGGAAAGAGAATTCTAGTCTTTATATGTGGATTATAACTGAAACTGTAATGTGCTGGTTTCTAGTGAAGCGTTCTTTATGTACTAACATGTATTTTATGTGTGTCTTACACGTTGTTGCAGGGAGACCAGTATAGTTACCGAGAGTCTCTTCGTCTCTTAGAGTACAGAGTTGAAGATGCGAACAATCGTCGGGTTATGAATAAAGATACACGATTCAGCTTTCAGTGGTACCTGGTGAGAAAGAGTGGACAAACGGCGTATACCATGTATGCTCGCACTGATGACCTGAAACGCAAGTGGATTAAGGCTATTGAGGATGCTCTGTAAGAATTTAATTTTCTAGATTGAATGATATTTTTTAGTGGTCTAGTATGTACAGTTGTGATTTCACTTTATTGTAGAATTGACAGATTGCCTGTTTTACTGTTAGCAGTACCTTTTTATTGTAAATAAAGTACTCGTTGACATTTTGTACCTCAAAATGACGTTTAAGGTCATTCTTTTTGTCTCACAGTTTATTTGAATTGTACTTACGAGCTTTTAGAATAATTTTATGTAGTTGAAACTCATCTGTCAGTTACTTAAATATTTTAAAGAATTTCACGTGTTATTTTTAGCCAAGTGTACAGTAATCACTACGTTTTATTCAGGGATAACATTGAACCAAGGGGATGCAAAAATACGGACCACAAATTTGTGATGCGCACATTTGGCAAGCCTACAACTTGTAACCATTGTAGCAAATTTTTAAAAGGAATGATTTTTCAGGTAAGTGAATTCTGTGATTTCATGAACTTCAGGTGTCTTACGAAAGGGGGAAAACTTTCATGGAGTATGTTGTTCTCTACATACCTTCTGCACACCATCATTCTAATTAAATTGTGTGTAATATAATTGAGCTGCTTGAAACTTTTTAAGACCTTGTCTGTTATCAGAAAAGGGGTAACATAAAGTGTAGTAGGGATGTGCAAACATATAAATATTTTAAGTCTAACAAATTTGAAGTGTCAGATTTGCTTCCTTTACTTCAGAGTTGTATACAGCAAGACCTTGTAAAGATGGTTACGCAATTCAGCATAATGTGTTAGTTTTTTAATAAGGAAATGCCTATTTGAGTTTTCATTTGCCTTGTTGGCAAGACATCGTGTGTGTTGGTTCAAGTGACACCTGCAAAGGAGGGAGGCACTTTCTCTTTATTATTGCTTTGTTGTGATGTTGCTGCCTGTTTTTAAATTGTTGGCACAGTATGTTGCAGTGTGTAGCAATGTGCATCTGCGTGTAGCTGGGTACAGCAGTGGTTGTGTCATAGGGATGATGAATCTCACAATGCAGAGATTGAACTGAATGTAGTCCACTTATATCAGTATTATGCAGTACCTTTATGAACTTTTTTACTTGATAATGCATGGCATTTTGATGTCATGTATGGAGAAATTTTGTTTCACGGAAACAGATTTTAATTATAATTCTTGTTTGGATTTCAAATGAAATGCTAATGCCAGTCAAGCAGAATTCATTGTGTGCATTTGTGGTAATGCAGGGCTACAGATGTGACAGGTGTTCTATTGCATGTCACAAGATGTGCATTCAGTACTCGGGGCGCTGCGGACATCTGCGAGCTCCGACTCCTCCCCCTCGGCCCCCTGTCGACCGACGTCCGTCTCCTCCAGACCCGTGGCCAGACCCCATCCTTGGGGAGTATTTATGGTGAGTTTTAATTTTTTTTAATGTACATTCAAGATGTGCCAGCAAATATGGCAGCAGAATTTTTACTTTTATACATACTATTTGACAGGCTGAGGGTGTTTTGAGAATAAGGTGCTGGGGAAGGGTATTTGGGCCTAAGAGGGATGAGGTAACAGGACTGGAAGGAATTGCATAATGAGGAGTGTCACTCTCTGCATTCTTCACCAAGTATTATTTGAGTGACCAAAAAGAGTGAGATTGGTGGGGCATGTGGCACATGTGGGGTAAAGGAGAGGTGTGTACAGCATGTTAGTGGGGAAACCTGAGGGAAAGAGACCACTTTGAAGACCTAGGCTTGGATGGGAGGATAATATTAAAATGAATCTTCACATACTGTGCTCTTGTGAACATGGTGATAAACCTTGGGGTTCCATAAAATGCAGGGAATTTCTCAACCAGTTGGGGAATTGTTAGTTTCTCAAGAATGACTCTGGTCCATGTAGTTAGTTAGTTAGTTAGTCAGTCAGTCAGTCAGTCAGTCAGTCAGTCAGTCAGTCAGTTAGTTACTAAGTTAGCTAGCTGTTAGTTTAGTTAGTTAGATTTTTCTGTGAACAGCCATCTGAATTGCATGTTTATACTGAGAAACAAGTTTGTGCAAGATACCGTGCTTGCATCTTGCATTTGCACTTCTGTGTGTCACATTTTTCAACAGTTATTTAATTTTATAATAACCTCTAGTAAATCTGACCATGTTTGCTGTGATCCATGTTCTGAATGTGGTGCATACCCCTGTTACAGAGCGAATTGTTGTGTATTGTAGCAGTTATTAGTCGAAGGGCAAAATAGTCTTAGGAATGCATTAACTTCAGCAGTTGAAGCACGTTAGGTGGTCATAATAACCTGCTGTGGAATTCACAGTCTTGGGAAAACTTAGGGCTGCAGTGTTGTGTGAGGTATATACAAGCTCAGCAAGTTTATGAATACAAATAGCCCCTAAAAGTTGATCCTGTATTCACACCACTGGGACATACATAAATTGCTACCTTATTTAGTTGAATAAAAGATGAAGCTTTTTTCCTAAATTTGGTGCTTAAATATGTGAGGTCATCTTAAATTTGCATATGAAGCACCGAACCAGACTGCATTGTACCTGACTGCGCCACACCAATCGCCCTGCACTGGACTGTGGTGAGCCAAACCAAGGCCTGCGTTGCCAAATTGTCGTGTATTGATGAAAGAGAGAACAGAGCATGTCTGAAGTTGTTTAAATGTATTTAAATAAAAAGCAAAAGTTTATAAAGTATTTATAGAGTCAAATTAGAAATGTACAAACTGTATGGCATTGTAGTGCTGCAAAGTCTGGGGTACATGTTACTACCCCCCTGCGCTGTGTTTGAGTACCAATTACACTGATTGGTAGCGAGGAGTGGCGGTCGCCATGGATCGGAGTAGCCACGCAAGCAAGCGAGAAAGATCCGGTGGGTAGGGTTTGGAGACTGTTGGGCTTTACTGCAAAGCTTCGTATTGCAAAGCACTGCATTATGAATAATCGTTAGCCTAGAATAAAGGTGTCACAACTAAGAAAAATGCAATTTATGAGTTCTATATAGGAGTAGACCGCCAAAAGTTACTTGTTTTAACAGGAAAAGTGTCATAACTGATATTGCACTCTTAGCCATCAGGAACCGTTAGTGACACTGTTCTTGCCAGTGGAATATTTTTTGTTGGCAGTGTTTTATTTTTGGGCAGTCATCTTAGATTTGGATAAATACATTTTCCCTTGGCAGAGGTGGTTTTCTGGGGGGTCATCTTAGATTCGAGTTGTCTTATATTCGAGTAAATACGGTGCGTTGTTGGTGCTCGGATGATGCACTGATCATGAACAGAGTTGTAATCTTCATTATTATCACACTGTCTACAGGTACCACAGGTAGGCCTGGTATGAACAAGGTAGGTTGACTAAGTCTGATTTTCTAGAGTGAATAGTTTGGGAGTTGAGAGTAACAGCTTATGGTTAGGTCCACTGGAAGAGTGTGGACTGGCTCCAGTTATTGGTACATAAGTTGTAAATACACTTAAACCCAGTTATAATGTCTTGAAATTGACTGAATAATTTGTGTCATCATAAACGAGGATCGTTCTAAGCGAGGAGTGTGATGTTGTGGTAACAGTGAAGGAAGAATATTTCAAGGCAAAGTACCAGCTTGTAGGCCTATTACTAAAATTTTTACACTATAAATTGCAATTACAATTCAGGAACAAGATATTGCGCCGCTATAATTTTAAGTTATACATGTGCCTTATGAGGAATTATTTGGTACCATGCAGCATCTGCTGCAATAGATTGGGTGTTAGGTACAGCAATGTCACTGTAACTCAGCTTGGCTGAATATTGTATGTAGGACTAATGCACATTTTAATCTCAGCTTCAAGCTACTCTCTACCTCCACCAGAACCCACAGGGAGAAGGGACTGAACTAGGACATAGATGTAATGTAGGTTTATTACTGCATCAGGAATACTTCAGAAATGTTGGTGTGTAGTAAATTTTTTGTGGGCTGTTCTCTGTGTTCTGTCTGAAACACCAATTTTTTTATACATCACTCACTGTCTTACTATTTCATATGATCTGTTTTCTATACAGGTATGTTGGAGCAATGGGGAGAGATAAGGCCACAGATCTGCTGGAAAAACATGAAAATGGCACATACTTGTTACGCATCCGACCCCAAGGGCCAACTCACCCCAATGAAACTGTGTATGCTCTGAGCTTGAAGTAAGTGTTAAGCTGTATAGTTTCTTCTAACATGGTCTTGGCATTTTAAAGTTTTCATGCATTTTAATTTTTATCTTAGAAGTAACTGTTGAAAATGCCAGTTTAAATCAAGAGAAAATTTAAAATGACAATGACGACGATGATGGTAACGATGATAATGGTGATAAGCAAACAACAGTGACGAACAATGATAACAATACGTGTGTCATATTTGCCATATCTAACTACAGAAATTTAAACATTGCTCCTAGTCTGCATTATGTGATGTCACTTGGTGCAAAATACAGTGAAGCCCTGTTAAGACATTTTTCAAAATTCCAAGAACATCCTACTTCGTAAGCGGGAAATTTCTTAAAAGGGTAGGACCGAAAAGTTCTATTTTTTAAATTTTTTTGTGAACGTGTTACACATGTATGCAGAACTTGTACAGTTTGCAGCTGTCTTAACACATTCTCACTTGTATCTGACCATTTAACCCTTTTGTCTGTAACCTTTCATTTACAGTTTTATTTACGCCTTTACGTGTACTGCTACTGACTTTTCATTCACAAGTTCACATTTCATTCCAGATGTTTACTTTTCCGTGAAATATTTTTCAAGCATGGGTTGTTGCCCTTTTTTCAAAAACAGTAGCAGTGTACATCTTCAGATTCCATAGGTTCGCTTTTAGGTAGACTGTAAGGGGTGGCCAGTAGTTCCAGTTACTTTCACTAACTCTGCAGTGTCTTTAATTTATTTTCTGGAATTGCTGATGTAACTTATCTGCACACAGTCACCACATATGTTTCACAATAACACAACACAACGACACGTTTATATTACCGCTGGTAAATTACGTTTAAATAGGTTGTCACAATCGATCACCCACTTATCTCACGCCAAACCGCTGTCCTGCAGCAACATGTGACTCCCGCCTGCACGGGCTTAAACTTCTTCAAATGTTATTGGCTGCCTTAGTTTCTGCCAAGTCCCAGGCTGTTGAAGCGGCAAAACATTGCCAAATGCAGGCTCATGCAGGTCATGAAACAGGTAGGACCGAATTCCGGCCACCTGATACAGTTTTTCAGTTGTCGTGATAAGAGACTGAGTAGTGGGGAGTGACTCACTGCAGTCTCTGCATTGTGGAAGAAATACGAGATCTCCATGACAGCCTTGAGGTTGCGTCATTCTGCTGTGTGAAACATGGCAGAAGTGACCTTGACTGTGTGCCATTTGAATGCTGCATTTTGGAAACCAAACGAATGGAAACTCGGGGGAAGTTCTTTAAGATTTTGAAACAAAAAATGTATTAAACGGGTAAAAAAATTGTTTCGTAGTGAAGTTTGTTACTTCTTAGGCGGGAAATTTTCTTATGCGGGGATGTATTGAAAGGGTAACCTGTAGTGTTAATCAAATGGGAGAATTTTGGTGCTTTTTATCCTGACTTCTTAGGCGGAAAATTTTCTTAACAGGGGTTGTCTTAAGCGAGTTTCACTGTAGTTGATTTTTTTTTAATCCTTGACATTAAATATTCATACTTTTGTTTACCTGACAGCCCCTCATCCTTTGTTCATGTTGTGCCATACTGTCACTTATCAAAGCAAATTATGTTATGTGGGATGCTGTTTGAGCAGTGAATATGTTCACATAGCATTATTATTCTATATGTGTGTTGTCTAAGTCATTTATACTAGTGGAGGCAAGTATATTGCATTAAAATGGTCACGTAGCTCATATATGAAACACGAGGATTTTCACTGGAAGTCATAAACTTGAAGAAACCCAAGGATTGTGACCGGTGCCATGCTGTGCTTATAAACCACTGTTAAAGTTTCAGGTGCGACTGATTTGTAGTTTTGAAGTTGACTTATACAAAGATGGATATTAGCAATATGATCAAAGATTTTTAAATTGTGAACATGTTTTTCAGGTATGTCTAAATGTTGTAGCAGTTAACAGCAGGCTTGCATGTTGTTTCAACAGTAGATGCTAAAGTACAAGTATGTGGGTAAATTTATTTTGAGCTAATTGAAGTTGAAATTTATGCACTTTTTTTTAAATTAAAAGTCTGTAAGTACCTGTGGAGTGACCTCATATGTGCACATGTGGAACAGGATCTTAAGTACAGTGCATTTCACTACCGACAACATCATGAAACATTTTTATAGTAAAATGTGGCCAGATACACAAGACAAGAGATATGACCTTCTGCACCAGATGCAGTATAAAATACATTCCAATATTGATGTCATGAATACTTAGTATTAGTTATTTTTTGTTTAATTAAATAAATAATAAAAATAAAGGACCACTGTCAGATATGACAGATTGTGAGTAGTTCAATGTCTAATGCTTAATCTGATTTACTCTCAGAGCATGTTGAAATTGGAAACTGGTGGCCAGTCATCACTTGGCTGTCATGGAACACTGCTTTTTGTTGATGTCGTCTCATAATAAATCAAATGAGCTTGGACATTAAACTCTTTGATGCAATGGTGCAGTGTGTCAAGCAGAATATTTTACTGTCATGAGAATAGAGAATGTATGAAATGATAATAGGGAAACTTGTTCCAAGAATGTACCATAATTGTCAAATTGTAAAGCTTTGTCTTTGTCAATGTATTACCTAAATAATAATTATATTAAACACAGTATTAGTAGGTAGAATTTAACCCTTTAAAGACGAAGCGTATCTGTTTTATATAAGGACTCAGTGCGTACCGCGCTGTAAACACTCTCCACTTCGGTTATAAAAACCAGTCTCTTAATGTTTTATAAGGCAAAAGTTGCTGTTTGTTCTGAGATCCGTGCAAAACACATAAACGCAATGTGGGCACCACGTAGAATTTTTTAACGTTAAACCTGGTGGTATGTAAAGTTACCGCTAGGCTTTAAAAGGTTAAAGTTGTGAACACTTGTGTATAAATTTTTTCTGAGAATATTTATACTAAGAAGTGAATGAAATTCTAACTCAATGTTTAATGCTGCAAGTTTTATAGGATTCTTGGTAATTTCTGGAGACATAAACAAGGTCAGCCTTTACAGCTCCATTTTTCACAGATGGGGGCCAGGATAAAGTAGTTGGTGCAGTGACTAGGCTACAGGCTAGGCAACCAATGAATTGACTGATTCTTGGCAGCGGCACAAGATTTTCCTCTTCTGTAAGGCATCCACACTTACTGTGGGGCCCACCCAGGTTCCTATTTGATGGGTACAAGGGGCTCTTTCCCAGGGAGTAAAACAGCCAGAATGAATCTGAACACTCACTTCCATCTAGTACCAAGATGGAGAATGAGTGGAGCCATAATGCCCCATATGTATTCATGGTGTGCACCGATGCAACTTTACCTTTACCTTTACCTTTACTTTTACCTTGCCAGCCTTCACAGACAAGTTCATAGATCTGAAACTGATGTGCAGGCAAGGAATCAGTCCACTGCAGGGTCTCTGCATACACAGGAATACATAGCACAATATGCCAACATAAACCATGCCTTGCTAGTAATTTTAACCCCGGTGTTTGTGGTTGTACAGTCTTTCTTGTTATCCTTTTATTATAAGTACATGCCTCATGTTTTAGAATATGCAGATTATAGTATTATGTTTGCTGCAGAATACATGCAGACCTCGTGGAGGTTCATTTTCAGGACTTCTGTTTTCTGTAAGGTGTGCCAGAATTATTCAGTATATCTGTCAGTGTTTTAATTGTGATAAAATATTTCAGGACAGATGACAGGGTGAAACATATGAAGGTGTATGAGAAGCATATGGAGGGAGTTCCACATTATTACTTATCAGAGTCACGCTTCTTCAAGAGTATCATTGAGCTTATCACTTGTTATGAACATGCCAGCTTAAGTGAAAATTTTGTTGGGTATGTAGCAGTTTATTACTTTGTTTTGACAAGTTGGCCTCATATCTGATGGCCCTTTTACATGCAGATGTATACCACAGTACCGCAGATTAGCCATTACAGCGTATTTTTCAGTATCACTGTGGGAGAAATATGGTGAAACTGGGATTTTACCTTGCTTGAACTTATGCTTTCGTTGATTTTATACACATTTTTATTTGTCTTGCCATAACCTAGAGCAGAATGTTGTTATATTTTTGTGGAATATGCATTTGTGCTTTATACCCAGGCCATCAATAACAAAGGGGTTTAAAAAATTAACATGACATTCATGCCAAGAACTTTATTCTGACTTTGAGGTGTACACTGTACATGGTAACAGATGGCATACATCAGGTCTTCATGTATTCACCATTGTATTTAAACATTTGTCCCATGGTGACAATAAGGTTTGTATCCTGGTGTAGAAGACATGAGTGTCAAGTGTCTGTTGCCAGGAGCAGACAGCTTGTTTCACATCTGCATCTGTTGCAAATCACTTTCCAGCCTGGTGCTTCGTAAGGGGTCCAAAGAGGTGAAAATCATTGGGTGTGAGATTGGGATTGTAGGCAGTGGTCCATAACCTCCTAGCTCAAGCACTGTAACCACTCATAAATCCAGTTAGCTGTGTGTGACAAATTTCAGAACCATGTGCTATCAAGATTGATTGTGGGGAACATGATATTATTGTAATATGTTTATATCACTCTCCTTCTGGGGATTTTTATCAATTCCTACAGATGCTTGATAGTATGCTGACGTATTTGTGTAAACTGAGGACCAAGCTTATGCTCTGTGGAGATATACAGTGAAACCTCGATGCATTGTTTTTGAAGGGGATGGAAAACAGAAACGATGAATACGGGAAAACAATATTTGTGGGAAACCATGAAGAACTACAGATAAGAAAAATTTAATGACTTCTCTGTATTGGCAGTTACATGATACAACTCTTCATTAAAACTGCTAATTCTTCTGAAGAAACTCTGTAATTGACAGTTGTTTTGTAGAAACTTTGCATCGAAGTTCAAAGAATGAGCTCTCCAAGCTTAGAACACTATCACAATCACCATCACTGTTGCTGTGTGTGTAGACAAAAGACTTCACTTTCGTGAGCGCTTTGGCAAAGTTCGGCACAACCTAGGGTTCGGGTTCGGTATCTTCCTCTTCTCCCCTGCTACACGCTGGGTTTGCACGTGGCTCGTGCACAGCTCCTCCACCGTATTAACACCACCGGTCGCAAGGTGACTATCCACAGTGACGTAATAGTCAAATTTCTCATTATCCATGCCACTGAACTTTTGCCAGTCATGGTGAAAAGTATTATCATCATCTTCATTCCTCATGGAGACATCACTAACATCTGAGGGTTGTCCACACCCGTAGCCAGCCTTTCGAAGACAATATTCGATGGCCTGCTGTGTTATACGGAACGCGCTGTTTGATAAGGGAAATGAGGGGAATGATGGGAGTGGGAGCAAAACACTCAACTGCTGCTGTAGGCCGAAAGAAAAGGATGGAGATACGATCTGCATTTGCAGCTGGCGGCGGCGCTAAGAAACCATGGTAGATGTGCGCATCCTCAGTTTTTTGAATTAATTGTAGGTCATCATGCATTCAACCCTAATAATCTACTAAATCATCGTTTAAATTTTCCAGAAACAATCAATGTGGGAAACTGTTGCATCAGGACCGTGATTTTTCAACGTTTAATGCGATAAAACGATAGTTCTAGGAACGATGGAGGCGGGAAAAAATAGTGTTATTTATGTGGGGCTAATTCTGGGACCAAACAAGACAGACGAAATTTGCAGGAAAATGGTGGTAACGGGAATGATGCCTCGAGGTTCCACTGTAAATGTGAATTTTTTGGTGGATAGTGATTATAAGATGGAACTAACAGTATTACTCCAATCTTACAATGTGACTAATGTTATTGAGTTTCCAACTAGAATTAATGAAGGGCATGGCACAGCTATTAATGGTATATTCATTGATGTGTCTAGGGCTAATCACTTCACCGTAGCTTCTATTTCCAATGGCTTATCTGACCATGATGCGCAGTATGTTGTTCTGGAGAGAGGTTTTTCTTACCAGACAGCCTTGCCTGATCATAAAATACGGGTTATAAATAAATAGACCATAAACTATTTTATTGAAACAATTAAAAAAATGGGGAAAATTTATACGGTTGATCATACTAATGATATTTTTAATGTATTTTTAAATACTTTTTTAATACATTTTGAATCCTGTTTTCCAATTGAATATGTTACTAAGAAAAGTAGAGATAATAGCTGGATCACACCAGACATAAGAATATCTTGTAAAAGAAAACATAGTCTCTACCTACTAAGCAAAGCAAGTAATAATCCATATATTAAGTCTTATTATCTATTATACAGTAAAATTTTACGTAAAGTTATTAGAAAGGCAAAGCTAATGTATTATAATAATATTATATCTCAGTCTGACAACAAATCAAAATCCTCATGGAGACTTTTAAGAAATGAGATGGGAGTTATAAAAAACAAGAAACTTCAAACTACATACAAAATTGAAAATCAATGTATAAGATCAAATAATGCTGCAAATGCCTTTAATGACTATTTCATAAATATTATGGATACGCTTCCAATAAGTAAGTTTGATATTGATCATGCTGTTCAATTGCTGCAGAATTCTTTTCCTCAGGGTTTTCCTGGTATGCCAAATATTCCTATAACAGAATCTGAAATTATTTGCACTATTAAATCCTTGAAAAGTAAAGATTCTTCTGGTTATGATGGAATTTCGAACAGAATATTAAAAGTATGTGGGCAATATCTTGGTAAACCCCTAGCTTATGTTTATAACATCTCACTCAAGTAAGGGAAAATCCTTATACACTGAAATACTGTATGCGGTATTTAAGAATGGGGATAGATCACAGATAGTGAATTATAGACCTATTTCTTCGTTGACAGGTTTCTCCAAAATTTTTGGAAATTTAATCTATAGTAGGATTATGCAGCACGTACAATGTGACAATATATTAGTCTCAAATCAGTACGGCGTCAGAAATGGTCTATCCACTGACAATGCCATTTTTAAATTAATAGAATCTGTCTTCAAGGCATGGAATCAAAAGAATTGCATAGCAGGTGTTTTCTGTGACCTCAGTAGGGCCTTCGATTGCATTGCACATGACCTATTGATAAGAAAACTGGAATTTTATGGAGTTAGGGGTGTATATTTGGAATGGTTTATCTCTTATCTTTATGATAGGAAGCAGAGAGTTGAGTTAAAAAACTTAAATTCCAATAATATTTCAAGATGGTGTACGGTGAAACAAGGAGTTCTGCAGGGATCTGTCTCGGGTCCTCTGCTGTTTAGCGTGTATATTAATCACTTCCCTGTATTAATCAAAAAAAGTGTTGATATAATTATGTTTGCAGATGATACTAGTTTATTATTTACAGCTGAAACTCAAGCTGAGCTATTTCAAAAATCCACTAATGCTGTAATTCACGCTTTGAAATGGTTTCAATCAAATCAGCTCTTCTTAAATCCAATAAAAACAAATGTTGTACAATTTACACCAACAAAGGTACCTACTGTCTTAAATATACAATATGCTGGTCATACATTTCCTCAGGTTGAGGTTGTAAGGTTTTTAGGTCTGCAATTGGACAAACAAACAACCTGGAGGAATCATTTGCATTTCTTGTTAAATAAATTGAGTAAAGCTTGCTTTGTATTGAGACGATTACGTTATGTGCTGGATATTGATGCCTTGAAGCTTGTGTACTGTGCCTATTTTCAGTCCGTGGTAAAGTATGGTATTGTGTTTTGGGGCAACTCATATAATGTAAACAAAGTCTTTTTACTGCAACAAAGGATAATTAGGATAATGTTGGGATTGAGCTATAGAAGTTCTTGTAAATTTTGGTTTAAGAAACTTGGTATATTGACTGTTCCATGCCTTTACATTTTTTCATTAGCCATGTTTGTAATTAATAATCCTTATTTCCAAACTAACATGTCTCTCCTTGGTATAGATATCAGGCAAAAAAATAAGTTACATAAACCTTTATATAAACTCTCATCTATTGAAAAAGGTAGTATGTATACAGCTATAAATGTATATAATAAACTCCCATCTTGTATTACCCAACTCCAAGATAATTAGGTGCGGTTCAGAAAAGAACTAAAGAAATATCTTCTTATGCGTACTTTATGCGCAGTCTATTTTGGGACAGATGTTATTACATTACATATATTGTGTTAGTGCTATAATTATTTTTAACTAATAAGACGTATGTTTGACTAATAGAATTGTATTCTTGCTTGTGTTGTATTGTGTTACTGTCCTGCATTGTGATGTGTTGTGATATTGTTTTGAATTTCTGTGTTATTGTATTGTATGTATTGTTGTTGATTGTGACAAGTTTCATATCCAGCAGTCTTTGACTGGTATTGGATCGATGGAATGTGTTTTTGTAAATGGAAATGGAAATGTAAATGGAGTGAAGGACAGTAAGCAGTTCAGAGCCATAAGTCATGGCCTGCCTTCCTCGTGCATAGATTTCTCATTCCACATTTCTTCTTATTATTATTGTTGTTCTACATTTAAGGTACATGTATGTAAATTATATATAAAGCTTAAATTTTGTTTTGCAGGTTAGATGTTAAATTAAAATGGCCGTTCCGTCGAATAATTGCTATTGCAGAGTTTGACTTTAATCCTGCTGAGAGCAATCAGTTGCCACTCAAGAAAGGTTGCCAGGTGACTGTTCTTAGTAAAGAGGGTGACTACAAAGGCTGGTGGAAGGGCAAGATCCAGGAGAGAGTAAGTAAACAACATGGATTTATTTCTGTCCTTTGATTTTAGTCACAGAGGTATTGGAATTGGCACTGCTGTTTGGGGATGTACACAATTTGAATTTTGGCAGAGAGTACCCATTCAAACTGAGCATTTCTCATGCATTCATTGTTTTTTGTAACCATTCCGTTAAAGTTGAAGGTAGTATCTTGACTCTTCAGTTAAATGTATGAAACTTTTTGGTCTCTCATTTTAGGTGTAGTACAACTTGCATTACTCACGGATTGTGGGCATAGGACCCCTGTTACAATTTGTGTCTTAGGTGGCTGTGGTGTTATATATTGTTAGTGTGTGATGTCTGCTTGAAAATTCGGTACTTATTCAGCTGGTAAAAAATTCTGCAGTTTCTATGAAACTGGAAGGTTCATTAGTTCAGTCACAAGATTTTACCATGAGGCACTGGAGTCCATTGTGTGTGCTTGCACACACATGCACGCATATGCGCATGCACACAGACAGACAGACGGACAGACAGACAGACAGACAGACAGACCATATGGAAGATCTCTTGAGTGATCCTTTTTCGTTGAGAGTAATACAATACAATACAATACAATACAATACAATATAGAGGGAATAAATTGTTGTTTCCCATGGCAACAACAGTTGTGTGAACACGCTGCAGTGTTATGTTATCTGTACATTTTGTACCTTGTATTTCTGTCATGGATGCTATGTATTCCATAAGCACAAATCAGACTACTCTTCATTATGCAGTTTTTTGACAACCATGTGCTATTTCTGTAGTGGTAGGTCCAGATATTTTCCACAGTAAATGTTCTCAGAAACCCTCATTCTGCGTTCTTCCCCTAGGTGAGAGATCAGATTTTTCACCCACGTAAGACAGTGGGTAAAATTACGGTATTGTATATTTTAATTTGTGTGCATTTAGATGTACAGTACATGCACTCTTCAGCTCCAGAGGGTTTATGCCTAGATGAATGTCTTGACTAGTGGATTACAGAGTTTTTTATGCTTTTCTTCATGATATGTAATGTTTTCCACAAAATTGATGTCATCATTGTAGATCAGAAGTTTGTATATTCAAGCAGTATCTTTGTCTCATCTTGCAGGATGAATTAAATTACGTTCTACAATTGTGACACAGAGGAAGTGGTCTGTTGGCTCACAAAGTGTTTTATTTTTACTTTGTGTGTGTGTGTGTGTGTTCGGCGGGGGGGGGGGGGGGAGGTTCATGGTAGTTACTACTACTACCACCAACCTCCCCCCTCCCTTGGGGTCATTTTGAGAGCAGTGTGATGAACCATGTACTGAAAGTGTGTTCGGAAAATGATTTCATGTAGTGTTTCCAGGTATAGCAGACATGTTGCACGGTGCGTGCGTGTGTGTGTGTGTGTGTGTGTGTGTGAGAGAGAGAGAGAGAGAGAGAGAAGACATAAAACTTGATTTCAGGCTTATGCTGCAATGTTGGTGAGATGTGTGCTTTTCTGGGATATTACATGGCGTCGTATGGTAATTGTTTACACATGTTTCGGAGCAACATACTTGTCCCATCTTCAAGGGTCAAGACACTTGACCCTTGAAGATGGGACCAGTATGTTGTTCCAAAACGTCGGTAAACAGTTCCCACATGATGCTGGGTAACATCCCACAAGACTGCAGATCTCAGGACACAAAGCATGTCGAAGATGATATTATGTGCTACATGTCACTATAATCTGTACGTATATTTAAAAGGATTAGGCTATTTAATTGTGAGATGTATGGTATTTATATGGTGGGTGTGCAATGAAAGTAACAAAGTGTTTATGGCCCATACATTTTGTTTTGTTGATCTGTTGATGTTTATTTACTGAATAAGTGTGAAATTTGTGAACATTAAATTGTCCAGCATTAATGTGGGCCCACTCAACACTGTTTTTGTAAGACACATGGGATGTTCAGGATTTAGGAACGTGATTGGTTTGTTGGTTTTACAGTGAAGTGGACTGTTACATATCAGTTACCTGCTGAGTTAGGACAGTGCATAATTTTGAATTGATCTCTGCGCATCTGTACAGAGGGTTTTATTTAATGAGTAAGTTGGTTTGCACATCACAACCAACAGGATAGAAGGTGACAAGTCATACCATCTTCAAGTTCCTAAAATCCTTGTGCCTTTAATTTTTTAACCTTTGTTCTGTATTTCAGGTTGGTTTCTTCCCGAAAGATTATGTTCGTGAGATTTCTGATTGGTGTAATTTTCACATGGACTGAAGTGACCTGATCCTTTTTGTGTTTTTGCCATGTCATATATCTCTTTATTGGCCTGTGGTAGACTGTGATATATCATGGGCAAGTAAATTCTGTATTTAAATACAATAAAAAAACATAGAGAGGCCCTGTTACATAAATGGGGCAAACCTTGGCTCAAGAGGTTTGATGTTTTACTGTGGGGAGAGCCCAAGGGTAAGTATGATGATGTTTGATGTGACCAACTGTGGTGTTGTCATAACTGAATGGGACATTGGCTTGCTCCTTCAAGTGGCTACTCCACAAGAACAATTGGGCATCAATGCTGAACAATGTACACCAGTGTGAAAGTTGTGCTTTTTATTTTAAACCATGAGAAATAGCTTTGCATTTCATTTTGTAATGGATATATGTATAGTAAAACCCCAGTTTTACATTCCAGCATTTTATGCTGTCCTGCATTTTACACATTTTTTTACAGTCCTGGCCAAATACTGACAAGAACATTATGTCCCAGATTTTACACCATTTTTTGGTGGTTCCCAAGAAAATGTAAAATCAGGGTTTTACTGTATCTGGAGACTACTGAGACACATTTCTGCTGGGGGTTTCCTGATTTTCTTGCCATTCATTCCATTGTCCTAATATTGGTACTGTATAAAAGGACAGTGTTGTATGCCAGAGACATCTGTTATCTTGCTGTGTTGTGTTCATGTAGCTACTCTTCATGTTTCTTGCATGTTGTAATATGCCAGCAGGATTGTATAGTCTTCTGCAAACAGATTATAAAAAAATTCTGCAAACAGATTATAAAAAAAGGCAGTGATTGCTACCCAGAATAGCAAAAGGGAAGTCTCAATAAGAATATATTCTTGTTTCATGATTGTAATACAGTAAACATGCATCAACCTTTGAGGAGTGGGGTTTTACCCCCCTAAGAATAACTTCATTTCAAATTATTGTGGATACAAGGAAGAAGTTTCTACAACTAGCATCTTGGATAAAGGCCAACTTGGTATGATTCTGTGACTGGGAATGGCATTATGGCTTGAGTGTGAACTTTCAGCTTGTAAATATCATTTAGAACTCCTTGTTGGCCACGCAGCTGCTGCTGTAAATGTATGGGTTTGCTGCTGAAAGGGTTAAACTGGTTTCCAGTGTACTGCTTTTGATCATTTTGATCAGTTGTTTTTAAAAGTCCAGAAGGAAGTGTCTTTATTACAAACCAGCTTAACATTTGTAAGCTTTGAAAATGGATTTTTGCAAACAATGTAGATTTGGTCCACAGTTTTTTGTTCACCATGTATCTGTAAAAGCCTGATGTTTCCATACCATTTTACAGTTGCTAAAGTGGTTGCTGTTGTACATAACTATCTCAGGAACTTTCAGCAGAGGAATCTTGTCATGAATCACTGCTATAAGAAAGGGTGGAATTAGAACTACTGTGGAACAGGGAAGGATGCTAAGTACATATGGCTGAAAACTAAAGGACTGGCTGGTAAAGTATATGGCAGAAATTATTTGTTTTGTAAGATTTATAATATCTGTAAAATACTGTTTATTATGTGGTGATAACTGAATTCTACATATTCCTGTAACAGAAGGTATTTAGAAAGTAAGGTTGGTTCGATAGACATGTAGGAGAAATGGACCGACCAATAGTAGCCTATATGTCTTCAGATTACATACTGTGAAGTTTAAAGTTCCTGTTTTTGTCTTGGTTCCCATTTTCATTTCAGACCTCGCTAAACCTTCATTACTATGTTCTTCTACATGATAAGCCAGCTGTCATTGCTGCGTTCTACACTTTTAGTGGTTGGTTAGTTTTGTTTAATGGGTGGCTAGCATAGTACATTTATGATTCCAAAACTTTCTTCTGTTGTTCCATAAGTGGCAGTGCTTGGTACTCTGCCAGCACCCACCTTGCATTCAAATTGGCCTTTAAGGAAGCAAAAACTGGCTGATGAGGAAGCCCATGTGTTAGTATTACTGTTGTGTGGGTGAAGTGCATAGAAGTGAAAACGTTAAGTTCTGTTGTTCAATTACAAACGTTGTCATGTTTTTTTTACATTCTTGTATCATTTATTTGAAATAGCATTTCAGACTTCAACTGCATTGTGTCAGTGTACATATTTGTTACTGTGGTCAGTAGTTCACACACAGATGGCCTCTGTTTGCAGTGCACTGTGGATCCTGGTTACTTGTATGTGTGTGCACTTTTCATTCTGTAACTGGATCCATTTTAATATTTAAGGGAATGGTGCATCTGCATTGTGGAATGTGAGTAAATTATATATTAGTGCATTAAAAACTATTAACTAAGTCCTTTAGAAGCTAATAGTGAAGCAGCTGATCAAGAAACGTCTGCTTTTCGTAGAGATTAAAGGTTTGTAACACACTGTTGATGAAAGACCACTATTCTGAGGCAGACAAAGTCAGTCCACGATCTCCTACCCTATTTCTTCGAGGTCCTTTGTAATATTATCCTCTTAGCCAGTCCTGGGTCATCTCTTCAGGTTTCCTGACCAGAAGTTGTATGAATTTTTCATCTCTTCTGCTCTGTGTTAAATATCCTGCCAGTCTCATCCCTCTTGATTTCAGTACCCTGACTGCAAATTATGACGTGTCTCATATTTCTCCAACATTCTTTTACTGCCTCCTCCTTGTGTTCAAATATTTTCCTGAGCAATGTGTTGTTAAAACACCTTCAGTCCATTTTAAATGAGCCACAACCGTGCATTGAACAGTTAGACATGGTACCTGAAAACAACAAATGCACACAATTTATGAATATATATTACAAATGTAGTAATATATCTTACATGTTTCAGCCACTCATGTGGCCATCCTCAGGAAGGTGCATTATGAAGAATAAATATATTGACATGTTACAAAAGTTATGTGAACCAATGCACATGTAAAATATTAAACTTAAAATTAAATGGTTTAAAATATATTTTTTAAACCATGTAATTATAATATTTTTAATAGTTACCATATCCAACCTTCAGTCCGTGTTCTTCCCTAATGTGAGAGACATAGTTGCACACAAGTGCAAAATGGGAGGTAAATTTATAGCTTTGTATATTTTACTTTTATGTTGGTAGGTGGGAGATAGAACGTAAAAGATTTGGTACTGATTGGTAGTGAGCATTCCCCAGATTTACTTTCTTTGTAAACACAATTTTTATTTGTTCCCAAACATGTAGATGTTCCCACATTTTTGAAGGACTTACTAGTTATGTTTATATTATTTTATCCTGAATTATTTCGACAAGAAGTGAACAAGGACTTCAGTTTTACCAGGGTTTACGTGCAGTTCAACCTTCCATAGCGTATGTGTAAGAGCATGTAAATGTGAAAATAAATTGCCTAGAACTGATAACGTGTTACGTGTGGTGTACTGCGCATTGCAATTACATAGACCAATAGCAAATTTTTCATCATATCAGAGGGGGATGTATTATGTGAGCATAAAAATTTTTAATATGTTACCAGCCTTTAGTGCAGAATTAGTAAAGGATAAGAAGCACTGTATGTTGGCTCTGAAAAGGTTTTTAACTGTTGAATCCTTTTATTCATGTAACAAATATTTAAATTATCAACATGAATTAAAGATTGATGATCAGAAAGGAATTATAAACATGGCATATTTTGGTTGTATATTTTGTCTACTTGTTTTGATATAGACTAGTGGTTGTTTTGTATACTCATGTTTTTAAAGCATTATGACTTGTTTCATATCTATGTGCCATTTGGCGGACTGATGGATCAGTGGGGTATGTATGTATGTATGTATGTATGTATGTATGTTTATAATGCATATGTTTTACATGTGTGATGCATGTGTGTGTGTGCGCACATACACACACAGCATGAACACAAAAATGTTAGCAGTCTCAAAAATTAGTTAACAAAAACTAAAAGGAATACAAAAATGAAATTACGTTCATTGGAAGGAGACTTTCTGAAGTGTTTTGTGGCATGTGGAAGTGTCAACAGTTGATGGCAGTGTAGCTCTCACAGGGCAGTAAAATGGTGACTTAATACAAGAAAGCATTTTGTGTGTTGAAGTTCCAGTCCACAAACTCTGCAACTGCCATTCAGTAGGATTCTTGGAGGATGTTCGTGAGATTCCTGTATGTGAGAAACAGTGTTGGGAATGTTTAGTATGTGTGTGTGTGTGTATATATTATATATACTTATTGTATGTAGCATTCTCCTTTTGAGAGATTGTCATCCAGCTAGCTAACAAATTTCACACCTTTCCTGAAGTGTAAGGTTCATTATCATGTTCACAGGAGTCCACCTCTCGATCTAATCCTGAACCAGTTAAGTCCAGGCCTTGTGCTCACATTCTGCCTCCCTTAGCTCTGTCTTGATGTTAACTACAGTACAGTTCTGTAGCAGCCCTGGTTATCAATGATTAGTGAGCTTCCTTTTCTGAGATACCATTACTTGTTTTCTGGTGTCAGGCAAAATTGAACAAACAAAAGTGCAGTTTCAGCACCTGTTCTCTATACAATGAAGGAATTTTCTAAAAGTTATAATGACCATATGCTACTACTTGCCAGTCTTTATTACATGACTGGCTTCTGTATAGCTTACGAACCCCATTAAGCGTTGAAAGAATAGGTATATATTAGTGGATTTATGGTATTTTATTTTCTCACATGCAGACCTTTTATCAACAGTGGGACATGTCTATAAAATCTTACTGGCATTTATTAAATATTTGAATTTAGGATTAAGTAATGCTGCAAATACTGTATTGTTGAGTTCCCTTGATATGTTATTTGTTTGAATTTTTGGAATTAGTATTTTTCTGGAATTATATTAAAGCGAAGATGCAGTGTTTCCTGACTGTGACATCACTGGGTTCTGTTTAAAATGCATTTACGATTAAACTTGCAATCCAGGAACATTCTTATCCTGTATAATACTGTATTTGTACATATGGTGCTGTGAAGTTGGGTGTGGCCCAACTTAACAACAGGTAATTAGTTTTGTAGGCACAGAGTGATAAATGTATAACCCATATAATGGAATACCTTCTTCTTTTAGCTATGTCATGGATCTATCGTGGACAGTTTTGCGATGACACATTATACAGTGCAATGCATTTCAATCATATATATGTTACAAAATAATTGTGTAAATAACATTAGAACAATGCTAAATGTAATAATTATGCTTGTTGTATTATGACTGTTATATTTTAATTTGTATATTTTTATTTACCATTCTGTTACTTACATGGAACTTATTCGTGTACTCCATTTGCACATAAGTATTTTAACAGGAGTTTTTCCATAAACATATTATGATCAGAAATGTGCCATTGTTTGTCATTCTTGTAACTAGACATTGAAACATGTGGCAGTATTTTGTAAGATGTATAATTTAGAATCAGATATTAAATAGTGTTTTAAATAAAGCAGGGAGTTCACTTTTAAGTTCAAGAAGGGCTGAAAATGTTTTCATTTGCTCTTGTATCCCAGATCCCTACCGAATCTGTGGAGGTTTACAGTGTTTACGTAGAGTTATGGTTCAGGTCTTCCTGTCAGACTGTTCACTTCTCAGCTACAGTAAGATTGTTGAAGCTTAATAATCAGTTGTCTGTGACTTCACACAAGATTGATGTGTCTTGCAGATATTGCTGAAGATGGTGGAGGTGTGACTTAATTGGAGCACTGACTGAAGAAGCATTTTTACATTTTATATGTGTCTACTTTTAGCATCATTTCTGTTTAAACAGTTCAGTGAATGAACAGTCATCAGTCCCTTCTCTCTTCGCACAGTCCTTTTCAATTTATTGTTGGCTCTTTCCTCCAAACCTGATGCCTTGCAGTATGTTGCTGAACCATCCTTTAGGTCATGCCAAAGATCTGTTTTAAGTTTTAATCTTAATGCCCATCTTGGTATCCTTATTCTATCCATTCTTTTTATGTGGACAGGCCACCCTAATCACTTTTATTCCAACTCTGTTAACAAATTTTGGATTTGTGTTTCTTCTCTAAAACTTCGAATTCTAACATTTCCTATTTTTCCCTCAATACAGTATTTCTCAGGGGTGTCATATCTATGGCTTGAATTTTGTTTTCCTTTGCTTGTTGTGGTGTATTTTGTTTGTATTGGTTTTAAATATATTGTATAGATTTGTATTTTGCATTGTTTTGGGATCCTATTTGTATCATTACTTTTATAATACGAAAAAGACTAGAACTATTGGCAGAACTTTTCTGTATTTTGTTGATCTGATTTTCCCGCCTGAATTTATTTCACTTCCCAAATAAACAAGTTTGTTCACTTTAACTGTTATTGTTGACTTATTCCAATGACCTTGAAATCCTTGACTGCCATCTTCATATTGTCTGTATTCTCCATATTGTTTTCATGGCCAGAAAATAAGTCTGAATTTGTTGACAATATTCTGAAATGGAAGATCTGTACTTCTTAAGCTCAGTGATGAAGTATGGATGGCATATTTATTCAGAAGTTTTTTATTTCCTCCTCATACTTTGTGAAGAAATTATGCTAGTAGTGAGGAAACCCTTTACACCTTCAAGCCTTAAAGTCACCACTGCCATTGTGTTTCTGCTGTTTCACTGCAAATTCATCCCATTCCTACATTCTCCATAACTCACTCACTCAGTTTCTAAAATTAGGATCTCGTGTCATGCTGTCTTGTTGAGAACCAATCGACATTCGGAGTTTTATAATTGTGTTACTAGAATGCAAGGAAGCTGTGTTCTAAATTGAGATCTGTAAGTATGTGTAAAACCTTATTTTGTAAGTTACAGTTTTTTAAAGCAGAACTGCGCACAACAGAGTGGGGGCCATATCAGTTGCTATGAAGTAACTGAGGTCCCCTCTTCTTCACACTGTCCCATGTTGGAGTGGGCAGTGGCATTGACTGCTATACCGCAGTGCAAGTGTGAGTAGGTTTGTAGATTCTGAGTGGGTTCCATGTTTAGCAGGACATCCTGCAGAAGTTGTTACCAAAATGTTCAATGGAGGTGTGTGGTCAACTTCGCACCTCAACTGTGTTACGCCTGGGGAAGAACCCTGGCACCCACTGAATTGAAGGCTGGGTGGGTCCTACAGCTGGTATGGACATTTTGGAGGACATAAAACTACCTTGCCCCTGCTAGGATTTGAATCCTGGATCATCCAGCATTTAGCCTAGTCACTCTATCGGCTCTGCTATCCTTCCTGTCTAGATAAGGGAAATAAAAGTTCCACTTACTTGTTAAAACATGTTTTTACTTATGGAATAGTCTCTTTACAAACTGTACCTACAGTGACTCACTAAGTCTTCAGCGTACAGTCACCTTTCAGATGCCTGTTTATGACTACCATGTGACTACGCACATTACTTGAAATGCAGTTACAATTATAATGTGTAACTGTATGAGTAATACTTGAAAGGGAAGAGAAGTAGAAGTTTTTGTAAAAATTGGGAGGGAAAGTACACACACACACACACACATATTTCAGAACCTGAATAAAACATGACTTCATACAAACTTACGCTTTTGGATGCAAGAAAGTTTAATACACTATTCATAAGAAACATCCATATGATAAGGTCTTCGCTCTTCTGGGATGTTAAGCAGCATTGATTGGTAGTGTATTACCAATGTTTTGACAGCCTATTTGTCCCATCTTCAAGGGTCAACCAGTGTGTTTGATCCTTGTTGATGAATGTCCCGCCCCCCCCCCCCCCCCCCCCCCCAACACACACGCACGCGCGTGCACACACACACACACACCACAAATTGCACTCCAGTCATCCAGCATGTGGGTGGTCATTTACAGACTGACCCATCCCAGTTCATCAATGCAGTGTTTCATCAACACTGGGTATATAACACAAACCTGTTCTGACCTACAGGGCATACCATCTCCTCCTAGGTTAATAGGTTATAAAGTACACTTAATCACTTATTCTTATCAATGGACTGGTTTTTTTTAATGGGATTCAAACATCAGATTGCTGCTTTGTTGTATCTTAAAGAGTATTTACAGTCCACAGTCAAGACTGTTTTAAAGAACTTGACTGTTTATTTCACACTGCATTTTGCATTTACATTAATTTCCTGTTTGCAGCATCCTGGACACACTCCCACCCTCCCGCCACACATTGTTCTTTGCAACATAGCCTCCATAAAAGGTTCATTATTTATCTTTACTTTCAGGTTTGCCATTCTTGTGCAACAGGAACTCTGCTCACACAGAGATAAACAATTTTGAACTAGTTTTTTTTTTTCTTGTAAGTATTCTTGTCTTCTATGACAGGAAGGACTGCAGATTCACAGCTACAAAATTGGAACATGGAATGTTAGGATCTTGAAGCAAGGAAGCAAATTGGAAAATTTGAAAAAGGAAATGAAGAAGAATGAGGTGTCTGTTCTAGGTGTCAGTGAAGTGCGGTGGAATGGACAAGGTGAAATAAGAAATGGTGATTATACAGTGTATTATTCTGGAGGTGAACGGTCTGAAAGAGGCGTAGCAATAGTGGTGCACAGAAGTATAGTGAGAATTGTTGTTAAGAAGATTGTTTGTAATGACTACTTGCTACTTGCTACTAAGTTAAAGGCGGAACCAGTAAATGTTCTGATTATGCAAGTGTACATGCCAACATTGCAGTATGAAGATGATGAAGTGGAAAAGTTGTATGATACAACTGAAGAAATTCTTGAGGAAGATGGGAAAGGTGACACACACAACATCATGCTGGGGGACTGGAATAGCGTTGTTGGACATAAAGCATATCGGAACATTGTTGGATTACATGGACTAGGAAGAAGGAATCACAGGGGTCAAATGTTATTTGATTTTTGTGAAAGAATCGGACTGATTGTCACAAACACATGGTTCAAGAAGCCAAAAAGAAGACTGTACATATGGAAGGCACCTGGAGATTGGAACTGACATAAGTTGGATTACATCCTTGTGAAGCATCGATTCAGAAACAGTGTAAAGGATGTGCAGACACTGCCTGGGGCAGATACTGACTCTGACCACAACTTACTGATTGATAAGTTATGCACCAGGTTGAAGAAAATTATACGATTCCAAAAGAGAAGACCTAGATGGGATTTGGATAAGTTATATGCTCAAAGACAAAGAGTGCAGGATACTCTAGAAGAGAAACTCAGTTCATTAGAATTTGAAAGAGAGAATGCTGAGGTGCAGTGGAAGAATATAAAGGAATGTGTGTTAAATACTATGAGTGATTTGGTAGGGAAAGTCGAGAACAGAGCAACAAAACCATGGATTACGCAGGAAATGATCAATAAAATGGATGGAGGGAAATGGAAGAATATTAACACTGAAGAAGGCAGGACAAACTGTAGGAGAATGAGGAACGAACTGAAAAGAGCCACAGAAAATGCCAAAAAGGAGTATTTGGAGAACGTATGTAAAGAGATTATGGAATTTCAAAGAACAGGACGTTACAATTTGATGTACATGAAGACAAACGGACTAGATTGGAAGGAGACCCAAGGGATTCAAAATGTTGGCACAGAAGACTCTCGGGGGAATAGAATAACAGATCAGAATCAAGTGATGGCTCATATATTTTACAAAGTGAGGCGTAAAAAGCTATCACGGAAATGAGGAATGGAAAGGCTACAGGAGACGACGATGTACCTGGAGATGTGCTCAAGTTATTGGGAGAAGGTGGGCTGAAAGTACTGACAGAACTAATCAACACCATAACTGAAACTTGAGAGTGGCCCAAGGAATTCACAGAAGTTACAATGATTGCCTTAAAGAGGACGCCACAAGCTACAAAACGCAGCGACTTATCACACAATCAGCCTCATTGCGCATACAGCAAAGATAATAGCAAAGATACTTAGAAGAAGGATTGAAAGGAAAATTGAGGATGTGCTTGGAGAAGATCAGTTCGGCTTTTGAAGAGGAAAAGGAACTAGAGATGCAATTGGGATGATGAGAATAATATTAGAATGAACTTTGGAGATAGATGAAGAACTATGTGTTTGCTTCATAGACTGGCAGAAGGCATTAAAATGCTACATTTGGAGTATAGCTTTGTACGGTGCTGAAACTTTGATGCTTTGGGTAGTAGATCAGAAACACCTGGAAAGTTTTGAAATGTGGTGCTGGAGAAGGATGGAGAAGATCAGTCGGACCGATAATGTGAGAAATGAAGAAGTGTTACTTAGAGTCAATGAGCAGAGGAATATCCTACATGAAATATGAAAACGGAAGGCTAACTGGATTGGCCACATATTGCGTAGAAACTGCCTTCTACAAAGGGTTATTGAAGGAAAGATAAAGGGAGAGATGGAAGTGACAAGAAGAAGAGGCAGAAGATGTAAGTAGTTACTGGATGACCTTAAGGACAAGCGAGGATACTCTTATTTGAAGGAGGAAGCTCTAAATCGCACTGTGTGGAGCAATCGTTTTGCAAGAGGCATTGGACCTGTCATTAGACAGACTACTGGATGATGATTCTTGCCTTCATTATATGTCTGTGAACTTTCATTACCAGCAAAACACTGGGCATTTTTTCAAGTATTGAAATGCCTCTGTGTGCTTCAGTCAGCAATTCTTGGTAAGGCTGTGCTACTGTGCTGTGTTAATCACTGAAACTTTAATCACAAGAATGCTGTGAGCAGTGTGTAATGCAGTGCATGTGCACGTTTCAATAATATGTTTGTTGATTATAATCAACAGCAAAAGGGAATATGAATAATTATTCATACTCCCTGTCACTAAGTTGGTATGGATAATTAAAGCAAAGTATGTTACAGGTGTTAAAAATTTAAATGGCTCAGAAAATGGAAATATGTAATGTAACAGCGTAAGACAAAAAAATATGTGTACAAAATTACACATATACAGAAGTTCAGACTTCAAAAAGAAACTAAAAAGCCAACACTGCAACTTCTAACCCACAAGTATGCAACAGCAAGTCTTGTTTGAGGGTCTACATTAAATTATTTTGTGGTACATAAAGCGTCCATAATACAAGATCTTACAAAGTCATGAATGTTGCGGAAAGCGATTGACATGTGAATGGTTATTTCATGTGTGTATTTCAGTTAAGCTGAGAATGTCATCCAGCTGTATTTATCTGACAGACAGCAGAAGGTAAATCAATGCTGCAAATGTAGAAAACATACAACTGAGTTCATGAAAGCAAGAAGTGTTTTCTGGCTGGCCACGCTACATTAATGGCCATACTCAAACTGGGCAGATATATCATTCACTTCAGTTGCAAGAACCAGCATAATTCTTCCTTCAGACGAAGAAAGGCAGGGCATGAGAATGCAACAGCTGCAATAAGCAGCTGATCATCCATAATGCTAGCAGTGAGAAAAAGTCTGAAATTACATCTTCTGCCTGTGTCCTCCCTTCCTTCACCTAGCAAAGATTCCATTATTTTCTTTGTGTTTTAGGTTAAATGCAAAAAGTGTAAGAGCCTAATAGAATGCCATCAATCACACAGTGAATACTCTTCTGGTCTTGGAACATAGTTGCTTAAGTCACGCAGCATGCTGAGACGTAACACACCTTGTGCTTCTCTCAGCTCAGCTGTAGCATTTGTACACGATGCTGTCACGCAGGTGGAAAACTGCTGCTCATCTGCAAGAGTAAGTACAATATCACACTACATACAATCACAGATATAAATTACATTATTTCATTGTCACTAACTTATTATTAAGCTACACAACATGTCATCCACATAATGAAGCTGCAGCTTCTTCAATTGAAGTGCTTTCACCCACTGAAGTATGTACGATGTGACACAGAATTAAAAGCAGTCTTCAGAATATATTTTGTACTGTATTATCATGGAGCCTGAATGTCTGTTTACCCAAGTTTTCCACCATTCCCCAGCATACACTGTATACATTATTGTGAACACATTACTTTTCCAACTATGTTATTTATTATGGCAGAACTGGAGCAAATATTCTAACAAGTGTCCATGACACTGTTTGAAATGAAGTGTTCTGGAACACCAGGTTACTTAACTTTGCTAATTAGCTAGTAATGATGGACTGATACAGAGTTTTCATTCACTAAGCCACATACACCACATGGCTGTTGCAAAATATGTCCAAGTGAATACACATTACAGAAAACACAAAGACAAACAGTGGAATCCCGTTATTTATATTAAGACCAACACAAAATAGTTCAGTATAAAAAATGCAGTCAAGCTACAAACACACCTATGGTGTCAAAAGTACTCTGAACTTGCTCTTTGTGTTTTATTTCAGACACACCACACTTTAGTCTTTGACATGTCTTAATCATGTATCCTTACACATGCTATTCTGTGTTGCAGTGACTATGTGGCTAATGATGCAAAGTATAACATTTCTTTGCGGTGGAAATTTGCCTGTCAGCTGCCACAAAAAGGTAATAATATTCACTGATTGTTCGGGATGATGGCAAATGTGTGTAGCTGTTTTACCTTAAGGACAAATCAGGGAAGTATCCAATTTTTTCTCACTCTTCATTACGATACACAGTTAAAATTACCTGTGAACTTAATTTGAGTTATGGAAGTTGTCATCCATATCCCGAAGGATTTGTTCCATCACAGTAGCTACTTTTGAACTGATTCTCTTGCAGCCAGAATTGGAGAACAGTTTATGTGGTTCTGGCCCAAATGTCAAATATTTTAAGACTTCTCTGGAAAACAAAATCACATATCACAGTAACATTTCTAAATTATGACAATATTTTATCTCCATGTAGATGATGTCTCAAACTTTGAATAGTTCAGAAATCAAATTTACTGTCAATGTCTGCATCATCGTGACCAAAGTGTTAGTTAGAGATAAGTTTTGTGTCAGTTATAACAGATCAAATCCAGCACAACTGGCATCTTAGAACAAGTCTTGTTAGACAACAGAAATATCCTGCAAAGAAATACTTACCGAGAGACAGCAAAGGACCTTAAGCAGGAAATTCATCATTTGCTTATATGGGACAACTTTTCAAACTCAACTACTCTGGTTGGTTCAGTCATAACACACCTAACTTACATTCAAGAGCTAGCAAACTCAAATCTCATCCAAGAACCCCCATCCTGACTTAGGGTTTTCATGGTTATCATCAGTGATTCCAAGTGAACTACATTAGTACTATGATGCAGACTACAAATGCACTCTCTACTAACCCCACTTCATTACTTATATCTTATGAGTTGCAACATTTGAAGTTTTGCCAGTGTTGCTGAAGATTCATGTCTTCAGGGATGTTAGGCCATGTCAGTTATTAAATGGTTACCAATGCATCAAAGGATTGTGTCGGTAACTGCCTGTCAGCTGACATGACATAACATTCCAGAAGACATAAACCTTCATCTTATGAGCTGTAAGGAATACAGGAGCTCAAGAATAGTATAAATTTGTTCTGTCTAAACACAATTTATTTGAGATCTCAAATTTACAGCAGCAGTGTTACATAATATATGCAGACACATAAACAATCACATGCAGTTTCAAGGGTAATAAGTGTTAAATTTTAAAATTGTTTCATTGGGTGGTTGATATAGAAGTACAGAGTACAGAAGCTTTCAGCATTACATGGCAGTGTAATAAATAACACACTTAAAAAGGACACAGTCTCCTATGGTATGCGGTGATATTTCAAAGTCCTGAAAAAATGGTTTGTGTTCAAGGACGTTACCATACTCTGCCGTCTGCTTCTTAACTGTTGACCACAGAGATGAAAATTACAGATCAGAAGTTCACAAATGCGAATCTTAAGGCACACAGAGTTCATTCATCCCTTTATAAATAATTTACAGCCCTGTCTAGTTTATGCACCACTGTTTAACATTAAAATATATATATATATATATATATATATATATATACATTTTGCCTACAAAGTACGTTTATGTGACTTTTACAGATCTCAGAACATACCATTTTTTTCCTAGACGAGAATAAGAGATTGGTTTTTACAACCAGACGGGCAGCACTTACTGCACAGTACTAACCGAATCTTTAAATATTATTATGGTGAAGTGTCATCTTAAAAGGGTTATATATTTACCTTATATATTCTTCATGTGGAAATTTCTCCCCTCTATTACGAAATTCTGCTCGAATGCATTGTCGTACATGGGATTCTTCCAATGGTAGAAATGGTACGTAGTGGTCTATGAGGTTGCTTTCTATAGTCTCACTCCTCTGGAAGCCACCTGATTGTATGAACAAAAATTATACATGCTGAAATGTTTCATAAATTAAATACACTTCAAACATAAGATAAGAATTACAGCACAATGTGATATTAAATTTCAACTGAGCATTATATATACAAACACAGGAGAGAGCTTCCTTCTACCTAGTATGGTTTCTACAGTTACAAATAATTCATTTGTAACTCAAAAACCAACATAATTTCCCTCACATTATTCTCTGCATTTAAAACTTTCTAGAATGTCCAAGCATCCGATGCAGACAGACTTTTCAAGAAAGCCCTTGTTTGATGTTAACCACATCTTTGATGACTCAACACAGGGGCAGGCAAATCTTCCAAAAATTTAGGAGCCACGTCAAAACTATAGGCACCAAAAGGCTGACATAAAGCAAGTTCCACACTGAGGACCCACAAATATTAGGTGCCACAGTTCAAAATTTAGTTGGCCAGGGGACCTGTCATCCAAGATTTGTGCACCCCTGACTTCACATTCGGGAAACATCAAATTCTAATTCTGGACTACAGCATCACAGGCACTGTTATTTAAGAAGAGCATTCAACATATTAGTGTGCTACCCACATCCCCCCAGCAGCATTTGTATTTGGTTTTCACATTTCAATGAAAATCGTAAGTATTTATCCCTGCACGTTATCATCACACTGAGAAAATATGGCTGTTATGTCAACTGTGTTAGAACGAATAGTGAGGTGATACAGGTCTCTCAGTGCTTTAGATGATGGAGAAGTTTTGTGAGATTTTGGCTTTTGGAGTTTTCCCATGTGATGTGTTGAAGTTCTTCTGTTTCAGCTCAAGGCATAGTTTACAACATTTGGAGATTTTTAACAAGTTGCAATAACTGCCTGCTCAATTAAGCATCCCACTTACAATCTTAAACTTACCCTTTTCATTAAAAGCCCCTTTTCTAATTAACTCCTCAAAGTCCTTAAGTTTGATGTCTTCTCTCTTTGTGCCATTTTCCCACATGTGCAGTAGTTTTTCAACAATAAGGTTGCCTCCTGTATTAGAGAGGAAGATAAAAGTTGCCTTCCTGAAATAGGGTTTAAATGGTATTTAAGTTATGTGAAAATGTGGTGATCCTTTCTGAGATACAGCCTTGTATGTATCCAGTGTAATACCAACAGCAGTCCACTTAAATAATTTGCCAATTCCAGTCAGCAGTTAAATTCTATTGGAAGTATCCTGATCCAGTCATTTCAAATTACTTTGTCATTATTTATTTAGAAGTTCAGCTTTAACTGATGAATGATAAGGCAACCAGGATTCTCAAGCACATGGCCTGCCAATTTATTTTATGTAACCCTTTCACTGACCTTATTACAATTACAGAATGTGGCTTGGCTCAGTGCTGAAGTATTTTTGATTTAAAATATTTTTCATCATGGGCCTGAAGGCTGAAAAAGGCATGCTGTCCCTGGATGGTAAAGTACAACATATGTCAGCTAGATAACAGTGCACTATGAAAGTTTTAAATTCAGTAATTACAATATTTTGATTCTATTAAAAATGTGAAGCATTCTTAATGATGTTTTAATTTTAATGAAAATAAATACCCTCTGTATTGCTTAAAGTGATGAGTAGTCCACCTTAAATTTCAAAATTATTCATTTGGCCTGCATACTATTTGAGTCTTGAGACCCCTGAGTTAAGCACATAAGAAAGGGAGCAGACAGTGAACACGTTTTGTACCGGGGTGTGCAGCATACAGATACAAGTACTGTGCACATAGGGGTACCAAAGAAGTAGATGGTAGGAATATGAACACAGAAAAACACCGAATGTAGCAGCAATAAATCACATCAAATTATGAAGCAGAAGTATGGTGATGTCTTTTCATTTGACACAGAACAGAAAGATGTTTCAAGACTGTACAGAAGGAGTAAGGGGGGTATACACCATTATGATGTTAGGATTTTTTTTACATTAGATATATTATTTGCTCTCTCAAAGCATATATGCACATACAAATTAATCCTAAAAGGGATATATCATTTCAGAAAAAAATTTATTTTCCTCATAAGAAAACTTTGAGCAGTACAATTTGTGATTACTGTTGAGTACCACTTGCAGTGTCAGAAAAGCAGTTACCCTGAAGCAACATGGTAGAACACTAATTCAAAACTGTCACAGGTTGCAGCTTGTATGTGGCATAACCTGTAGAAAACTGGACGTGAGATAATTGTGTTCATGACTGACTGACTGACTGACTACGTTGAGCAGAGTCCTTCCTGAGAAGCCGACAGGTCCACAGCCAGACAAGAAATTCCCTGAATTTTATAGAACCCAAAGATTCATTACCACATTTGCAAGCACCCACCACCACCTGTCCCTATCCTCAGCCAGTCCACTTACTGTGTTCATAAAAATAGTGAAAAATAATGAAATATCTCTAAGAAACAGACAGTGCTTTACACACACATAGAAGTGAAAAGCAATACTGTAATGGAGAAATATGTGTTACTTTCTGCTCACACAGTCTTGTTCTTCATATCTGTCTGAAAAGTGGCATTTCTGTCAGAAATGGAAACAAATTAAATCTGACCCCGATAAATGTGCCAAATACTTTATAACTGACAATTAAAATGTAAAGAAGACAGACAATTAAAATGAGTATTTTCAATAACCACTTTTACCATATCTGAACAAGAGAGACTAACAAAGCATCTCACCTGAAATCTACTCCATTTATTTCTTCGTGGTAATCCAAGAACGGCTTAATAGCATCCAACATTCCTTTTGGCATTTTGTCAACCTCATCAAAAACAAATAACGATCTATCGCACTCACTCACATTACCCCTGATCCAATCAATGAGATCCAGCTGAAAAGTAAATTCTTTCTTGATAAAGTAGTTTCCCCAATACAAAAGAAGTCATTTTACTTGCACCTCTGCTGGCTTTATGGCACCAATCCCAAATCAGAGGTGGCATTTACTAGGCTCATGAGCCACTTACTAATTTCATGTTTCAGTATTTCATGCTATTCCTGTTATAGTTACATTGTACAGATAATGTATTAGTGGTAATAATTTTTAACTTCTGCTTTCAAGGAAATGTAAAGTGCTGCTCATTACTCAGCATATTAAATGCGTGTCCCCTAGAATTTACTGTAGGCGGTTAAAAACTGTTGCTGCTGTGCATTGTTCACAAAATACTTTACAGGTGAATTAGTATGTTAGGCAGCTTCATGTGTTTACTGAATTACAGGTGCCACTACCAGTTCACTTCTTCTTTGTACTTTACTGTGACTTCTACTTAGGCAGTCATTTAAAGGCTGTTGACAAAATATTTGGCTACCTTTTCTGAGAATATAAACTGGAGGAATACAGTATGGCTGACACCAACTCAGATAAAGATGTACTTACCTGAAGTTAAAAAATATACCCATCCACTGCTTTATGGATGTAGTGCGTTCTGTGAAAAATTGTAAAGCAAAATCTGCTGCGGTGCAAGTGTACAAACCAATGTCTTTGCCTGACCTGCTTTACAGACTGTTTGTCCATAAAATGTCCAAAAAAAATCTGTACAGATTATCATTGTACATTAAGGCAAATATCCATAAAGTGAATATCTGTAAAGTGGGGAATGGGTGTACATTTTTCTGGAAGATGTCTATATGGTAATATTCTGCTGCTATCTAGTGAAGTATGGGTGCTCAGCTGTGAGACTCCAGAAGCATTCACATCTGATCACTCAACTGATGAAGTATTTCGTATCATCCCACCAGTATTAACTTTGCTAATGCTTACTGCACATACCAAATCTTAGAGCACAGGAGTTATTGTTTACATTAGGTTATTTAAAACAATAAAATGTATGCATTCACCAGTCTTACATAAGTTTCACATACCTACAGCAGTATGGACAACAAGTTATGTTTTAGACTCTCAGTGAGTGTCACAACTGGAAGAATTACAGTTCAACACACTCACTCAGTCCATCAATGATAAGTGTCCAGTCATATCAAACTCTGCCCGTTGCATGGTTTCTCTTGTCTCACAAGACTTCAAACACTAAGCATTTTCCCAGAGCTGTGCAAATTTCCACATGTAGTGAACACTGTTTAACATTTTTTTTATTTCATTTTTCCATGCACAGTTTATTGTAATGAAGCACAAATATTTACCTTGTATATGTCAGTTTTACTCTCCATGGAAAAATGATTTCTTCCAGTAAAGAAGTGTGCATATTTGCTTTTAGGTCCTTTTTTAAACAAACTGTTAATGATAAATTGGCTGGTATATGTTTTTCCAGTTCCTGACAAACCATGGAGGCTAAGGGCTAAAGCCTTTTTAGGTCTTGCATCTTCCCTGAAATGCGCTTTCAGAGCACCCAGAATAACACTATGTGCAATGTGCTGACCAAACAGATGTTCCCGTAAAGAATCATCCAACACTGCAACATGAACAAACACACACATTTTTAAAAAATACAGATGAAGAAATGAACATTAAAACTTGCAGCTTTCATTATCAATTTAAGGTTTCTGTGCCAGTGGCTTCTGCCCCTTTGGAACAGAAAAAATTCTGCATTACCAGTGCCATCATTTCCCTGTGTTTGTTATGGTTATATACCTAGACACAAATTTATGCCTCGCAATTGGTCCAGCTACTTTTTTGCTAATCCTGTTTACTAACAATCCACAGTAGTTGTATTACACGCATTTGCTTCATCCCACAGATATAATTAAATGTGTAGAATGTGTACAGACAAGCTTTAGGGTAGCAGTAAAGTGGATGTCTGAATTAGGATTCACATTAATATTTAATTAAATTCTTCAGAATAAATTTTAGGGTGTAACCAAAGTCACTTGGCACTCTGTGTTTAATAACAGAAAGGCCATGCACACAATAACTTCATCTTTCTCTATTTTCCAACCCTACAAGAATAACTAGTGTTTCTTGAAAGTTTGGCCACAGTTGGTAACACATTGAACACTTCAGGCAGTCAATGAATGTAAGTACTGTGTCAGTAAAGTTCAGTTAATGTGGTGTCTGTAGTGACAAGTGTTGCAATATTTATAACAGCTTCAAGCAGTCACTTCAGTTTGTATGCTAAATACGTTTTACACTTGTATGGTGACAGGTTCTGCATAGTTTAGCTTAGCCCACAGAAAGATTTAGAGTGTAAATAAATCCTGTTCTCTTCTAATCTGTTCCACTGCTTGGTCTTATCTGGCACTCTGCCCATGTAACCCAGCCATATCCTAGCCCAGCACAATTCTAGTCTGCATATTGTCGTAACAAGGTTCTCTGAAACGTGTAGTTCTTTGCCTTCAAGACTACATACTGTCATAATCCAGAACACCCACATTCTAGACATTGCACTTCTTCTGTGTTCACATCTTCTAGGGGCGCACCCAAAGTGGGAGGAAGGGAGGGGCAGCTGCACCGCCCTCCAAATCAAAATTTAAAAAACACAGATTTTGTAGACACGATGATCTCAAACATTTCATGTGATTTAAACTTCAGCCAAATCAGCCAATGAAATCAAATGACAAGTAATACATTACGATTTTGAAAAGTAAAATAAAAAACTTAGGATGTCTGAGATGAAATTACAAAAAGCCAAGATTAGACCTTGTAATTTGAATTAAGTGAGTTGCTAAACATGTAGTTATATTTGTATGCATATAAATGCAGTTGAAAATAGTGTTATGTTACAGTTACAGTCACAGCACGATTTTTATAACAGGGTTTAAAAACCAAACATAAATAATATATAGCCTCACAGTCATCTCCTGCCCAGTGAAAAATTCTGGGTGTGCACCTGACAGCTTTCGATCTCTACAGAAATGCCTTGATCCAGCTGCTGTCTGTGTAATTATTTTTACTGGTACCAGCAGAATGTTGGAATTTAACCCATGTTAGTGGCCACAGTTACGTTCCACCTAATTTTTCTCTTGCAGGTGGTATGTTCCCAATGAAACAGTCATTATGAGGGCTTCCTAGGGGAATTCATGAGTCCAGAAATCATGTTTCTCAGCTAAATGGACTTAAAAGTTCGACACTTCTTAAAATAAATATGGGGCTTAACTCTAATTGCGGCAATACTATTACATATGACTGCAAGCTTTCTCATGTCATAATACGTAAAACATAAAATTCTGGACTTAAGGGCATAAAAACTATCCTTTTTTATCATGTGGCTAAACAGATTTTCTTGTGTTCTCAGAATCTGTTGGCCATAGTGACCGAATTATGACATTTTTAACCTACTTTTCTTCCTAAAAGTAAAGAAGTAGGTTTTTGAGATCATTATGCTCATGCGTGTGTGCACACGTGTGTGTGTGTCTCCACACACGTGTACCATTATTCCAGTTTTTGAACCAGTTTTCACAACAGTTAGTACGAACACTGGAGGGCATCTCAACGCCGTATTTTATAAAGTTTCGCAATTGGTGATAACATGGACAGTGCGCAAACCTGTGAGGTGGGAGCAGCACTAGTGCAACTTACTTTTGGGTCCTGAAATGATGTATGGTAAGAGACATCGTAAAAATATTAAACTTGTGTTATGGGTAATATTTTTGTAGAATGGAAAATAATAAGATGGTAGCCATGCAGATTTTTTATCAGTTTGTAGTGTAATGTTGGTAAGTAATGAATCATTGGAGGTAAAGGTAAAGCAATCCCATTACAGGCCTTGACAGGACCTAGGGGTTCCAGGAGGTTGAGGCTCCCACAATCGGCACATGAAGGTGGTAAGGTTGTCTGCCCTATGCACCTGACGCCTTTACCCCCCAGGAAATACTCCTGGTACTCATTTCTATTACAGGCTGAGTCAACCCCAGGGCCAGAGTGCGTCTGAAAGGATTATGTCAATGAAAAATTCCAATGACACCATCTGGAAGCGAACCTGCGACCTTCCGGTTTGTAGCGCAGTGCCTCAACCAACTGCCCCACTGCGTGCCCCAACCATTGGAGGTAAGCATGTTAAATCTGGTATAAAGTTAGCTCATATATATGTCTACACATTATGTATGTAACAGTGTAAGTCAACAATTAATTGCAAAAATAACGACTGCAAAACTTTGAAGTTATGTACGACAAACACGAAGTACAAATGTTTTGCAGTTAAGAAATAAGTTCTTCAGAAAAATGAAATAAAATAAAGTGACGACAATGACGACGACAACACTTACAGCTATGCAGAACTTGAAATTTATGCAACAAAGAAACAGGCTCTGAGTTCTGCTTCAATATGCGTGAGCGAATTTTCTTTAGCTAATATTTTATTAAATACAAGTAGAAGTACCCGATCTTCATGTGCGATATGGTGGTTTTCCTTCCCAATATCACAGTATAGAGCAGCTGAGACTTCAAAGAAGGAATGACACTCAAATTACAAAACTGAAGTTGATTCATGTAACTTAAAAACAAAGATTGGAAATGAGGATTCAAAGCACACTGCTTTAACAGCCATGACTACCATCCACGTGATCAAAAAGTCTGGAGTAAGTGTCATGTGAAATATCTATGGGTGTTTTGTATGAGGTAGGAACAGAAGAAACAAAACAGTTACATTTATACATAAATATCTGAGTAAAAACATACGTTTATTAACTCAGCTCTTGTCATAAATATCATGAATATACAAAGCTTTTCTCTGTATGATGTTCATATTTATCGCATGCTGCATTATTAAGTTCTGCTTATCCTGTAGTTCACGCTTAGTAAACAAAAAATATATCCATATATATTAAATTCTTAAGATTGGTACCATAAGTAAATCAACCTTCTCATTGTATGAATTAAATATCTATCACATGTTACATCCAGAATGAGAAGAGCTCTTACTTGTGAAATTTTGTGGTATCCATGAACCGTCACAGCACTCCGTAAAGGGGCAAACCAATTTATTCCAAGTGCTATAAAGAAATGATCCTGTTGCAATGCCTATGCCTAAGCCCACACTCACAGGCTCTATACCTGTTACTGCATGTGTCCATATGACAATCATCAATAACGGTACCAATATCTGTTCAGCAGCCATCATCTGAAAGAAAATATATGCCATTCTGCAGTTGTTTATCACACTGTTACATACAGTGACGCAAAAAGACAGAAAATTCACTGCATAACGCTCTATGGGCAACTATATAAAATGCACGAAAAAGGCATATACCGTAATTACTTTGTACTTGTTCGGTTGTGTCACTTATTCCAAAAACTGCCCAATATTTTCATGGCTAAATACAGCACCCAACATGAGAATGTTTTATGTGTTTAACTAGTTCTTACAGCACATTATTACTTACCTGTCCATCCATCAGGACTGTCAGAAGTTCGATACAGCTAACACAGAAGCCATATTCTCAATTGGAACCTAAGAAGTACATTTAAAATCCAATTGCCTTAACATTTGCTTTAATGTTATCATCCTTACACTGTCTTTGTTTCCTCTGCAGTCACTTTACAACAGTCTTGCTAGCCACACACCATCAACTTTTTTGTTCCATCCAAATACCAAATTCAGCCCAGTATTACTTCTTGATATAAATATGGTACCAAGAGAAGAGAAAGCAGCACCTTGTAGAGGACTGAGCACACAATACAATACAATCCCATAACCTTTAAATGACCTACATTTGTATATGCAAATATGTAAAAAAACACCCCTTAGAAATTTATTTTATATATTTAGGTAGCAAGGAAATTTACTGCATTTTTACGACATGTTGCATAATCTGTTTTATTTTCCACAAAATGCTGTTTACTTCATAATTTCATCTTTACTTGTTCAAGTAATATGTTTTTCATAGACAATGTGCAAAAATTTATATACCAACCCAGTTGTTAAAAGTTAAATACACAAAAAATAGTTTTAAGTTTTGAATGTTTGGGATGCTGTGTCACATAAATGTGGAAATGTTAAGAGACGATTTTTTTGACATTCGTAGAACAGCCAAACTCACAATATATGAATATAGTACATGAAATGGTAAGGTTTGTTGCCACTGCTTTCATAATAACAAAGTTACTTGATGGCTATACATAATACCAGTAGCAAGGAATACTCTACACAGTGCTTTAATAAATAGGAGATTTCTGCAGACAAGGTACACACACTGCACTTACATGCAGTATTGCAACCATATGGGAACCTGGCATACTAGCTGTTTACAAAATGATAAATAATATGTGTGATCTTTTTTTTGAGCATGTTGGTTTTGCAGCAAGAGTGCATTTGAATTACAAGACTACTGGATACTGCTTGTTTAGGTGGACTTTTCTGAAATTTGAACAGAAAGTACTGTTCATCACTGGACAGAGCACTGCAGAGCAGGCAGCATCATCAGTTGCCATGCAGCAACAATGTTACCTACCCTATGGAAGCCACAAAGAATACTCTTCTGTATAAGCGTGCTGTTTAATGCACATAGATCACACTGTACATGTCTATGGCAGCCTCACAGTCTCAAGGGCACCAGTTTTCAGTGCATCATATACTCAATAATCATATTGGACTGAGCAATGCTGTAGGCAGCCAGTATTGAAAAAAAAATTGTTACTGTGAAGTGACTGAAAATTAATCTTACACTACTGAAAGCTGCACATGCATCATAAAGCACACATAATAATTTCAAACATCGCACATGATGCCCAGAACATGGTTGAGACACAGAATACTACTTTTTGCATAATTGCAGTTTTTATGGTTTCACAGCTGTCACACCATCAACATGATGGCTACATAATATTTATGTTTGGTTTATCACAGTGATGCTGCAAAAGAATCAAGTCTTCTGGATATCAGAAATAAAGTAAGAATCTGTTGAAATACAACTAAAGTTCATTTACTATACAGAATTATATGTTTCAACCTATTTCAGGTCATCCTCAGGTTCACAATTTGTGTTTAAAACATACTGAGGAAGGAACAAAAGTCCATAAAATATGATTAAAAAGATTAAAATGGTCATAATCAGGAATGATATGTGAGGATAGAGGTTCTACCACACTATTACAAATATTAGGTACAAATGTTAACTTCTTGTGTTATTATAAGTTGTCACAGCATCCTCTCCAATCCAGTAAGTCAGTGTGGATTCATTCCAAGTTCCAAATTCCAACTGGGAGTTGTTAATTAAATATATAGGTGGTATGTTGCTGGATTTTGCATTTGTCTGAGCTGCTTTGTTATATCTACATGCTGTGCAGATTGGCCATTTGTCTGAGCTACTGTGTTATATCTACAAGCTGTGCAGGTTGGCCCAAGGCCACCCTGCAACTTGGAATGAATCCACACTGACATACCTGACTGGAGAATTTGCTGTGACAACTCGTAATAACACAAAAAGTTCAAATTTTTACAACATATTTGTAATAGTGTGGTAGGACCTCCATCCACACATATCATTCCCGATTATGGCCATTTTAATAGTTGTAATCGTATTTTATGGACTTATATTCCTGCCTCAGTACGTTTTAAACACAAATTGTGAACCTAAGGCCGACCTGAAATAGGTCAAAACATGTAGTTCTCTATAATAAATGAAGTTTTGCTGTGCTTGGACGGATTTCGACTTGATTCCTGCTATAAACAATGCAACGGGATAACATCCTTTTAGAATCTTATGGATATGTTACTCTTTGGCGCTGAATTAATACTAACCCACCCACTGACACCATGTAACATTCCGTAAGCCTTAAATCGTCACTTGATGATTCTATGACGATGTAATTATGCACGAACAATGCACCTGCAATGCAGATGGAAATGCCGGTAGCTTGTGATGCCTCAGTAGTAAAGAGAAACACCACAACCTGAAAAGAAATGAAATTGTACCATGCATCATTCGCTTGCTTCGTAATCCCTTCCTGTTTTCAACAACGTAAATGTGTCATAAACCGCCTATTTCAACACCTCTGAATTCCATTCCACACACCACACCAAGCATTACCTGCTACCTTGTAGCACCATCACAGCCCATTCAGCCTTGGCTCAATAGGAAATAGCGTATGCGCATACGCACTCTCTGCTGTTAAATCTGGATACGGGTGTTATCGTCATGTGTGATCTGTGGGTGTGACTGTAGAACAGCTGATGTGGGTAGGGTTATGTTTTGCGCCTGCTACGAAAGCGGCAGTGCTTGTTTGGTGAGCGGAGTATTGAAAAACGCGGAAAGTACGTCAAAGAAATGGGAGGCGACGGCATACGTTCACCGTGTATCTAAAATAATTTGCCTTGTGCTTTTACTAGCCATTATGTAGTCCTAATGCTGCACTAGAGAAGGCAGCGGGAACATGATGTGGCGTTGAGTTATTAAGACTGTAAATTATTTTTCAAGCACGATATTTAATATATTAAGACAATGAAACCTAAAAGTAAACAAGAGTTATCAGTGCGTAAGGGATCAATTTTATTAACTGAAAGGCCGTTTGTCTATGTGCTGAAATCTAAACTGAGGGGAGAACGGTGTGACAACTGTTTCAGGAGGTGAGTAGGCCATTCTCATGATTCTGGGATGCATATTTACTTCCATGGTATATTTATTATTAAGTGAAACCATACTTTAGAATTAGTTGTGGTAAAACCTGACCTCGATATCGAGGCATATCACTTTTGTCAACTATGTACAAAATTCTATCCAACATTCTTTTGTCAAGGTTAACTCCATATGCAGAGGAAATTATTGGGGACCATCAGTGTGGATTTCAATGCCACAGGTCAACTACTGATCATATATTGAGCATTCGTCAAATACTTGAGAAAAAATGGGAATACAATGAGGCAGTGCATCAGCTATTTATAGACTTCAAGAAAGCCTATGATTCAGTTAGGAGGGAGGTCTTGTATAATATTCTCATTGAGTTTGGTATCCCCATGAAACTAGTAAGGTTAATGAAAATGTGTCTAAGTGAAACATGTAGCAGAGTTAGGGTAGGCAAACATCTGTCTCAGACGTTTCCTATTAAGAATGGCTTGAAACAGGGAGATGCGCTGTCACCATTGCTTTTCAACTTTGCTTTAGAATATGCCATTAGGGGGGTTCAGGCAAACCAGGAGGGCTTGAAATTGAATGGTGCACATCAGCTTCTGGTTTATGCTGATGACGTTAATATATTGGGTGGAAGCATGCATAATATAAAGAAAAACGCAGAAGATTTAGTGATTGCTAGTAAGGCGATTGGTCTAGAAGTAAATGCTGAGAAAACTAAGTACATGGTCATGTCTCGAAATCAGAATGCAGGACGCAATCACAACATAAAGATAGATAATAAATCCTTTGAAAGTATGGAAGAATTCAAATACTTGGGAGCAACCCTAATGAATCGAAACTCCATTCATGAAGAAATTAAGAGCAGATTGAAGTCGGGGAATGCTTGCTATCATTCGGTGCAAAATCTTTTGTCTTCCAGGTTGCTATCCAAAAACACAAAGATTAGAGTATACAGAACTATAATTTTACCTGTTGTTTTGTATGGTTGTGAAACTTGGTCTCTCACAGTGAGGGAGGAACAAAGACTGAGGGTGTTCGAGAATAGGGTGCTGAGGAGGATATTTGGGCCTAAGAGGGATGAGGTGACAGGGAAGTGGAGAAGACTACATAACGAGGAACTTAATGACCTGTACTCATCACCAAATATTATTTGGGTAACCAAATTGAGAAGAATGAGATGGACAGGGCATGTAGCACGTATGGGGGAGAAGAGAGGTGCATACAGGATTTTGGTGGGGAGACCTGAGGGAAGGCGACCACTTGGGAGACCCAGGCATAGATGGGAGGATAATATTAAAATGGATCTTCGGGAAGTGGGATGGATGGGCATGACCTGGATTGAGCTGGCTCAGGATAGGGACATGTGGCGAGCTCTTGTGAGTGTGGTAATGAACCTTTGGGTTCCATAAAATTTGGGGAATTTCTTGACTAGCTGAGAAACTGTTAGCTTCTCAAGAAGGCCTCTGCTCCATGGAGTTAGTTAAAACCTGACCAGTTATCATAAATGTTAAGCCTGTTTCTTAAGTGTCTTCTGTAGTTCTCTGTCTTGAAAAATTGAGTGAGATGTGATTATGCAGTTCAAAGTGGCAAGGACATTATATAAAACCAGCTTACACATTTGTAAGTGTATAATAATATATAGGTGGAGTGTAGTGTACACTTGACATTACTTTCTGTGACTTCAGGCTTCCGCTGCAATGCTGATGAGAACTGCGCAGTTCTGGGTATGACGCAGTGTCGAGTGGTAATCTGTACCGACGTTTCGGGACAACGTATCGGTCCAATCTTCAAGGGTCAAGAAGTCCAAGTAGATTACTCTTCTTGGACTTCTTGACCCTTGAAGGTGGGACCAATACGTTGTCCTGAAACGTTGAAATTACTTCTTACAATCTTATAGTAAAGATGTTTGAAAAAGTATGTTAAGAGGGTAAGTGTTCATAAACTGTAGCATGGTAAAACTGTGGAACTGGCTGGCTTGTTTCTTATTACTGTCCTTCAGTCTGCCATTCTAGTCACACATGATCCTGCTGCCACCATATGTGAGCTGAAACCAGAGCTTCACTTTTGGAGTAGAGTGCTGAACTAAAACATTGTCCAATTTCTAAACAAATTTTCATTGTTAAAGCATTTATCACAACTGTAGAAGGAGCATCTATATGGCACATAAAAATGTGTACTTGTTCCTGAGTAACAGAACACCAAAATAAGTCTTCATAACATGCATATAAACTGATACCAGTGAGTGAGCCGTCATCCCATGGCTTAAAATCAAGGATGCGATTATTAAGAATCATAACATACATGAAATATTTAATGTCTTATGTGTACATAAATATTATTACCCCTTCTTGATCTGATTGTTTTGGTTCATCCTGTACTACTACTACTACTACTACTACTACTACTACTACTACTACTAATCTTCTTCTTCTTCTTCTTCTTCTTCTTCTTCTTCAATTGTTGAATCATTCACATTATTTTTTATAGTGTGTCCATGGTTTCTGTACTACCTGGTTACTTCCATAAATAAAGTGTTTTATTTTCCAGACAGAGATTGTTGAAGTGTTCTGGGTGTCAGTATGCTTACTATTGTAATCGAGACTGTCAAAAGGAGTCCTGGACTGACCATAAGCAGGAATGTGGCAACTTACGAAGAGTATCACCCAGGATCGTTCCAGATGCTGCTCGAATTTTGGCAAGGATTATATTCAAGTTACAGGTGCATTTCATTCACTAAGTCAATGGAGCAGAGCCCATTTTGAGAAGCTTGTAGTTGTTCAGGTGGTCAAAAAATGATATTCCTTTTCTGTACTCTGAAGCTTTTTTTTGTTTATGAGAGTCAGCCACTTGACCCTATACAAAACCTGATGAGTCCATTTTATGCTCTCATATCCTTCTCTTTTAAGATTCATTTCAATATTGTCCACAAGAGGTGCACACCCAGAATTTCTCCTTGGGGCTTGGGGGTGCTGACCCTGAGGCTACTTATAGTTTATGTGTGATTTTAAAAATGATGTTATAAAAGTCATGTTGTAAGTACAGCATAACACTGTTTGCAACTGCATTTATATACATATGAATATACCTACATGTTCCATGACTCAATCACAGTGTCATATCCTCTTGTTTTCTTTTTAATTTTGTTAGTCTGTTTTTCAAAATTCCAATGTACTATTCGTCAGCCAATTTCAGTGGCTGATTTTGACAGAAGGGGAAATCACATAATCTTTGGAAATCACAATATCTACAAAATATGTGTTTTTTACATTTCGTTTTCGGGGGGTTTGTGGTGGGTGGGGGCTGCAGCCCAGCAGCCCCCGATTGGGTGTGCCCCTCATCCATCCATGCAGACTTAGTTTTTCAACTGAAATTTTGTGTGCATTTCTCATTTGTATTCTTCTGTTTGGGTGAGAGACCATGCGGCATGTCCGTATGGAATGAAAAGGTAAAATTGTAGCTTTATATCTTTTAATTGTTACCTATGTTTACTTACGGTAGAGGTGCAAAGAAACAGAGCTGTGCAGTGATAGCTGATCATATGCTTGTTACAAAGTCTGTTGTTAGTCATTTGTCTTGTTCATTGTCATCACCATAAACCACTGCACTTTTGTCTTGTGGGTCATGACACATTGTAATCTGGTGGAAGGCTACCAACGTTTGTGAGGAATGTAGTGCCTTTATTTTCAGGGTTGAACACTGTAACACATGAAACCAACAATCTTAAGCTGTGTATGTTCCTTTATATGATATTGTGCAGCAAACATAGTTGTCCTTGTATGAAGAAATTAGTTATGGATAAGGTACCACATGCAGCAGCCTGAAGTAGGAGAAATTAGTTAGGCATAAGCAACCACATGCAGCAGTCTGAAGTAGCAGAACTCACTACAATTATATGTACTTGCCATTCAAGTGATTTATAATGTCAGCTTTTGGAATGTAATGAAAGTGAGGTTATGTGATGTGGGCAGAAATGGAAATGTGAAGTGTAAATTTGAAATAGACAGTACAGCGATAAATGGATTAGTCTTGTAGGTGGTGGGAAGAAGAATGGAATGGTGACGTATGAGTCCTGTTCTACCTAATGCATCTTCATAATTGTAGTTTTAATTGTATATTTTACATATATACATTTTACGTATATACATTTTACAACAAGACTAAAAAATAGGCAGGTTTTGTAAGCTGTGTGTAACAGATGTAAATTGTTTTTTGTGAATGTGAAGTAACAGCATAACACAGACAGTTTTTATTGTTCAAACCAGTATAAGGAAGAGAGCCCTTAACAATTGTTGTAGCAAATGTTTTGCAAGGATGCAGTTTTGCAGCAGGTTCTGGGAGTTGTTGTGTAGTGTTTAAGGTGTTCTATTGCTAATGTATTTTACAGATGAGACATGGCTTTACTTAAATAACCATGTAAGTGCTCAAAATAATAGATACTGTTTGGCAGATTAATCTCAGCATAATACACAGCATGTCTTGATGTGACATAAAAGTATGTTGCAGTGCAATGAGAATAATCAGATCCGTCTTCCTTTTGGATGCAATAAATTCAGAAAGGTTCAATGGACAAATTTGTGCATCAGTTTTTGAAAATTATTTGGTGAGGAGAAGGAATATGGGGTTTTCCTGTGAAATGGTGCCACCACTCATGCAGTCAATAATTCAGTGGGCATCATACATAACATGTTTGGGAACTGAATGATTAGTCATCCTTTGTTTACTTGTTCATCAGATCTGATGCCGTAGACTATTATCTGTTGGGGAAGTGTGAAATACCACCCATATAAAAACAATCCACACAACACATGCACCATATTGAAAATTTGTAGGCTCAATTTCAACCAGTTTTTTATATGTCCATCATGTGTCAAGCGTGTCTGAGAGTTGAAGGAGGTAATTTTTTACACCTACTTTAACATGTGGTAAGTTATATAATGAAGGTTGTTGTTATAGATTTCATGAGTAAGTCCTGCATTACACTGGACATCCTGTGTTAAATGTTTGTAATTGGAGGTGGTGAGAATTGGTTCAAGCAGAGTGAGTGCATTGCTCTGATTGTCTGTCCTTGTGTGGAAAATATTGACTGTTTGAAGCTTGTGTCACATAAAAATTGATCAATATAGAATACTGATAATAAAGTCTGAGTAAATTTGAGCTTTTCGGTGTAGTGAAGAATGTAGGTGGAGATGGTGAGAACAAAAATGACTGAAGCGTGGAGATTATGATCAGCATTATACAAAATCAGGGTATTTCACTGCATAATTCATGCACCCTTCCTTACTATTTTAATGTATAGACAAAAATAAGTTGTATGTGTCTTATGTTTTGGACATATTTTGTAAACTCATCACATGTTTTTCATTTATAGCGAGGAGGTAACTTAGAGAAGGGTTACTATTCAGAAACAAGCTTCAGAAAGTTCAGAGATCTGATGTCACGTGAGTAGTTTGTTGACATACATGTATGCTCTTAGTCTACAAATTGTTAATTCTGTGCTTATTATGTAAAATAACTAACTCCCTTGCCTGGGGACTTCTATGAGTCATAGTGTCTGTTGGCTGGAGAAGAGCTCATTGTCAACTATCTGCATCTGCATAGTTTGTGCATTTGTAGATGAGTCATTTATATTTGTTCCTTACTGCAGCACAAACTTTATTAGTAATTGTCTCCTTTGTTGTTCTGTCTATTACATAGCTGACAGCTACTGTGTATTTGCCCAGTTAAATGTTTTGTTCTGGGGAGGCTGGAAAAATTATGTATAGCATACTGAATTTTGGAGTTGCCACATGGTAAGAATTATACTACTAGTAGTAAAATCCAATTATATAGCCGTGTGACATTGGTATTATCCCAGGTGCCTGGCCTACTCTCCAGATTGATACCTGAGTGTGCAAACCCAGGCTGGTGAGCTTGCTCATGTCCTGACAGACATCAATCCAGAAAGGAGCCTGTTCACAAGAGGCCACCATTGGTCCTTATCCAGAGGGAGATGCATTCAGTCCACATTGTCCCACCTTATTTTCTTATTATATGTCCATAGCATTATGCTTCTGCTTTGTGAAGGTTGTCCAAGTGGTCTTTTCCTTGTAGTCTTTCTGACCAAAATTTGTTCCCATTTTTCGTTCCTTCCATGCATATTATATGTCTCAGCCACCTCAACTGTGATATGATTGCCCCAGTAATATTTAGTGAATAGTGCAATTATGAAGATTCCCAGTTTTCCATATCATCTGTCATAATATTTAAAATATTGTAAAGAGAAGGCTGAGTAGAGTTTTTCTCTTAATAAAAAATGTAAACATTGTCCAGCATGGTCCTTCGAAACTTGGTAGTCGCCTACAGGGCTGCCATACTTGGTGTCACAATGCAGAACACTGGTATCCACCTGCAGGGTACTGTACATGGTGTCACAATGTAGATTATTGGTATCCATCTACATGACTCCTTTACATGGTGTCACTATCCAGAGCCATTGAAAGTGTGCATTTTTTTCAGATTATTCAGATTTGAAGCAAGACCAGAAAAGAATGGAACATTTTACTTCATTATATGGGGTTTTAATTGACTTTATTGGAGAGAGTAATTTGCCAAACACAGCGGAGCTAATGGGAATTTATGGTAGGGTAAGTGTGGTATGATGAAATTAATCTTTTCAAAATCAGAGATACTGATTATAATTAATATTATAATTATTATTCAGTAATATGTAATTGAATCTTACCATACAGTCTTTTAACAGTTAGCTTAGGGACATTTTACATTTGTGAAAAATGTGGAATTGAAAAGTGGATTGTTATGAACTGAATATTTCTTTGTATCTTCACTGTATAAATTTTACCTGTCTTATTATTTGTATCCTTGGGTCACAGCTATTATGGATCAATATTTTGCGACTGTGTGCTTGGACCTTGAAAATGTATGTGTGTGTGTATATATATATGTAAAGTCTTTAGTCACTGTGTAATTACTTTTATAATTAAGAATTGTAACTCTTATATGCAGATGTGTGTGAATGGCTTTAACATCTTGGATCCTGAAATGTTGAGCATCGGGACGGGTATCTATCTGGGTTGCTCTGTAATAGATCACTCTTGTGATCCCAATGCAGTTGCTGTTTTTGAGGGGGTTACTATTCATATTCGAGCTGTGAAAGATATACCAGTACTGGACTGGAAAAAGGTATGTGTACAAATAATACCAGCTTATATTTACAGATGTTAGACACTTTTAGTCCTTTATCTTATGAGAGTGGGCTGTCTTGATATGAAGTTTGTGCACATGCAGTCTGTCAGGCTATTTGTAGGGGGATGCAGGGCCTGGGGCAAATCTGCCTTTTGAGAGATGTTCATACTTTTATACAGGTAAGAAACAAAGAATGTAATTTTCGTCGCATCTAGATATATACTTTTAACGTATCATGCGTATTGAAATCTCTGTTAGATTATCGTAAATTACAGCTTATCCATCTGTCTGTGTCCCTGTTAGTCATGGTTGTGACATACAATGACAGTTACTGATTGCATCTTCACAGTTCTGTACAGTCAGAGTAAAAATCTGACACAAGTCATTCTCGTTGTCATCATCATCATCGTCACCACCAGCACCACTGCAATCATCATAAGCATAATTCTGTTACAGTTTATTTGTTTGTCTGAGAAAAGCCATTAGTGTTGCACTTTCTTGACTGTACATTGCAGTTCTGTGTTCCTTGTTTGGTGTCAGGTGGTGAATGTGTCTTTTGAAAGCTTGTTTTAAAGCTTGTATTATTAATGAACAATGACAGGATCACAGATAGGTGGACTGGTGCAAATTTTCATTCACCATGATTTGGCTTAGGAACTGGAAGTCAAAGAAGTAATAATAGGATTTTGTCCCCTTCACACCTAGGACAGTGCAAGACAAGTAGCATGTGTATTTTATGACATAGGTGCATGGGGCTCTGGGCATATGATGGACTTGCCCTGCTGTCTGCCATCAGTGTCATCTTTCTGGTATAGAATGTTTTTAGAAGTGTTTTGAAGATTTGTCTGCTGTAGAACATCAGTTGTTATGCATTTGTTGTGCAAAATGCATAAACTGATGGTGTGATAGGGGGAATAGTGTTAGTCCTCCAAATTGCTCCATCACCAATACTACCAAGTTAGGGGCCTGCACTCAAAGTTAAAGAGAGTATTTAATGTTGGTGCATATCAGTCAAATATAAACCGTAATGTATTTTTTTTCAAATGTGGCTTATCTCACAGTATATTTGTTTATAGCATAAAATTCAGTGCTCATTAAAATCAGTAGCTTCTGTCTGAGATATTTTGATATGTTGAATATTTAATGACATAGGTGAAAAGAGATTCCTGACTGTGTAATGTGAGAAGGTTTGTTTCAGTAGATTTAAATTTGCACTCTAATGGAAGTGACAACTGGCATTTATTTGTTTTTATTTTTGTTGAATAAATGTGTAGTTATATATTTAAATAGTAATTTACTTTTACAGTTTGAATGTGTTTCATTGAAAGGGTACTGAATGGTGATGTGATTCACTACACGTGTAATAGGCACTCATGATTTAAATATTATGTTATGTGAAAGGTGACAGGGTACAGACAAGCTGAACTTATTTCAGAGAGGTAACCTTTCTATCCCAGGATCTGAATCAGTGAGATTACGTGTTTAATGATACAAAAAAAAATAAAGTTTTTTATTTTCCTGCTGCAAGACTTAGAACAACAGTAAATGAACGCCAAGACCAATGAGGTACGTAAAATTGCACGGAAATTTGAAAGTGTGTGTGCTCCAAACTGGAGTATGCCATGGTGAGCTTAAATATGACAGTGATGTGAGTTTAAACTGCGTATAGTATAATGTATTGGACATATCAGCCACATGGTCGAAGTCATAGCATTATGAAAAAGAAGGAAGAAATGTAACATATGGAAAGATTTGGAACATTTAACATCCACTGTGACTGACCTTTTTTTTTCTTCGTGTAGGTTTTTATAAGTTATATTGACTTACTAAATTTTCCAAAAGATCGACAGTTAGAGCTTCAGGAAACATATTATTTCCTGTGTGATTGTAAGCCTTGTACCAGCCTTCAGTCCTTGAACCTAATTTTGTGTCCAAATGGGGATTGTGGACAAGGGATTCCAATGAACCAGCAGGTATGTGATTATGTCCTGCACTTCTGCTTTGTGAAGTTCATATAATAATGAACTTAAACATATCTAACATATTGTTTAGTTTTTTTGGTATTAACATGAAATGTTTAGTTCAGATTCTTGCATATTTCACTGTGAACAAGATTTGCTGCCACTTAGTTAACACTGAATGTGCTCTAAAATCTGATTAACTTCATCCACTTACATTTCACAGTGTGGTAAGGAAATTAGTTTCATGATACCATGTTATACTTTGAAATAATAAGAAGTGTGTGCATACTTCACTTCCTCCGAAATATTCAAAGATTGTTTATTTAGTGAGTCACCTGACTGAACTCAATTTATACCAGAGGTACATCACATTCAGACATTGCTGCAATAGCTACAATTGAACATAAAATTACAGTGTCACATATTTGCTGAAAGTTACTGTTGCTGTAAGTTGCTGTAAGGTATGCAGTAACTAACTGATTCCCAAGTTCAACATTGCTGATATTAAATCCCACCATTGGATGTAATTGAAGCATTGCCATCCATCTGCCTATTTGTCTAAGATCTGTCTTTACATTATAATTCCATCTCCTTTGTGTCTCAGTTAGCTATAGTCCACTCCACAGAAGTTCTATATGCATTTCTTGTCTGCCCCATCTCGTTATAACCTCATTCATTAAAATATGAACTGGCATCCATCAACTTCTGTGAAAGTTATATTCCCAAGGGTAGTTGCATAACTCAGAATCATGTTTGAAATTTTTGTTACTTTGTTTTGTCACATTTAATTGTAAGTGAAAAGTGATTCATTCAGTATTCAATTAACTTTCATACCATTCATTTTAGCTGGCTACAATTATTTTTAGGAAAATTAGATTCAAGAGATAGGTAATATTCAGTTAAGTTAATGTAAAATTTTTGCAAAGTGAAGGATACCTATAGTATGAAACAGGAACTTTGGAGCATGTATGTGAAAAGGCCAAAAGAGGAATGATGATCCAAGCCCACTTTGTAAACGTATATTCTGCTTGCTTGTGTTTATTCTGTGGACAGATGTTTGTGGCAGTGAAACTAGTCTGATGAGATTTTACTGTATACAGTTATACTTCAGGATGTATAATTGCATATTACTTTATCTTGTTACAGGATGGTGAAGAGTTAGCACAACCATGCTCTTCCTGTGGAGAACACATAAAAGTGGACAGGTACAAGGAATATCTTGAAGTGGAAGAGTTCACAAGACATCAATTACAAATTATGAAAGACATAGCATGTATCCTTCATATGAAAAATATATGAAAATCTTATTGGAGCAGTATTGCCATTCAAGTACAGGTTATTACTTTACCATGCTCTTTGTTACTTGCATTAGTTGCAGTGATTATTATGAAATCTTCTTCAGTGAACCCCATGGCTGGCACTGTATTATGCACAGGGTAGCCTGCTACTTATAAGGTGGCTGGTTCTGTATGTGGGTTGTTCTGCGACGTATTGGCCAAACTTCAGGAGTGTGTTGTACAGGTCATTTGCAGCATAAAGTATCTGGTAAACTATTGGTCATTTTGACACTGATATCAAGGTACACACTAGTGAAGTGAGCTGACAGGGCTGTAACTTGATCAAATTCCTGCTAGTACACTGTCTTGGCTAGTGACTGTGGCTGTATTGCATTGCAGGACAGTGTGGTTGTCAAAATGACTAACTTGTTTACTTGTGAAGAATATGCTAATGTGTATTTCAGGCATGGCTTTTGCAATGGAAATGGTAGGGCTGCTGTATTGGTATACTGGCAGTGATAAGAACTTCACAGAATACCACATTGCAAAGCATGAGAGAATGTGGCTGCAGGTGCAGGTGATTTTAATACACTGGTTTTCTCTGATAAAGAGTTCCGTTGAGATGCTTTGGATAGTGCTCCAATGTCTATTGTTTCTTCTGAATGAACAAATTTTGTTCACCTTTGCTTCTTTTAAAGAATCTGTTGTTTGAAATGTGTCAGTGGATATTTTGCTGATTTTGGAGGAACTGAAATGCCAGGAAACTGTGTTCTGCTTTTGCTTTGACAGTTTTTATAGTATTTATTTCTTACATAGTTTTCCACAGTAAAAATTCTCTGTATTGAACTGTATTGTACATTCATGAGCAAAAACCTCAATTTCTATCAATAGCAGGCCTCTGTGTTGCACTGTGCTAATATTCATGATCCACAATGACAGTGTGTGTTGAACATAGCGTATGAATCTCAATTTTATTAGATGATGCAGCAGACTGTTACCGCTGTGTAAGCATGATAGTCTGTGCCTCATTTGGCAACTGATCAGGTTGCTGACTGATGGAGTTCCACTTTCAACTGGGTTCTCTGTATATGTCATGTTTATTCAGCATCACTGTGAACATACAACATCATGATTGCTAAAATCATATTCTTTTGATGCTTGATATGTTTTGGTCCCATGTAGGACCATCCTCAAGGATGTGTGTCACAATAGCATAACATACGTGCTGTTAGAGCTCATTATAGTTGTTCATGTTATGTTTTTTAAAATTGGAATAGAAAACTTAAAGGCTAAAAAACTGGATTTAAATGCAAATTAGAATGTCATGTGTCCCTTCTATAGAGGGTACTTGTAATATTTTTGTGCTACTGTTGTATAGATTGTGTCTTAAGATTGTATGATTTTCGCAGTTGACTAATCTTTTGTGAAGCAGGTACGTAGAAGTAGGCATTCTGATATTCAGCATTTCCTCTGCATCCTAATTAAGGAAGGCGAGTTTCTTGTGAATGTATTCTGTAGGTGCTCTGTGGCTGTTCTTACAAAATCATTTTCTTTTTTTCAGTGGGAGTGGGGGAAACAGGCGGTAAGAATAAATGTTTTTGTCTGTGTTTCTAGAGTTCTATCTGACTTAACAGTTTGGAAATATATTTTGTCAGAGTGTCTGTGAAATGGACTGTGAACTATGGACAAAGTGAGACAGGTCTGAGAATGTGTGCATTTTATGTAATTGGAAATTTGTCATCATTATTGGTTTGTGGCAACTTTGAAAATTTTTCCAGTGCATGGTTGCTGCTTGTCTTGCTGGTTTGTGGACCTTTGGGAAATGGCATTTAGAGGGGGGCGCCCCCCCAGGTTGTACGTGTATTTGAACTTCTCCCGGGCCCTTAAGATGATTAGTTATACCTATATGTGTATGTATAATGTTAGGGAAGGATGGAAGAGGCTTTCTTGTAGAACAACCCACTGATGGAAACAGGTAATTGTTGTGCACATGCTGTCACAATTTCTGAATCTGATGGTTCTGTATATCATTCTATCTCTTCATCAACCACTAACACAATGACATATCTAGTCTTTCCTTAATTTTATGCAATGACTGCTTCATACTCAAAGCAGTGATTGTTGCTTTTTGCATATGGAACAGTATTACATGAAACCTTGTGTTTTGTAAGGAATTGGCTTGGGCTGCCAGTACACGAGTACAGATTAGTGAACTGTTCTGTCTAATTGGCATAAAAAATGCCATTTTTGAGGTGTTTCATTTTTGTGCTGTATGCGTGCATGAGCAGAGAAAACACTTTTCCATAATGCTTTACCTGATAATTTATTGTGGTATGCTTCTGAAAACAAAAGTACCCCAAACTTATTTTTGAAATAGGTATGATCAAGTGCTAGTGTGCATTCATATAGGAGATGTTGATTTGTACAGAATTCTTTCAGTTGCTTGGAGATGGCTTTGCTGGTACGCACCTCGGACACACTTTGTTCCGAATAACTATCATATTTTTGTCTTCAAGAGATTAAGAAAATATTGATGGGATGGTGGAATATTTTTTCGCTTCATTACAAGCGAGTATTCTGTGGAAGGGATTTAATGAAAAGACGACAGCTGGTTTTAGAGTCTACACACAAGTCAGCAGGGTGACATTAATTATAGGATATGGCCTTAGCAGTAGCTGTCACTCTACACATGTACATGTTGCACAAGATCACGTGTGTTTTGCTGACAGATTAAGCTGAAAGCTGAGTTAGGAAGGTGTGGTTGCAGTTAATTGAAGGAAGTTATCAAACTTTCAGAGCATAAAGTGTTTTGCATGTGATAGAAATGACAGTAGAGTTTGGTAAAATTGAAACATTGTTTGGAATGTTCACTGACATTTTAGGCCAGTTGCTCCAGCATGTATGAACTGATAATGAGTGGAGTGGTTGCACTTCTCGAAGCAAGTGACCTTCATACAGTGTTCATTTTTAGAGTTGTGTGTGAAGTACATAATTGATTACTGATTGCCTTAACATTTCTTCAGATCTTGATATATGCAAAGTTTGCTTGAAGAAGCAGCAGGGTTTATTTCATCCATTAGACCTTCTGCATGTGAAAGTTCTAGACCTTGCATTTGAGAGTAGCATTGAGATGGCACAGTGGGAGCAGGCACTTGAATTTGGCCAAGAACTTTTGTTAGGATATCAGTAAGTTATTTCCCCCATTTCTTTGTGGGGACATTGGTAGAGGTGTAATTCTTATGCCTGAGTGTGTGTTTTGGTAAATGTTTGTTCACATTGCTGCATGTGGATTTTGTGTGTGGGCGTGTGTGTCAGGGAGAAATTAGGACATATGTGCAGACACATGTTTGGCAAAAACAGGTCATACATGCTTAAAGGCTCAGAGAAATGTAAAAGAGAAATGAGAACTTGCTAAGAACTATGACACGAGCATGAGAATTCAAGTTATTTGTAATTTTATGAAGACAAATTTTCAGAGTAACTGTGTTCTCACAATTTGTTTGGCATTAATGAGAAACACACCCATGACAGCAATGTCTCACCAACTGTGTAGGTTACATTCCTGAAAAATATTGTGGTTGGCAAAGCCTAACTGCAGCCCTGCTGAAATTTCAAATTCCTGAGTCTTGTCTGCATGTGTGAGGGAACCCCATGTCAGGTGCAAGAATGTAACACGTCAGGTCTTGATTTCGACTCCAAACACTGAAGCATGAAGTTGCAAACTGGTAACAGTCACAGAACTTACCCAGTACTAGTGGTAATAATGGATCAGTGTTTGCAAATGAACAGACACTGTTCTTGGCAGACATGTGACAGCTGGATCATAGAATAGTGGGGTGAGAATGTAAGTTGCCTGTTTATTCACTAAACACAAAAAATTACATATGTTAGATTTCAGGGTTTTGACAGTGACTATGAAGGTTGTGATCTTGTAGAATATCATGCTGTGTAGTCTGGTAGAAGCAAGTTACTTTTAAATATCTGTACACTTTACATGACCACAAGGCATCACCTCCGAGAAGACAGCTATCTTTGATACATAGTACGTTTAAAAATAAATGTAGACGTGGGACATGAGAAGTGTTACAAAAAGATCTGTTGGTAATTTGTAGGCCAGAAAATGGTTTTGGAAAGACCTGATTTTTCCTTGTATACACAAATCAACAACTGCAGATACATGAAACCAGGTATGATGGTTGGTAAATGTGGCTGTAAATGGATGACAACAGGTGCTTGAAAATCTGCAGTTAGGTAATCTGTGGTTGGCAAGGGATTGCCATATGAAGGGTAAAGTCTTGCTGTATTCTCTACATTCTAAACTATTGTTTCTTTCCTGGTACCATAAACAACAAGGTGTAACTGAATTTACTTTTAAATTTACATTATTAGGGCTCTATTTCTTTCTCATATAGTGTCTGTGTTTTAACTTACTGAAGTTACTTAGCATTGGTACATGTGGTGACAGTTGCCAGACTGAGAGGTGGGATTGTAACTTATTGCTCTGTAGTCTGTTAACTTAAAATATTCATTATTGTCATACTGGACAGTTAGACTTTTATCATAAAATGGTGTTGGTACTTGACACAAGCCTGAGTTGGCTTCTACTCTTCAGGCAGACAGTGTGTTTGGGCTGCACATTAGATACAGTTTACAGAAATACAGTTCTATAAAATAGCTGACAGATGTGCAGGTTCTGGTTAAAGAATAATGGTTAAGATAAGCAGAGATAATATTAACTGTAACACCACTCTGGCATTTCAGTATGACTTTCTGTTATTTGCAGCATGAACATAATTTCATATTTACGTAAGTTAGTACAAATCGTTTTCAAGTCTTATTTTTATTACTTTGTTTGTGTTTTCTGTTTGAGAATAGTACTTAATACAGGTTTCAATAGTTGTTCTGTGAGACAGAATTTTGTGTTGTCTTCATGTGATTATGTTAGGCATCAGTGTCCTCTTATGTATTTCAGTACAGCAAGAATTCCATTTCCTACTGCGTTGTATCTGTGTTGGGTAACTGTCATACAGATATGAATAATGACAATAGTTTAAGTGCCTGTAGTCCTTTCACTGGCATATATACTACTGTTCGTACTGGTGCTGTGATCATATATGGCTGTGACTGTTGTGACGATGACAGTGACGGCAACATTGACAAAAACAATGATGACTATGAAGATGACGACAGTAACAACAATAACAACAACAGATCAACAATAACTATAACACCGATGATGATGATGGCCACAAGGACGATGACGACAATGACCACCACCACCACCACCACCACCACCACCACCACAACAACAACAACAACAACACAAAACAAAATTTTTGTCGTGAAATGTCAAGGGAAGGGACCACTTGAAAGATCTAGGCGTGTGTGCATGTGTGTGTGATAATGACTTGAACGCACAGGTAAAATGGATGTGAAGGTATGATTTTAATTGGTTGGTGGTAGTATCTGGTATGAGCTTTCGTGAACACAATGATGAACTTTCAGATTCCATAAAGTTAGAAGCTTGTTGCTCATTTCAGTAACACTGTCTTATGAGTTAGTTGATACAGTAGTATAGATAGTAAAAAGCCAAACTGTTGAACATAAGTCTGGCCTGATGTGTTTTAATCCCTTTGGGAAGGGAGTGAATTATTTACATATTAGTATTGTGTAACTGTAGGTAAAAATATAGGTTCTTAAAATTTCACACCTTTTTCCTTTGAGGTCTTGTATTTGTAAGGATTGTGTTTAAGCCTTGTCATGATTTGGTATTAATAATTTGATCTAATTTTACTTTTTTGTAATGTAATAGACATTTATCAGATTGATTATCAACAGAAGTTCTTACTTAATTTATTCTCTTTTCCTAGAAAATACTATGGAGAATACCACCCACTGCTTGGAATTCATTATATGAAGCTTGGAAAGATCAACTTATATTTGAAAAAAATCAGTGAAGCACTCAGTATGTTAAAAAATGCAGAAACAGTAATACGTGTCACACATGGTGAACAGCATTCACTGTACCAAGATCAGCTCATGCCACTGGTGTATCAGACTCAAGCTGAACTGGGTAATACATGAAATAGGTTTTAAATACTCAGTGTATCTGCTTTACTCATTTAGGAAATTCCTAGTGATTCTTGGCATCTGGCAGGACTAATAAGGGGAAGTCTTTCAATCCCCAAAGAGCAGAAATGTGCAACAGATAATACAGTTAGCCAGTGTCAGTTTAGGTTTGTGATGCTGAGTCACTGAATTGAATGCCACCCTAGCCTGGCAGTTCACGATTACGCTCAAGTTGCATGGAATTTGGAAACCAAACCCTTTGTTTTAAATTAAGTAATTAACTTTTCAGTGTGTGTTCAGAGATGTATTTTAAAATGCATTTACTGGCTGTGATGTTCATATATCTTTCAGACTGATCACATTGACAGGTTGACCCAGTGGACAGATCAAGGAGGCTGTATGTGCTTTTCATTACTGAATAAAGTACTGTGAGTGAAACTTTTATTAGAAATTTTTCCTTTGCTCAAGGACCATTCCATTCTAGTGGAAAGTGTGAGACATAAAATTTTATTATATATTTTTTTTTACCGTTATAGTACCCACCTAGCTGAGTCCTTAAATATAGCCCACACTGTATGTACCTTGTGTGCCACATGACATGTTTGCCTTTTTTTCATCTTTAAGAAGTATTGTATGTGAAATAACATATGCACAAAGACATTTAAGTTATATCCTAATAAACTACTACTAGTAGTTAGTATTATGTCCAGATACATGCACTTTTTTTTAATGGGGTCTGTTGCAGGTCTGTTAGATGCAAGGTGCAGAAAGGTGGGGTGGAAGTTATTTGTGATTTAAATTTACTTACAGGTTGCCTATATATAAGAACATTTGGACATATTGTATACATTGATTACAGATTAACCTTGTTATTTGGTGTCTGTAGAGTACGCTGAGTGTCCAGCAAATTACAAATTTTGTTGTGGAACCAGCTCATATTTTTCGCATCAGAACTGTCAGTTTCTTCAATGTACAGCACGATGGTATTATTCATGTTAGGTAGTTATATAAACTGTCACTAGATGGCTCCGCAGTAAGCACGGTTTCTTATGCAGTTCCGCCATTTTTCTGTCGCGGTAGTGGTGCAGTTCGCAAATAACTTACGTAATTATGTGTGACAAAATCAGTCGTGTGGTTGTGGATACACTTAACGGTGGAGCATTTTGTTTAGTGATAATATTTTGTGTGTTTGACGGTGTTATAAATCTATTACTTATCAGTGGAAGTGAGTACTGGTGTCCAAGGAAAAGCAGTGCAGATTAGCTTCATGACTGTAAGCAGCTTTCTTTATGAGTTCGGTTTTAAGGCCTGTCGTCGTTTTGAAAAACCAAAGCCGACACTAGCAGTGCGGAGAAAAGGCGTGGCAGGGGCTCACAAGTGTAAGTCATAGACTAAATGTCGTACCTTTTCTTAATCGCCTTTAATCCGTAGTATAAACACGCGAGCTTAACCTCAAGGTTCAAGGCCTGTAAATTCAGGCGACAAAGGTTTGTTTAATAGTTATCAACAGTAAGAGATTTAGGTAATCTTAACGTAACAAATGATGTTTAATTATTTCGAAACCCACAAGACTTCGGGAAAATTGCATTGGACATAAAAATATGCGTTTCAACTCTGCAGATTACGTTCGAGCCAGTTTTCTTCCCATAAGCACTTACTGAAATCTGCAGGCGTATTGTTTTGTCTGAGAAATATCTTTTTGCCACTTCCTGTCGGCTTGCTTGTAGTATAAACTTCTTGCACTCCTGCCATTCCAAACTTATCGGGCGAACCAAAAGTAGTTGAACTCGATGGTTCACTTTAAGGTTAATTTCTCCATCATCCTTGTACCTCTTTCTTAGCGTTATACTGGCACTTGCCAGTACATTTACTTTACTAAAACTTAACATGGGAATATCACGTAAATGTGTGTAACAATAGTAAACAGAACATGAATGTCACCTTGTTGCACTATAATTTATGACCATTAAAAAACGATGTCTTGCTGCATGTATTTTGTATATGTCTTGATGTTTACAGGGCGCATATTGTTTAGAACACTCATTATGTGATCTGAATTCCGCAATAATTAGGCTAATTTGGGAATTTTGGAACTGGATGTCTTTTTAGATATTTGAATCTATATTTCTTTCTTCAGTAATTAGAGAAATAGGCGATGATGCGGACACAATGACCTGCCCAAATTAGCAAGTAATAATATGTCAGTTACATTATATGCAGATGATACTAGTGTATTAGTAACAAATTATGATAGGGATGAGTATAAAAAGGCCATGAACAAAATATTTTCAGATATAAATGAGTGATTTAATAGTAACCTTTTACATTTGAATTATGAAAAAATAAATACGTTGGAATATAGACCAAGAATCTATAATATGATAAGCACTAATGTTTCTTATAATAATAATTTCATCTCAAATAATAACAGTAAAATTTTTAGGTTTGACTTTAGATACTACTTTATCTTGGGAAGGCCATATTAACTATATTATCTCCAAATTAAATTCTGTTTTTTTATACTTCGATCACTAAGCCTTTTGTATCCGCAGAAACCATGAGAGCGATATATTTTGCTTATGCACACTCAATCATGACTTATGGTATAATTTTTTGGGGTTATTCGAGGTATAGTGTTAAGGTTTTTATGATGCAGAAGAGGATGATTAGGATCATGACAAATTTGACACCTAGAGACTCATGTAGAGTAATGTTCAAAGAATTAAAAATTCTTCCCTTGTTTTCACAATACATTTACTCTGTCTTAATATATTTAGCTGGTAATATCCAGTTATACACAATGAACAAGGAAGTCCATAATTACAACACGAGGAACAGTTCTAACTTTCACATACCTAATGCCAATTTAACTAAATACCAGAAAGGGGTATATTATATGGGAATTAAATTATATAATCAACTGCCAATTGACATTAAGAATTCAGTGAACAATCAGAAACTTTCTGGGTCTGCTTTGAAGAGCTTCTTGCATTCTGTTTCATTTTATACATTAGAGGAGTTTTATAATTATAATTGTAACATGCTATAACCGCACTTAGCCCAGTTTTATTATTCTGATGGTATACTCTGCACAGCTTATCTTTTAGATTGAGTTGGTTATGAGACTGTATTCATCTAATTGTCTCTTGATTATTTTATTCCAAAGGGACTTTGTCTGTGCGAATGCATGTGTTATTTTCTATTTTTTATCCATTATTATAATTAAGTGTAGTGTAGCTGCCCTTTGTGAGTTTTTTATCAAGCTTTATTAACCTTTATTAAACTTTATTAACTCACAGATATTCAGATATGACATAATGAAAGATATATTTTGAATGAGTAATAAGAATTGATGCTCATAATTATGCTGCATTTGTTATAATTTTCTACGTACATTCTACATTTATTAATTCACTCAATTATAGACGTAGATAACTGGTCTGACATGTATCTGCTATATATTTAATTATTACCTTAATTGTAAAACAATTTCCACATCCTCGTGTTCTATGTAACTGTATGGATCTACGGAAAATAAGGAACAAGTTACAAGTTACAAGTCACAGTTACACAAAGGGTACAGTGAACTTGGTTTATGAAGGTCGTGTTAATATGGTAATCGAGGGACGGTATTATCGTGAACACTGGCCTGGATGTGACGTGGAATGAAGCATTCGTAGCGTATGTGAAGGTACTAGATTGGCGTTTTCTATGGGGAGTGAGGAGTGTCACGAAATCGGTCGGAAAAGTCGGTCTCTGGGGACGGGATTCGAGCCCGCTGTTTTGTGCTTACAAAGCGGAAGTGTTAATGACTGCGCCGGCAGTTCGGGAAGATAATAGCTAGGATATTATAAGCGTGCGTGGCACATTTTATTAGGGTGTGCACCCAGGGAATTTTATTTTTCACTTTTAAAGGCGAACGTTTATTGAGTATTCATTAATAAAAGACATTATTTTTGTTCACCAATAAATTAAAACGTAACTAATCAGTTTTAAATTAACAATTAAACTCTACTTAAAAATGCAAACTTAAACAATGAGACACAAAATGTAGAATTCTGAGACCCGGCACACGCTGTACGCATGCCGACGAGGTTACGTACGAGCACAGAGGCGAGCGGCTAGTAGGATGACGTCGGTCGGTCAAATTCAAGGTAAAACACATTTATGAATATTGTCGGAAGGGAATTAGAAAAGAAGACAGCTCTGTCGCATGGACACAGAATTTAAGAGAAACAGAGGAAGGGAATGTAATATAATAGAACAGACTTTTTTTTGTTGTACTGGTGAAAAATTTGGACTTGCATTGTGAGAAACGAAATCAGACTGAAAGTTATTAAAGAGTATTTGGACCTAGAAAATCCTAAGTAGGGGTAACAGAGAAAATGACATAATGGGGATCTTTTTTAACTTGTACTGTAAAGGTGTTGTGATTAAATAAAAAATAGAGGCAAAATAAAGAGGGAAAATATAGGACGGATAAAGAAACAAGAAATGTATAGCCATTCGGACTGTATAAATTCATGGAAGGCGAACGCGTAGAATATAGTACAAATTTTAAAGCGGATGCTACGTAAATATATTCTGGCGGTGTGCAGTGAATTGTACTGGTTGGGGATATGTCTTTTACGACAAGGCAGTGAAAACTAAGAGTTCATAACGAGAACAGTTTTGTTCGCCATTTTCATATGTTTCTGATTGCCCAGGGAATGCTCTGTGGAGGCTACTGCGAAACACAGACAGGCGGAGGAAAAAAGAAAGGCAATCCCAAACGAAACAGTTGTAATTTTGCTTTATTTAAGGACTCTGTTTTAGTACTGTAAGTTTATGGCGTCGAATGGGGTGGGAAGATTTTTATGGATGTGACAGTATGGGTGGCCCCAAGAAATACAACGAAGTCACGACCACATTTCTTAGATTCGAATTCACTGCCTTCAGAAAAAAGTCTGTTGCGATATCGCCACGTAAATCTACTCGGTAAAAATACAGCGAGGCAAAATGGTTGGTTCTAATTGGTCTAATGCACTGGGGCATACATTGGTGATCGAATTAATCTATAACGGTGATACGTATCAAAACTGTGAACTACAATTAACCCTTTCCCATTATTTCTCCCCAGCAATTAACTCTGCGGTGGAAAAAGTCAAAGAGCTGCAGAAACTAGCAGACTCTTCTTCTGACGTAAGATGACCTGCTAAAATATCTTGGATGCTGACTCATAGGTCGTTAATGTAGTTCTGTGGGTTACTACGTGCTTTCATACCGCACAATCTGCCATTATCTGCACTGCTGACGTTGCTGGAAAATTTCTTCGGGAGGACGCAGTGCCATTGTACGTAGAGTGGAGGGTCACAAGATACGTCTTAGGACAGGAGTGTTCTTGCCGGTGTCTAGGTTTGTTGTAGTTAATATCCCGTAGGCTGCACTGGGCAAAATGTACCAGCAGTCAAGTGAAATTAGAATATTCTTGAGGCGTCGGTCTGTCGTGGTCAAATGACCCCGTATCTTTCAACCGTTCTTTTGTTATGTTCATTTTAGGGCCCTTTTTCGACTAAAGAATGAATGGGGGGTAAAAAAGTAAAAATTGCCTTTCTTCACGCTATGAAGGCATATAGGGGGAGTAGGTGTTTAGCTCCATTTATTCTTAACCTCGGCGCTGGAGGGAGGTGATTGGTCAGCTTCACTCCCCGGCCGCTTTACCCCTGGAAAAGGATCCCGGTAGCCATAGAACTGTTCTGACTCTCTTAGGCGGTTCCAGGCACGATTATGACTGTTTTTCGTTCTCGTTACTAATTCTCCGAACTTTCCTACGAAGAACTGTACAGTAACCCTCCCCGCATTCGCCAACTCAGTGTTAGCGAATTCGCTCGTTAGCTGTATAATATAAGGATTTGCGAGTACAGATTCATTTATTCGCCGTTGCGACCAAGGAAACCCGTTACAAGCTCACGCTTAAGTAGGACAAGGGAAAGAAACATGAATAGAAAAAAGAAAACGTCGAATAAGAAATCATTGTAGAAAACTCGCAGATGGAGGTGGAGGAAAGAAATCAGCTATAACAAGTTGTTTTATTTTATTGTGTAAATGCCGTGTTACAATGTAGTCGTTTTATTGTATTCTGCTACAGATATACCAGTTGTGTTGGTTGCGATTTCTACTTAAGCTACTCAGACTTGAATTCCACCCATTTTTGACGCTAATTTATTAATTTGCGTTGTAAAAGGCATACTTCATATTAATTTTAAAATTACATCGGAAACAATTACCGTTTTACCAAAAAAGAATTAGGAGAACAGTGGCACTCCTGGTGCCGAGGAACCAAACCGCATCATTTCTGTGAATTACTAAGTTCAGTCTGCACGGTGTACTCCAAGAAAGTAGGCTGGCAGTGTCGTTCCCAAAATGAGCTTCGTGTTCAGGAGACCAAGCATCTGGGTTCGAGTTTCCGACCAGTCAGTAGCTATATCGACTGAGGTTTTTCGTCATTTTTTTGGCATTTCTTTTCTCGAGAATGATAGGGCAGACCGTGTTGGTTACCCCCATCCAAATCATACCCTAACAACCATTCCCAATAATCTTATCTCATTTCATACTTTACGTTTGTTGTTGAAAGATCACTGTTAAACAACTTAAGAATCAACGTCGTCAACATGCAATTGGCAATTTATATTTAGATTTATATTGCCGGACAGAATTCTGTGTCTCGAGTGAAGATCTCGTCTGTCCCTCTTATCCTCGAGGGAAGAATCGAGGCAGTACGTAGATCGCTCCTGCTTCCCCCTTTTATCCATTGACAGTTAATTTCCCTATTTACATTAGACTTTAAACAACCTCAGCACGTGGTGCGGTGTCACTAAGTAACCTGTAACTAGTCAGGCCAATTTCGAGCAGCGGACCTTCTGAATAAGGGGCGGATATGTCAGACTCAGCGAAGGCTGGGAGTGGAGAGCTGCTTTGGTTTAAATGAGTTTCTTTTTCGTGCGCCGTTGTCCAATGTGTTGATGCATCACATGGATTTTCATCCTTCAAGTAGCAGGCGAAATCCCCTCCCGCCTTGTCGATGCGCCGTAAGGAAAACTGTGGTCTGTGTGGCGTTCACAAGAAGGTAGAAGCGGTTATCGGGCTATGGAGACGCGGTGAAACCCATCATTCATGGTAGAATGACGTGATGGATAAACACGTCACCTACTGGTTGGGATGAAAGCCGCGTTTAATTCCGACCCAGTTGGGATAAGTCTGGCGGCTTATCTGGGCAAGCTGTAGAGGAATTTATAACTTATTTAAGATGGACAAGGCAACACGAGGCGGATTTTCTTTCTACATTTTAATAATTCCATAATTTACATTTTTCTACATAAACCGCATAATTTGTCCATCGAAACGATGTTGTCAGACAAGCGAAAGAATCTTGTTTGTTCAGCAGTAAACAAATCTATCCTGTTCGGAAAGTCAAAACTTTTTAAATGATTCGGTATTAAATTATACTCATATAATTAGCTCAGAGAGCAAGAAAATCACATACGCACTTAAAGCCTAGAATAGTCGATGTAGTGACTAGGCTACAGCCCACGCAAGCAAGGAATCGAGGTTTGATTTCCGGCAGGAGCAAGGGATTTTTCTCTATTCCAAAGAGTCCAGGCCCGCTCTGGGGTCCACCCGCTCTCCTATTCAGTGTGAATTTGACACTCTTTCTCAGTTAAAGCGGCAAGGGTGTGAAGCCGCCCAATCACCTCGGTCTAGTGTCGACGTTAACCCTTTAAAGACGAAGCGTATCTGTTTTATATAAGGACTCAATCCGTACCGCGCTGTAAACACTCTCCACTTCGGTTATAAAAACCAGTCTCTTAATGTTTTATAAGGCAAAAGTTGCTGTTTGTTCTGAGATCCTTACAAAACACATAAACGCAACGTGGGCACCACGTAGAACTTTTTAATGTTAAACCTGATGGTATGTAAAGTTACCGTTAGGTTTTAAGAGGTTAAGAATGAGTGGCGGTATACCTGCATTCCTCAGTATTCCTTCATGGCGTGTATGGGAACCGCTTTACATAACAGACATTTTGGTGATGATATTTTATTTGAACTAGACTGAGGCGTACGGGTCCTATCCTTGTGTGTAGGCCACTTGGATTTACACGTAGGTAGTGACACCTTTTGACATCAGATTTAATAGTTAAACTTCCGCGACTTAGTTGCCAGAATTTTGTTTTGTTTCAGTGGGACGCACCACGGATTAATAATACTTGCGTTAAGATAAGAAAGGCTGAGATATATGCCCCACCGCTCACAGCCATGCCGTCAGCCCTGTCCCTGAACTGATTATAGGCTACTATACGGATTAGGCCCTCTGTCCTGTTCAGATTCAGAATTAATCATCTAACAGTGAATGTTGTAGCATTTGTTTCACCTCTGGACGTGGTTTAGCCCGGCGCAAGGCCTTCTGTTTACACCCGACAACAAAAAGAAAAGGCGAGAACATACGTCGATGCCCCTGCTGGGATTCTAACCATTGATCCCCGTGTTTGAGCAGTAGAAGACAGAAACCTTAGACCATGCACTTACTGTGTTTTGCACTGTGAGTTAATTATGGATACAAACTGGCAAATATATGTGCGACAAGTTCATGACCCACTCTATTTAAGATATTCCTTCCCCATCTGCGTGAGTGGCACAGATACTGCAGCGGACCTCTTATCAGTGTTGATACGGAATTATGTGACAAATGAAGTAGTCTAAGGTGACGCATTGACATAGTCTCACGTCGACCACCGTCACGACAGTTTTGCCCACTTTGATGCGGCTGGCTAATCAATGTGGACGCCCAGTTGCGGTGGCTCTGCACACCAGTGTGCCTATAGAACAAGCCACAACAGCTTATAAAGTGACCGGTGTGTGGTGCGGTAGCTATTCTAACCGATGATAAATGGGTTCATGCCTTGATGAATTGCAGCTGGTTTCAACTCTGCCACTACGGGGAGACATGCGGATATGTGACGGGATCCGCTGTGCTGCTGTAGATACCGAGATTAAGTGCAAACGGTGCAGCAGAGAAAGGACAGGCATACTTTGTGTTTCTCGCTCTTTGTCAAGTTCAATTTGCAAATAGTATTCATACATATACATATATATGTCTATCTCAAAAACTGGCCTTGATGATTGGATGCAGTTTTCACGTTATTCGGAGAATACGAATAGAGGGTTGTCGGAGAACGGAGTGCTGGGGCGAGTATTAGGAGGCTAAATAAATTAATACTGTGAGGTTTAACCTAGTTTTTATGACAGTCGAGTTCGCAGTCTTGCCTCGTGTTAGGAACGTCCCGATTTCAAATCTCTGCCAAATTCCTGGCTGTGCTGCCAGATTTTCACGGATTTCATCATCACTCCAAGCCAATGTCGGGATTAACTTAGGCCACGGAAGCTTCATTCTGTATCATTCGATGCTACGTTGAATCTCTGACAGCTTGTTAACAAAACCAAAGAATAAGTAAAGAGTAAGATGTTACTAATGTTAAGAAATGGAAGATGGGACTGGTGTTGGTGGTGGGGGGATGTACGAATAGCACGTGTGGGGTGAGAAATGAATGGAGTGTGTTAGTCGAAAACCCTGAATATAATAAGGGTGGATGAGCGGGAGGACTCAGGAGTAAATGGGACGTTAACGCGGAGATTGGCATAAAAATGTAGCGAGGGATGGAGTGCTGCGAGGGACCAGTGGCGCCAATGACCAGCTGTTCTAGAAACGCAATGAACTTCCGAGTTCCACAAGTGGCAGCTAATTTCTTGACTACATGAGCGACTCTTAGGTTCGGAAGGATTCTGTGTAAAGGAATTAATGACTTCGCTACTGCTTTGCAGTTCGACATTCAGTTGTGTAAGCCCACTTTGTTCGCTCGGTATTTTGAGGTAGTTACATTTTTTGCTGAAGAATGTCAGAAGATGTACTGGCGAAGATTAAGGACTTCAGTTCCTGGTACTTTAAACCCTCGTATTCGCTGAGTTTACTTTCTCGGAAAATACCGTGAATCCTGAGTTTGCAAATGCGGAGTTCCACTGTGTTTGCTAATACAGGCCAGTATTATACTTCAATGGTGTGTGTTTGTGTGTGTGTATGTGTGTGTGTGTATGTATGTATGTATGTATCTATCTATCTATCTATCTATCTATCTATCTATCTATCTATCTATATATATATATATATATATAATTTTTGTACGTGTGGACCTGTACGTTCAGGTGGTTAGAAGTTTCTTTTAATTTTTGTAGGAAATAACACACTTTGATAATCCTCGCGCATGTTCTGAAGACCATCGTTGATTATTGAATATGGGCCTACAAGTTCGAAAATCTGCACATAGCGTCACTTTTATATAATTTTGTCGAAAACCACAAGATTCACAGACAACGTGTGTTGGATATAGAATGTGTGTTGCTTTTTTTCTCTAAAACTTTTTTCCAAACTTTTTTGCGTTGCTCAGCAACGCGTATAGGTCTTCCTCTAAAGCGGTCGTTAAACTTTTTCAGTCATAATGAACGTTTAAATGACTTAACAGTCTATTTTGCAAAATTGACTAATATAAACATGTCTTGAGTCCTTTCATTATTTCCCGGATTGTTTCATGCTTAAATATGGACGGACGAGTGGACAGCAATTTTAATTTATCTCCCGCAGGGACTGGAATGTGTCTACTCGTAAAATGGCTGCTTTCGAAAGTTCTGCGATGCGGTGTTTGTAGTGAACATTCGTGTAATTTAAAGCTATTTGCTTGCAAAACAAAACCTTTTTATAAGAGCGTCTCAGTGTTCTCTCGGCCTAAGCCAGAAGGTCGTCTAATTTGGTGTACTTTTCCTTTCCTGTGGCACAACAGCCCAACTCGGGCCTAGGCCTAGGCCGCCTCATTGTACACGTTTCTAGATCACACACAGTTAGACACACACACTACCGGCAGGACTCCTCTGAACGAGTGATCAGCTCGTCGCAGAGACATCTACCTGACAACACCCAACACTCACAAGACACAGAGATCGGTGTCCCCGGCGGGATTCGAACGCACAATCTCAGCAAGCGAGCGGCCACAGACCCACGCCTGAGCCCGCGCGGCAACTGGGATCGGCAGTTTTGTGTATTTAATCTCCATAATTTCACCTTTGATAACGATGCTTATGTTGATGGCAACTGAGATATAAAAAGGGAAGAATGATTTTGTTGTAAGTGTGTGAATGCCATAGTAATGTCGCCAGCTGTTGCTGCTGTGCACATTCAAGACGCGCACTAATGGCTGAGCTACTTTCCAAGACCTGCTGGCTATTTGACGAGTCGAACTTCAGTCCAAACCAGCAAGCCTGATAATGTCTGCTGAACGCGGTAATGCCTCAAAACATCGATTATGCAAACTCGCCATGCTGCAGTATGGGAACAGCTGTTTATGTAGTATGGCCTTTAACCCTTTAAAGACGAAGCGTACCTGTTATATATATGGACTCAGTGCGTACCGCGCTGTAAGCACTCTCCACTTCGGTTATACAAATCAATCTCTTAATGTTTTATGAGGCAAAAGTTGCTGTTTGTTCTGAGATCCGTACAAAACACATAAACGCAATGTGGGCACCACGTGGAATTTTTTAACGTTAAACCTGGTCGTATGTAAAGTTACCGCTAGGCTTTAAAAGGTTAATAGGCCTACTGAGTGGAACGACACAAAGCACAAAGGTTGTAGGATTAACACTGTGGAGCTAACACTGACTGTTTTGTCAATAGGCCTGACCCTGCCGCAAGGATCTTCAGTAGAGCCACGTGAACTTATGGTCTCAGTTGTACCGCAACGCAATTAGGCCGGAATATGTAGCAGTGACGGCCAATCTGTACTGCGGGAAGTTTTGAAAGCCTGTTCAAATGTTGCCCGAACTTGCGTATTGTCGGCAGTTGTATCAGATCTTTTGTACGCGCGTGCGTAAAACTTGGAGACATTATTCTTATGTGACGTACCGTTTCGTAATTCCTGTATGTCTTTTTCTACCTGCCAGTCCGTCCGTCTACTTGAAAACCCTTCAGTTTATCTGATTGTTGCATCTCATATTCCTGAAGCGTTCGCAGTAGTTTTTTTTCAGTGTTACATGAAGCATCCGATTAAGAAAATCTGAATACTAAGATAAATTCTATATTTATTTCGACACACCTTTCGAAGCGTTACTTTGGATTTGAAACGGTAAGAATTTTCTCTTCGTCCTTAAAGTTACTCTGTTTGTTGTCCGTAACTTGCAACTGATTCTGTGTAATTAATGTGAAGTACGTACTTAAGAGGAAACATCAATGCAAAAATACGTAAATAATACGCGAAGTGGAAGACGCATGTGAAACGTGGTCAGAATCATGAAATAGTAACAGCAGTATTGGTACTGTGTTGCGCTTCATGGAGCACGCCGGTCTGCCCGTACGGGCTGGCGTAATTTGTAGGCGCCCCCATGTGGTTTGGGTGCCGTGACAAGCGAGAACAAATAGTGCAAGTTCAAGTTCTTCATCTTCTTTTATTGCTTCGTCGTGTATAAGTACATTTTAGCAAGTTCCACGTACGTTTCTGGTTCGTTGTGTAGGTTGAATTATAGCTCGCACACGGAGACGGGTCACTGTGGTAAATTGCAATGTTATGATTGCTTGCGAATTAGACTTCAGGTGCTTGTAGAGGTATAAGTTTGTGTGTGTGTGTGTGTGTGTGTGTGTGTGTTCGGGTGAGTTGTGTTTTAACACAGAATCAGTACTTGTTTGTGTGGTACTGAGCGTGAAGTTTGCAGTACGTATTATCATTGAAATCTACAGAGTAGTGAACGCCCTGTCGGTATGACTTCTCCTTGTCGCAAAAATATTAAAAAGAAGTTTGTTCAATAGTTTTACAGTTTTTTAAACTGTGCACAAATTTGACTTTGAAAGGGGAGGTATGAAGTATGGGTTTTATCGAATGATCAGCTAGGAATTTGACCGCTACGTTTGAGTCAAGAACATGTTTCAGTTATCGTAGAGTCCGCCCCCAGCCAAGGTGGCAACGCGCACTCCGACAGACTGTTTACAGAGGATCTCTTTGCTAATTCATATTCATTCGCTGTGTAGAAACACATTCCCTCCTCCTTATCCATGCTGTCCTAAAACTGGAACACAAAAGCGACGAAGAATAGACGGTTACATTATTTCCTTCAGCTGTCACGGGTTAGACCCTCTAGTTTCGTATTTCTGAACCGGAAGTTTTCGAATTGTATATATTCTTTTCATCAGAACATAAATTTGTTTTAGACTCTTCTTAACTTTAGTTTTATTGTCGTTACTGCCAGGAAAGTTCGTTGTATGAAATAATATTGCAGTAAATTAATAAAGAGTTGTACAGTTTGGGTACGTATGTTGTTAAATATTTCAGATTTGAATGTTACGAGTTGCGCCTAAGGGATCCGCGAATTAATATTATTTTGGAGAGGGGGAGCGCAGGACGAGAGGTACTTTTAAGGGGCCTGTGTTACCAGAAAGGCTGAGGAACACTGCTGTATCCTGTTCCGTTTTACGATTTTGTCCCTTGTGTTTCGTGTTTGAATCACGTTTAGTGTGTGTTCCGTATTTTAATTCAGAAGTGATAACTATCACAGTGCATTGTTCCTTCTAGTCTTCTTTTCTGTGCGCTCCACGGAGGTGGCAGAAGCAGCATGGTGTGTGTAGTTCTGTAATTTCAGTAAGCAAAAGCAATTTAGCGGTGTGCGCATCTGTTTTTGCATTCGATAACGGGAATTTAGCAAGCGTGTCTCTGTAACATTCTGTGTAAAACGGGAATAAAATTTATTTAATCCGCATAAATAAAATGCTTAAAGTGTTATTCTGAAACAAGTGCTGCCTCTTCCTAATGGTGGCTGTACTTGATTGCTGTGGAAGGGAAAAAGGAAACATTTATACTTCCTCTAAAGTTAAGCAACTTCGACGTAAGAGGATGCCAAGACCAAGACAAGATAAGGATTCAAATGGGAAGATTGTTCAAAGTTGAATTTCCTTGCTGTTTCCCGTTGAATTGCTGAAACAAAATATCAGCAAGGATGAAACTGCTTCGAAGAATAGAGACTTCAGTGAATTCAATTCTTCGTTGCTTGCTTCCCATATAGCTGCTGTAGATGTATTCCATCACTGGAAGTTATGTCTTGTGAAACTGCTTGTTTTGCGGGCTTGAAACTTTCATGATGAGGGTGTGACAAAGGAATCGGTAAAGTATATTGAATGTTGGTATTAGAAGGCGGAAGAAACATCTGCGCACCGTTATAAAATGAGTACATATACAACCGGTCCCTGAATTATGTAGGTACATAAAAACTTTCGCCTGTAAATTACCGTCATCATATTCACCGCTGTGAGAACCTCAACTTTCTTTCATATTTGATTGGCGGTTTGTTTTGTTTCGTTAATATTATATTACGAACGTAGTGATAATGGTTGATTTGTTTATACCAGTATAGTGCTAGATATTTTTCTTTGTTTGAAATAGGCATATATTTTATATACACGACGTTTCGGTATTTGGCTGTGGTTCTGTCCTCTGGTTATCGTTTGCAGGCTATAAAAGAATTTGGCGGAATTAGTATAGGATCTTCGTTTTAAACAAAATTGTTTGTTCACTGAAAACCGTCCCTGTGGATTGCTTTGACAGTCTTGACACGCGCGTTTTTCTGAGAAACACCTGATCGACTATAATTTGTTCATTAGGAAGATGGTGCGGATAATAGTATTGAAGTAGTACAAATAATTTGTGTGTTATAAAGTATACTAAATTATTTCCACGATTGCCTTGGAATGACATTAATAAACAAGTCACTGTTTTTGCCTGCAATCACACTCCGTCAACATTCGCTTTGCCGTAGATAGGAGTTACGCTATGGCAGATGTATTCGGGTTGTTAGTTTTGTTTTACTTGTGCTTTCGCCTTCTTCATTCGGTGTGACTTCATTCAACACAGCAGCAGCAGCAGCAGCAGCAGCAGCAGCAGTACTCGATGGTTACCATAAGCCAGTTGCCATATTTGAATGTCTTGCAGCAAAAGAAAACAAAAGAGAGTCAACAAGAGGACTGGATGAAGCGTGGTTGTAAATTGGCTCGAGCTGTTCTGCTTTTTCAGTGAAATTCTTCATAAATCTGCCCCTTTCTTATAAGCTAAAGAAATTTATGAGAAAATGCTCTTGTTTTGATGAATTATTATACACTTCCGGTGTTGTAAAAGCGCTGATTTCCGATCGGATGTTCGGCCGCTGCGGCCCGAGTGAGGTTGATTGATGATAATGCAGCAGCACTCAGGCATGCGGGTGCTACAGGACGGAGGTGCGTCGTGATAAATGGCGCCCCGCAGCACCAACATTGTCCAACTGGGCACATATATTGCCTGCCCTCTGTTACCCCAGCCTAATGAAACACGCGAGAGTTTTGGCTCAGTTAGAAACTACATTTCCTTTCGTAGTACAAAGAAGATCGGCGTTGGTTTGTGCATCCATAGTATTTTTACATTTAAAGTACATCATAGTACAAGACGATAATTTATCTAGGGGTACTTGCATTTTAAAGGGTTTTTGGAATTTCGCGGCATGTCTTTCCTTGTCTTTTATTATCATGATTAATGGTAGAGCGGGTGTGAATTGTGAAATGGGCGGAACATGTGGCACGTATGGGGAGACGTCAGCCCGGGATCGCTGACGAAATGCCAGGGGCGTTATGAAAACAATCGTGTTATACCGTCCCTTGTTATTGGTATGGGAATGAGAATTTATCCTTCCGTCAGCACGGGGCTTTTTAGGGTTCAGATGGAGTAGCAAGTGAGACGGACAGTTAGCCGGTAAGCTTTATTGAATGCATGTGTGTAGGTAAAGTTAGAAGTGAAGGTAAAATTTGTCTCTGTATATGCCAGGGCGACGTATGGGAGAGTGAAAGCATAGCTTCACACATTCTTAATTTGGCAGTAAATAGATGTGAGTGGTCAGCAGCACGAACCGGCCTCCTTATCCCCAAGCAAAGAGATTCCGGTGCTCATTAAACAGGAGTGTGGATGGGCCCCGGAGCCGGATTGGACGTTTCGCAGAAGAGGAAAATTACTAGATCCTGCCGGAAATCAAACCTCGGTTTTTCGGTCGTCCGGTCCGTAGCGTAGTTTCAGTATTGTGCTATTAAGACTATTTTTAAAAGAGAACCTCCTAAAATATGATTTCGAATGAAATTATGAGAGCCTTTGGGGTGTGACGTTGTCATGCACATATCCAATAATAAGACGGGTGTAGGCCTATTAACGTGGAGTGTGAAAGATAGTTACACAAAGGGGGTGGGGGGTTTCATACTAAAAAGGGAAGTTGGCAGTCACTACTTGTCATCCCCGATACGTTTTACGAGAAGATGAAAGTCTTCACTGGGGGGGGGGGGGGGGGGAGGAAGCGAGAATAATGTTTGGCGGCTATGTAGAGAAGTGTGATTGTGTTAAATTGATCTTTCCACAGCTCCAGTCACGTAGAACGTAATTTTTTTGTACTGTGCCCGTTAGCGTGCTCGGGGGCGCATCGCGGCTCGATAATCGGGGCCCTCTGTAACTGCGACGGAAGTAAGCGCCAGATCTCATATCAAGGATCCAGGATGCTGTTTCATGTCAGAAGTACGGAACCGAGTCCGCGAGAAGCCACAACACGTTTATTATTCCGTACGTTTTGGCGTCTAACCCTGAACGACGGGGCCTCCACGTGGTGAGGTGTTCGGGAGCCTTAACTACGCCGCTGATTCTACTGTACATAAGCGTCCATTTAGAAGCGTTAAGTAAAGTGCTATATTCAAGACGTGCAGACTTTGTATTTCGGTCAGGACACAGGTTATCGTGGCTGATGTTTTCCTGGTTTTCCTCAGCCTATCCATGTAGGCGTAAATGCTGGGATCTTACGTCAATTAAGCCACTGCTGCTTCCTTCAACGTGTTTTCTGCCATCAGTTCTATATAGTTTGAGAAAATAACTGTTGTAAAATAAATAACAAAGTAATTTAAGAGTCTCGTCCATCCATCCTGTGGCACTACAGCCAGTAGTCAATCCTTGGCCTCCCGAAGTTAAGAGTCTGATCCTAGCATAAGTTTGTATACTCAAAATGTTACGTACGTACGGCCTAGGATAAGAGAAAAAATGCTGCAGTATCTCATGCCATGTTGTGATTTTATCCAAGGGTTTTCCACTGAAAGGTAGTTTCTTTTGCAGGAGTAGATTGTATAATTCTTGTACCTGTTTTGGAAACTGGCTATCATATCTTTCAAAACAGCGCTTGAGGAGCGTGAGGGAGGCGTGTTTATATGTGGCACTATTAGTAGTGTTTAAAGCCTGATGTCCTGTTAACAGAATCGTCGAGAATGTTCCATCACCCCTCCCAGTTCGTTACAGTGTGCCGATTCTCGCCGTGTACAAAGGCGATAATGTGCTGCAGTAAGGATCTTTGCAGTTTCGTCCCATTCTTCTTGTCGGAGGTTTCCAACCAGGAGAGATGTTGGTAGTGACTCGAATCGCATCAGTGGACGACTGCTCCCCTGGCCTACCCTTCAGGGGGATAGATCCAGGTTACGTCTACATAGGACGCCTGCCGTTTTCTCCGTCGCAGAGAAGAGTCCAAGCTCGGGTTTTTGTAGTCATTATCTGTGACGTGCTAAGGCCAGAGGAGCCAGTGCTTGCTTGAAATTTGACCACAAGGACCCCGCTGAGGGAGCCTATGCGTGTCAGCTCTCCTTATCTCAGCAGGCGTATAAATCTATTTATGTTACACAATCACCTACAGTGCCATGTATGCAGAGTGACTTGCCTGGCATTAATTTGTTCCGTCGTACTTGTCTGCGTCATAATATTTCTAAAGCTTTGAAACTAGAATTAGAAACTCAGAATATCTACACGACTGATTGAATAAATACAAACACACAACCTTCATGTCTGTAGAAATGTGTAGAAAACCACAGAACTTATAGGCCTAGATAATTCCAGCTGCTTGGGAAGTCATGTAGTGGTAGAGATTTGAGCTTGTTTGTGTAAGCTCTGTAGGACCGTTACCACACCGGATGGTACTGTATTGTAGTTACGTGTACAAAACGCAATGACACAGTGGCTTATTTTCCGTAGTGAAGCTTTGCATATACTTCTGTACAAGTAGTTGTTCCACTCATTGCCTCTGATGCTGCCTGTTACAGCTAATGTCAGGAATTACCACTCGACAACGCCATTCACTTTCCGCACGTTAATTTCAGGCACAAAAACGCCTTCAGCAACTTATTTGTTGCAGTTCTCTTAACAGTCTTCGATCTCAAGTGAAAATAATTTGACGGGTCGTGATAATCCTTGGAATAGTTAACTGACTGTCGTCAGATGGCCCGAGACATAAAGCCGACACAGTCTGAGGGTATGTGCCAATATAGGCTACTCAGTAAACAGTTTCGGACAGCCGACACAGGGATTCCTCCGAGCTGGCTTTTAGGCTGGAATTTAAAATGATTCTCCATCACAAAGTGCACTGATGTCTGAATTTGGCGGTTACTTTGGTGCGACTCACGCGACGCCAAGTTGTAGGAGTGTTTTGAGGATGTCAGGTGAACTGAAGGGGCTCAAGATCGGGCCCACCTGTGGGCTTTGCTAGGATAACCTAGCCTAATGTGCTACTGCCTTCCAATGAAACTCTGTTTTCGTTACGTTGTGATACTGTGAGTTATGACAGTGTGTTGGCCGGCCGTCGTAATTGGCCGTATCAAATTGATTTTATTTTAATTCAGAGGGTGATCATGTTATTTGACACCCAATCCCAGCCTCTAATAAATACAAAATCGACACCTCTACAGCTTCCACGAACTGGAAACATTAGTCGCTTTGGCCTATTTGCTTCATTTTGGTTTGCATGCGTCTCATTTTCGCAGTTCTGGTTTCCATCGATGTTAAAAGTAACCTGTAACAAACAGAGGGAACCATGAAGTGACTTACACATACGTGACAGATAACTGTATCCCCCACCAGAGGGATTCGTGATTGTAGTGCATGATTAGGTAATAGCAACCAATAACAGGAAAACTTAGAGGTCTATTTTTACTTAACACGGAAAGGTGCACGAATGTCTAGAAATGTCGTTGCTACACATAAACAACAAATCGTGTTATGCTAGCGGCATCAGACATTCTACAGAGATGTAGTGTAGTAAAATATTTGAGACTGAACTGGAAACAAGGCATGGGCTAATACATTATGTGTTACCATATTACAAATACACACCGCCCCCCATTATTTTGGAATGAAAACTGTACCGCTTATTGGGATATGCCGACAGTGTCTGATACGCTACAGATTAAAATAAATTACGTGTATTTTTTCATGATATAAAGGACAATATGTTTTTTTCAACAGAACCTGGAATCCCACTAACAAGGGACCTTTAAGAGTTAGAAGGGGGCGGGATGAAAGTGTGAAAAACTGGCAAGGGAAATGAAGAGAATATGTCAGTTGGAAGAAGTGGGTGTGCAAGCGGTTATAGTGTCTGCTGAATGAGTTGCAGCTCTTAGCCTTGAAGACGGTTTGACAAACTTGAGTAAATAAGTAAATTCTTTCTTTCTTTCTTTCTTTCTTTCTTTCTTTCTTTCTTTCTTTCTTTCTTTCTTTCTTTCTTTCTTTCTTTCTTTCTTTCTTTCTTTCTTTCTTTGTCTGACCCCTTGTACCTAATCATTGTAGGTGTAGAGGTTTATTGTTGCACCTGTTCGTGCTCAATGACACACATACACACACACATACACAGACACACACACACACACACACACACACACACACACACACACACATATTCCGAGGAATCGGCCAGTCGCAGAGACCTCTACCTGACAATAGACAACATTCACAGGGGACAGACAGCCATGCCTCCGGCGGGATTCGAACCCGAAACCCCAGCAAGCGAGCGGCCTCAGATCCACGCCTTAGAGCGCGCGGCCATCGGGACCGGCCAATATTAAATCACAAATATAAAAATCGGTTGTCATCCCCGTGTGTCTGCTCGTGAAAAAGTTGTAAGCAGGGTTTGAAGGAGAGGAATTAAATTCCACGCCATATCTTAAATAAATAAATAATGAACAAGTGAATAAAGAAATACACAAATAAACAGTAAGTCATAACAATCAGAACATTTCAATTAATTTATTATGGTGCTTGCCAGCGGGTGAAGTCCATAACAGGCAGGCACTTAAATGCTTAATAAATATAAATGTAAATATGGAAGATGGTGATAATGATGATGCTGATGATATGTTCTCGTAGGTTTCTTATTACACTCTAACACTGCTTTCCAGCTGTGAATAATAATGGTAATAACAATAACAATAACGACAATAATAAACCTCTATCATCATTATGACTGACTGGGCGATGGAGCGGTATGAACCCATATACATACATAAATGAACGTTTGTGATCGATGGTATGAGGTCGGCTTGCGCACTGCACAGTGCTTGAGCATGCGGTCAAAGCCGATAATGTTTAGCGATTACGTTCCGGAAAAACACATCAGTAGCTGAGAGCCAGTCCTGGGAATTTGCACAGAGTTTATGGATTTTCCAACGGTGTTTTATGGATGGCCTTAAGAATGTATTCTCCTGTCCTTTGCTATTATCCCTGCAGCGCTGAGGAATTCTGATTTATCGAATTCGAGTGAGGTATAGAAAATTAAATTGTATTATGTGGGCTACATGACCTCCCGTTTTCCTGCTATTGGCCATTTCCCTGCTTGATGTCATGCGGCTGATACACAGACATAATATATTCGCTTTGTGATGCCTTGCCTTCAGAGTAGGGCAGGAGGGCGATTTAAGTATCATTTGATTTCTGAATGCTTGAAGATAAAGGGATGATGTAAATTGTTATATTAGCGGTTTGATTGCGAGTCCAGACGGATAGAAATTTTGGAATATTTTCACATCTTATTCAAGGCGTCATGTCATTTCCGAACTGCTACGAATGTTTATTACGTGAAAGGACGCATATCTTAGCGGAGAAAATGTAGTGGATGATTAGAAAGGTCTTTATACTTCCATACAGCTAGTATTTAAAGGGAATGTCGAATTGTTTGTGAGAGAAAGTCTGACAATTATTGTACTTTTGTCAGCCAGCGGTGGTGGAGATAATATCCCCGCGGGCCTTTCGTTTTGGGGGCTCCTATGCTTGCAGAATTCTAAAGTTTGTTGTCAGTTCTTTCGGACTAGATACCTTATTCTGACAGAAGGCAGTATCCTGGGTCCTTGTAAGATGTGGGAGTAATTTCCCTAACAACTGTAAGGGGGCCCCAGTTATTGAGTCGCGGGGGCCTCGGATCGGTTATGTACGCTGTTAGTCACACAGTTTCAAGCAGGGCTGTGGATTCGGAGTCGGAGCCGAAGTCGGAAGGAATTTTAGGTGGAGTTGGAGTCGGAAGGAATTGTTAGGTGGAGTCGGAGTCGGTAAAAACGTACCGACTCCGACTCCGACTCCAACCTCAGTCTGAAATCTTAATTAGATACTCCAAATCCAGAGCCCTGATAGCTACAGTAAGCATTAGACTTATAGTTAAATATAGGTTATAAGTAAAAAAAGTAGCCACGTGGTGGTGATGAAATGTCTTATAGGTTTACCATTATTAATACATATTGAGCTTATATGAAGGAGTCGGAGTCGGAGCTTTGAAAATCGATGAGTTGGAGTCGGAGTCGGAGTCGGAGCTTTTGTGTACCGACTCCACAGACCTGGTTTTAAGCCACGTCAGATGAAAGCGAGTACGAAACTCATCTCAGCATCCGTCAGGGCGTCGCAGGCGCGCTTTTGACAGTGTTTATATCTGCACGTACCCTCGAGGTCCCCAACCAAACGTCCCGGTTTTGTGTTACGTGGTAAACTGTTACATGTGTACACTGAGGAGCAGTTTTGTATAATTGCGACTGTAGCTCTTTAATATGACGCGTTAAATGTGGCTTCATGGAAATGAGAGAAATTTACATTTCAATTTAAACTGTCGCCGATGGCTGAAACAAGAGACTTAAAGTAGACGGCATTATTAGTTGACAGTCCCGCTTTCATGCACATCAATCAGACAACGTACCTCTTTCCGTGTCGCGGAGTGCCCGCTCATATACTGGCAGAGGGGCATGTAATAATTGAGTCCCTGGATTTAGCTGGGGTCGTAGGAAGTACAATTAATTGAATCCATTATTTGAACGTTTTGCTCCAGTGTACAAATTAAGACCTGCTATAAAACCAGCCCTGGTGGTGAGTACCGAATGGTGTGTTGTTAGTTACTGTCTGTGGTCCTACAAATTCCTTCCCGGTACGTTGACGGTCCTCACCTCGGTAGGGTAACTGCTTAAGTTGACAGGTTGTCGTTATTTATGTCAGTTACGCCAAAAGAATCGGCGAATGGTTGACTGAAAACGCCACAACCGTCTTCTTCCAAAACATTGATTCGTCACCTTTCGTATGGAATAATTTGGTATAGCGGTAACATTTATACACTTGTATTTGGGAGGTGCTGGTTCGAATCTTGGCCATGAAACTGTATATCCTGACTGACGTTTTTCTTTCGTACCTGCAAGTCAGTGGCTTACCATCAGTAGAACAAGACCCCTTCCTTTAAAGTCCTTTCTGATTTATAATTTCCTCCATTCATTCGACGCTACATAGTTTCCGATACAGCGTCGTTAAATAATCCACAAAAGAATTCACCATTAACCTTTTAAAGCCTAGCGGTAACTTTACGTAATACCAGGTTTAACATTAAAAGTTCTACGTGATGCCCACAGTGCGTTTATGTGTTTTGTACGGATCTCAGAACATAACAGCAAATTTGCCTTATAAAACATTAAGAGACTGTTTTTTATAACTGAAGTGGAGAGTGTTTACAGCGCGGTACGCACTGAGTCCTTATGTAAAACATACACTTCGTCTTTAAAGGGTTAATAAACATATTGCCACTGTATCAGAGAAATGGGCTCACATGTACCAAATCCTTGCTGCGTTTGTTGAAACTTAACGGCTTCATAGTACGTTGACAGCACTGACTACATGGAACTTGTAAGTTTTCAAAGAGAAAAGCTTTAAATAAGCCACAAATATGCATTTGTTGATCATCAAATTATATGGCGCGGAAAATGTACCAGGCAGAGTTACTTTTGATATTGGTAAGACATGTTTAAAGTTAAATACAAGTCGTAAACTACTGTAAGGATGACAAAAATTAAGGCAGGAGAATAAGTATATGTAAACCAGGCAGTGTTAAATTACAATAAAATTAAATGCAAGTAATGGTAAACGTATTTGAGGACCGTACACAGCAAGCGCTTCCATGTTACGCGGTACGAGCCTGTGCAAATTAGAAATTAACCCATTAAATAAATAAACGAGAATCCGACACTTTAAAGACGCCCTGTTAGGCTGACTTAGTTATTATCTATTTTTGATAATAGCTAAGTCAGCCTGAGGGTGTTCGAGAGTAGGGTGCTGAGGAGGATATTTGGGCCTAAGAGGGACGAGGCAACAGGGGAGTGAAGACTACATAACGAGGAACTTAATGACCTGTACTCATCACCAAATATTATTCGGGTGATCAAATCGAGAAGAATGAGATGGACGAGGCATGTAGCACGTATGGGGGAGAAGAGAGGTGTATACAGGATTTTGGTGGGGAGACCTGAGGGAAGGCGCCCATTTGGGAGGCCCAGGCCTAAATTGGAGGATAATATTAAAATGGATTTTCAAGAAGTGGGACGGGGGCATAGACTGGATTGAGCTGGTTCAGGATAGGGACATGTGGCGGGCTCTTGGGAATGCGGTAATGAACTTCCGGTTTCCATAAAATGCGGGGAATTTCTTGACTAGCTGAGAAACTGTTAGCTTCTCAAGAAGGCCTCTGCTCCATGGAGTTAATTAGTTAGTTAGTTATTTTTGATGAGAGATGGCTTATGCAGTCCCTTAAATACTCTCCTACGTGTACAGATATGAAGTAGTGACTTCAGTGTTAAGAGGAGTGTATAAAAATTACATCTTCCCAAAACTCCCCTCATGTTTTCTGTGTGCACATAGAACAAGTGGGATAGACCGATTGATCTGGCGGGAGAAGTGTCTAATCCACTCCCCCGCGTCGACCGGTGTGATATGATCCACTGTGACAGCTTGGCAAATTCCATGCTATATCAGAGCTAGGGGCTACATTTGGAACTGCAGTTTGCATGGACGTGGAACGTTACGAGATAACGCTTTGCTCGTAACAGTTTGTTTCCTGCGATGATAGACGAGGCCTCTTCTTGGTGGACGTTGTTTTTAGTGTTCGCACTCCATAATAAGCACCTTTTCCCTTCTTCGAAAGTTTACGACTTTCGTTGCAGGATATATTTTTCTTTTTAGTTCAGTGCACCTGATTTACTGGTTCCAGAAACAGTAATACATGGTTATTTGCCAACTTTATCCTTCAAAACGCTTTACGCCTCGTTACTGACGTGAACTTAGTGGAGATGACAGAGGGTATTCAGTCGTAAGTTAAAGAGAGAAAATACGATAATTTGACGGTATCCAGTGATAAATGTTAACACTTGTTAACACACATGTCTTCCTATAAAGACTCAAATTCTCCTACCTTGTAGTTCTTCTACCAGATTTTTAAAGCAAGGTACGTGGATTGCGTAATGCAGTGGGTTACGAATTTTTGAATATGTAGCGTCAAATGGGTGTGGCCTAGCATCGCTAGAAAACTGCGCAGAAAACGAAATATCTGGGATTATTTCTGCACAAGAATGTAGGGTATACCTAAGCCTGTCTACATAAAAATAGTATATGAGTGTCTGTGTTAGTGGCAAATCCTGATCTGAAGATCAGGTCTAGCGTAGGGATACACAGTGGGGCATCTTACCGCTCCGCTATACCTGACCTCTGAATTCAGCACCGGGGTGCCATCAGCAGGGGGCCATAAAATTCGTACAAAGGAATACAGATCCAACCATATATATAAATTTATGAATAAAATATAATACAAATAAATATAAATTTTAATACAGGCTCTAAATTAAGTGCTCTTAAATTTTTAATATTTTAAGCAAAACCGGGGATGTGGTGGCTTTTAGTCAAAACATTGAGCAGGGTAAATCAGTAGGTACAGTGGTTAGGCTATGAGCTGGATAACCAAGGAATCGGGGTTGATTTCTCGGCAGATGCGAGGGATTTTTTCTGCTTTGCAGGATCCAGACTGGCTGTCATGCCAAGCTGCCTCCTAACTTGTGGGTTCAGTATTTCTTTCCCCGTAGAACTGACCATTCACCTCCATCTAGTGGCGAGGTTAAGAAGGTGCGGAGCCATTACATTAACTCCACCGTGTCTTCGTGATGTGTTGTGCAAATAAGCACACGGGCAACGCTCGTTTGACCCCTGCCTTTTTAGTTTAAGTACACGGGACGTAAGCTGTGAAATTTGAGGTTAAGGCAAGTCGAGGATGCCGATTGCAGCCACGCTGGCCTAGGCGTATTTCTGCATGAAATGTCGGGATTTAAAGGAGCCCACACATCATTCAGTTGGAAGAAATTGTGTTTTTTATAAGAAGACAAAATTTTCGGTGCAGCGGAATTTATGTCTTTCAAATAGCTGTTCATTTTACAGCGCCACAGCTTGAAGTCACGGGTTTCCTGACAACGCAAGTAATTTCTGAGAATTCGTCATTGACGTCAGTTAGTGTACAGTAATGATTTACTGATGCATTGGTAATGACATTCGCCATGTGAATTGCATGGATCAGTTACTGGCATTCATTAGTGCGATGAAAGTTGCCGCTGTGGTTTATTCTCATGGGCTTACCTTTCATATCACGTAAATGCTGCAACAACGGATAGAATGGAAGGCGAAATTAAAATTGTTTAATTTTAATCAATCATAATTGCAAATGTAATAGGCAGTATACTTCCTCACATTGCCAATCTGTTGTACTTTGTTTTCATTTGCCAGTTAATTACTTAGAACCCATTATATGTGTGGCGTTAATGTCATAAACGTTTTATTGGTAACATTATTTGAAACAGTAAATGAAGAGTAATATATTTATTATGACACCGAAACTAGTTAAGGACGCATTAAATTCGGTTCTGTCAGATTTAAAGTTACGATCGTGGTTGATTAGAGAATCGGAGCCCTACATACCGGGAAGGGCAAGGGGAGATATGCTAATTTCAAAAGCTTAGTCCCTCCAGTGACTGAATAAAGATGCTTCGTCCTACAAGTAATGTCGTGCATGCTGTTAACCCGTTGAAGGGTGGCATGTGTGAGGATTCTTTTCGTAACTCAAGAGAACACAGTATGTTATGTATTACAAATAGTGTGTGTAGAACATTTCTGTGTGCTGAACATTACAGACAGTGTTTTTACGTAACATAAAAAATTTCGTCAAGCTTCGAGTTTAGGTTTTGAGACCTAAACTATTAAATTTACTACACCTGTATGAATAATTTCATGTCGGCAGTTTTGTAGGACCTGAAGACTTGCCGACTTGTGATAGTTATCACGCAAAGCATCATCGTTCCAAGTGATGTACGAACTTAAAAAAGTAGGGACCAAATCTTCTAATCTGCGTTATTTGCGTGAAAGTGACTCTGGTAGTTACAAGTAAGGTAACGTTTTATATCTGGTAAGGTAAAACCGTCCCATTACAGGCCTAGACAGGCCCTTAGGGCTCCGGGAGGTTGAGGAGCCCAGATTTAAAGACAGTCGGCACAGGAAGGTGGTAAGGTTGTCAGCCCTACGCACCGGCTGCCTTTAACCCCCAGGAAATATTCCTGGTACTCATTTCTGTTAGAGGCTGAGTCGACCTGGGGGGCCATAGTGCGACCGGAAGGATTATGTCAATGAAAAATTCCAGTTATGTCTGGTACTTCTGGATATTTCCTCCATACGGCGCTATTGCTGTTATTCTGTGAAAGAATGATGACAAGTCGATAGTTGGAAACGCTGTGTGGCGTACATTAGATTGGCAAGACTGGGTCATCATCAAACAGAGAAACAAATTACGTGTCAGATACATTCGCTACGAGTGGACGCCGTTTTCATTTTAATCATCCATAGTTGGACGTAGCGACGCAATGTATTCTGTATAAATCATTACCTCTTGTGAACCTAATTTTTTACTGGCCACGATGCAGTGGCGCCGTGTCAGAGACTCATTTCAGTTAGGCTGTAGGAGGACTTACAAGAACCGTTTAAAAGCAATAATTTTTACCCTTGTTACCCTCTGTCATTACTCTTTCGTTTATTTGCATTTTTACGGTGGTGGCAATTGAAAGGGAGATAAATCATGTGCAATTTTACATGGTCGGAAACAGAAACCAAAAAATGGAGTGCCATGCCATATTGAATTTTATCTGACTGTAGAATTTTTTATGCAGGGTCTGAAAAGTATTTTGAACTTAAATATTTTAAGCCTTAAAAGTGACTCTGCTGAAAGGGTCTGAAGGAGCAGCCGAGGCTTGTTGTAGCCGCGTGTAATATCTGCCCGGCGTGTGTTAAGATCCACTCCATATTCACGGGGAACAAAGTGTAGTACAGAAACTGTAAAAAGCGGACGATCTCAGCACAGTAGTGGGGTGTAATACAAAACAGTGGCTAAGATTTAGAATAAGTCAACTTCTCTGCTTGTAATCGAGGTGTATGGTGTGCGTGGACGACTAACTTTTAGGCGCGCTCGCCTTGTTACGAAAAGGGAGTATTAGCTTCGTCATGTCTGTCTGTCTGTCTGTCTGTCTGTCTGTCCGTCCCTCCGTCCCTCCGCATCGAACAACTCTGCTCCCACTAGACCGATTTTGATGAAGTTAGATATTTGAGTATTTTTCGAAAATCTGTTGAGAAAAATCAAGGTTCGTTAAAATCTGGCAAGAATAACGGATACTTTACATGAAGACCAGTGTACATTTATGACAATATCTCGCTTAATTCTTCTTAAAATGAGAAAACTTTCAGAAAAATTTGTAGAGAAAATAAAAACACGTATGTTGTGTTCAATAACACTTTTCCAAAAATTGTGCTATTTGTGAGGTAATGTGGAAAAATGTGGTAGAGCCAGAGAAGCCACAGATGGCAATATGGCGCATGCACTTTGTATGCTGGCTAACGAAGGCTACAGACACACACTCAGCATATGTAATACTTATTACTTTTCCACGGCAACAATAGTTACGCGAAGGCACCTCAGTGTTATGTTTATATGTACATTGCCTCTCTTGTGTTTCAACCTGATTTATAGAGCAAATCTGCAGATCAGCTACTCTCTGCTGCTGTACCTGTGTGCTGAATGTGGTGCAGTTTCACCTAACGTGGATAGTAAGAGGTACGAGTGAATTCAAAGCTTGGCAGAGTCCCAAATCGCCATGTTATGTCCAGTGGAAGCCTCTTGTTCCACGAAGCTTGATCGGGTAGTTATTGGCGCAGTGAGGAACGGTTATAGGTCTCTGTGCACTGACCAGTTTGGGACGGCGTTCAAGCCTTTCATTCTACAAAGAAATATTTTTTACTCTTCCTTGAGGGGCTTCTAATGCGGTGTTGGTGTATGTGGGCTCAGAGCTCAGTTTCTTTATGACCCGTGCTGGCGGAGAAGTGAGCTGGTCCAACCCCTCCCATAACCCGTCCCTACATTCCTTACACACCTAAAGAGCAGATCCGGCAATTTCGAAGAAGGATTATAGACAGTTTTAACCCTTTAAAGACGAAGCGTATCTGTTTTATATAAGGACTCAGTGCGTGCCGCGCTGTAAACACTCTCCACTTCGGTTATAAAAACCAATCTCTTAATGTTTTATAGAGCAAAAGTTGCTGTTTGTTCTGAGGTCTGTACAAAACACATAAACGCAATGTGGGCACCACGTAGAATTTTTTAATGTTAAATCTGGTGGTACGTGAAGTTACCGCTAGGCTTTAAAAGGTTAAGCCATCCGTCGGCCCATATTTCAAACCGTACCTAGCAATCAGATCTTGAATTGCATCCAGGATAACCTCAGAACGCAATTTAGTGTAGCCCGGAAAAACACGAAATATGTAAATTTGGTGGTATTTAAAAGGCAAATATGAAACATCATAGTTTGTTTCGTGATTTCGAGAAAAACGTGTATTATCTTTTGGTACCCTTAATTAACAATTACATTAGAATAAATTTTGTCATGAAAATATACTCTTTGTATGTCCCACACATTTTAGGAGCAGAGCCGTAAACTGTCTTCGTTCAAATACGACCCTGACGTTGGAGAACTAATTAATGGAATGTTGCAGGCATGTTGGTAGTCGCCGGGGGGGGGGGGGGGGTTGTGGAACAGAGACAGAGTGGGAGCCATCTCGTGTCTTGGAATTAGACGAATTGCGGTAGGGGATTCACTATTAATTGCTGTAATTCGTACTCTCTTAATAAAACTGGGAGCATCTTGTGTAGTTGATACGTCTGTGAATTTTGAGACTATTATTAGGCTGTCGCTTTCACTTGAACTTTCACCGTCTGTCCTCTGTTCCAACAAGACGTAGCTTTATCGAGGAGCCTGTTTCCATGTAGAGGCACATGGTGACACCGCGGCTGCTTCATTCAGGGAACACTGTGCATCTTTAGACAAAATTTTGTGTGACCTTTCAGAGGATGGCAGTATGACACAATATTCCGCACTGAACGGAGCTGCTGTGATTTTTGACGAAATGAATCTTATTTAACGTTTTAAAGCCTTGCGGTAACTTTACGTACCACCAAGTTTAGCATTAAACAATTCTACGTGGTGCCCACGTTGCGTTTATGTGTTTTGTACGGATCTCAGAACAAACAGCAACTTTTGCCTTATAAAACATTAAGAGACTGGTTTCTATAACCGAAGTGGAGAGTGTTTACAGCGCGGTACGCACTGAGTCCTTATATAAAACAGACACGCTTCGTCTTTAAAGGGTTAATTCCACACCTGTGTTGCTGCCAACCCACACATTTCACAGAATCGGAAAGATCGTCACTGCGAAATTAACATACCTTATTTGTGTGAGTATTTAATACTGTTGAGAATTATTTTAAAATGAACCGCCGGTCAGGTGAAGATTTACACCGATCAGAAGAAAGATTCAACCCAGCTGCAAATGCTCCCGTCGGAGAGGAAGTTGACAGCCAGGCAACATATGAAGAAATGGACATGGATTCTTTGGATAGAAATTTTTTTGGCGGCCTGTGAAACCCCGAGTGTGATAGTCAAAACAGAACTTCGGCGCCAAGGGTCCACAGAAATTCTCGAGAATCACGCACGACGGAAATACATCGTATGAGAGAAAGGCATCGCGCCGGGACAACCCACACATTACACTTCACAAACCAATTAGCCACACGAAAACTTTTTTTCGAGAATCTTTCTTGGCATTGTACAGAATTTCTGCAAACGTCAGATACAGGAAGCTCAAAAATATAATCTCGAGCATCATGCTGAGTGTTACACGAAAATTTAAAAACTAAGCAAACATACGTACGAAACAAATGTTGAGCATCAGACTTGGGATAGCTCTTTGCTTAGGGAGAACGTGTAAGCTATAATTCACGAATTAGGCATTGGGTGCCCAAAGTATCTAATCTTAACACATCGCAAAATAATTTTTGACGAGTTTCCATCATCGGAATTTGCTGAGTTCTGGTAGTATTAGGAAGCCTGGCATTGTGCGTAATAAACAGTGGGTGACGATGACTGTATGTTCACAGAGTTAAAATGAACTTCGTTTTCACATCCTTGGTGGTCAACAAATCTTGTTTTTAAACACAAATGTTTGGTGGCTCGGAGGAAACGACTTTCGATTATAACTTCGTTGCTAGGGCACGGTGAAAGTAAGGTAATGTTCAGTGGGCTTATAGATTTCGTTGCACGGACATGCTGGTCACGGTGTGTTATCAATTACCGATTCCTCAGTATAGAAGCTTTAGGAGGGGATTAAACTTTAATAGTGCCATTTAAATGAATGAACACCGTGACAAAATATGAAGATGAGAATAAATTAAAATAGACTGATATAATCAAAACTGTGTTAGGAATTAACTCAGGTCTAGAGAAATATGTTGCTCTTTCGTTGAGGTCCTGGCCACTGCACGTTGTGCTAATGACACAGCGTCATTAGGAACTGGGGATTCAGGTCATCTTGCGCATGATGCTGTGTCATTGGGTGATGGGTTTCAGACGTTTTGAAGGAACATAGTGCCATCGGAACGTCCGGAACCACTCACCTAACGACACAGCTTTGTATCTCAGACGACTCGAATCCTCAGGAATCCCACTGTGGGAACCTCAACCCTTGTATTTTTCGTTTTTCTGTATCAGATGTGCTGTAGGAAGCAGGAAACAGGCATGACAGAAAGTGACAACAGAAGGTTATATTTAGGCCTGTTACATATCCAGGTCCTTAGGCAGTCTGACAGGCAGATTGCTTCTACTGAGAATGAAGGGATATGTTTTACACACTTGGGAAACAAAAATGCATACTTACGTCCCGGTAGCTAAAATTCGCTGTTCGCACTTCCGAGGACTCGAGAGGCGCCTGGGAATGTGTAAGCAGGCAGTTAGAGGCATGTGCTGTGATGACATAAGCTGTATTAAACGCGGATTTTTGATGTGGCGGTGACGGCGGTGATAGTGATTTAAAAAACTGTGTTCCGTACAGCAGACATTTATTCGAACTGCAGAGTGGCCAAGATATTGACTGTTCCCAAGCATCCTGTAGCAGTAAGTTTGTATGTTGGCCTAGGCTGTATTCAGAACACAGGCATTCTGTCTGTCTGTGTCTGTCTGTCTGTCTGCCTCGCTCTTTCCATTGTTCGGATAACACCGCCGAGTTCTCTTTCTGCTCAAGGCTTGCCTTAGTATCTTAAGTTTGTATAAGGAAGCGATTGTGCAACTATTTCTAAATAGAAATGTTAGACAAGAATTAGTTTACCAAACTCCATCTGCAGTTACGCACACACAATGTAAATGCAATGCAACTTCTTGTAGCAGCAAGTTTAATATACAAGCTACAAACTTAACTGATTAAAATTCACTTTTGCTTCTTCATCTTTGTTGAGTTTCTGCTACGTAGGCCCTCTTAACGACGCAGTTTATTCGAGTATGAGATTCTTTAGATATGCGGAAAATTAGAGTTCAAGTTAGGTGAACGCTAAACTGTACTGTAGTTGTGATAGTCCGCGTCGGAAATTATCTAGTTCATTAATTTAATTCAATTTAATATAATTGTTCCTCTCACGAATTAGGAAAATGGTGCCTGTCGTTGTTACCGTCTTCAGGGTAAGATGGTTGGCTAGCCTCTTCTTAGAAGTCTTCTTGCTGTTAACCTCAGCAACGACCTAAAATATTGCCTCCATCTTTTTCTTGGTCTTCTAGTTACCCTTATATCTGAAGGTTAATCATATATTGCCAACTATACCTGCAGCCTCCTGTTTCCACAAACTCTGTACGTTTAGTTCTTCGCCTTTCCTTTTTTCTCCGTATGTGGCAAAGTGTATGTATGTAGGATTATGCATCTCGTTTTTTCACGTATTTTCTCATTCATTTTTTCGTATATTTATGTAAATTTATTTAGGAACTTCGAAGTTATCATTTATGTCGTTCTCAAACTTTTGTCTCTTTTGCTATCTATGTATGTTCTCTGAGGCATTTTATCCTGGACTAGCGAATGCTTTATAAAATTTCAATATTGTAATTTTTGGCATTACTTATTATATTCACCAACTGTATTCTGTTTATACGTATAAACATTTTGCTTCTATGTTTCAAATTTCCCTTGCAGTTTTTAATTAATTTATTTATTACTCAGTTTTTGTTACTTCCTAGGCGTACGATTTTAAAAGTTTTGTCGCGTGAAGTTACTAAATCTAGAAACAGTGCTGTTTATGTTACTTCACATGATTTTGTTATCATCACACACTGCTTTGGTTCATAGGTTATTTAACGACTACTCATCATTTCAGTGATTATTGAGCGTCGAATGAGAGAATATGAGAAAGTTTCGTTTCGTAGTCCTTACCTCTTCTGCTTATTCGCAGTAGGTGTCGAGGTTGTTTATTTTCACTTGATCACACTCAGACACACACCACAGCCAGTAGGACTCCTCTGGACGAGGGATCGGCCCGTCGCAGAGACCTCTACCTGACAACGCAAACACTCACAAGAGACAAACATCCATGCCACCGGTGGGATTCGAACCCACGATCCCAGCAAAGCGCTCGGCCGCAGACCTACTCCTTAGACCGCGCGGCGACTGGGATCGGCCGGATATGAGAAAATTATGCGCTAAAATGGAAACACCTAGAAAGGAAGATTTAGGGCGAATGGTCTGAAGAAATGACGAAAGGTCACGTAAAGTGATGGTAATGAATATTTGAGTTCCATAAATGGCATGGAAGTACCTGACCAACTGAAGAACCGCTAGCTTGTTGAGGAGGTCTCTAGTGCTGTCGAAGTACAAGTGATAAGCATTATCGCTTGAGGTAGCCTGCTGAACTGAAGAGCATTTATCAGGCGCTTAGTTTATCTATTAATGAACTGAATACCATTTGTGTGCTGACACTGCCAGCAGTTGCAATATGCTGTATTTGCATGATGTGCATAAAGACGATTATACATGTGTTTGTCTTTTCCGTCTTTGTACGTGCGTCAATTCGTGTATTTAAATGTGATTACTGCTGCATAGGTTTTGATGAAATGTGATATTAGCAGTTGTTATGGAAGTTGTAGGATATTCATGTTCATAAAGATTAACATAACATGAGTATACTTTCATAAGAGGATAAATTGAAGAGCTAGGGTCATTGAGAATGCTAGGCTGAAAAGGAAACACATGGCAACTCTATTTACTAAGATAGAGATTGCACCTTCTAAGTCTTGTGTTTATACATTCCGTGCTAAATAAAAATTACAGGAGTGCACCAGGTGCTGCGTGGCGACACCATAGTCGTTACCAACCTAACACCATACAGCCGAGCTCCACGCGATCCATTTACCAAAAAATTGGATGAGTGTTTTTTTTTCTGCAAGCAGCTAGATCCAAAGCTAAAGTACTCGTTTAGTAAAGTTTGTCTACTGTGAGTTGCATTGTAGGACGTGACAGGAGAGTCAACATGAGCCCTGGGTAGGACGTGATATGGGAAGATGATTATCCTGCCTGACTATTGTGGCGATTTCACCCCAGGACATGACGTCGTGACCCGACTCACACAATAGACACACCGAGTCGGACCACTCTGACATACTTCGGTCTGTGTGTCGCGTCTATCCGCCCAGCTCTGTGGTGAAAGGCTTGTTGCCCGATTGTTGGATTGCGTGTTCCTATGTTGTTTAACTGCGCTGTGTCTGCTACATTGGAAAATAAGCGTATGTACGGCAAAGTATGAAGGACCTGAAATAAATTCTGAGCCCTGTTACAGGTTATTGTCCCGGCATTCGCCCTGAAGGCTTTGTTGAAGCCATTGAAGTCGTACAGAGACAAAACATTTTGTCCCGAATAAGAATATGCCTTAAGACACGTAGCATACGAGTAACTTCTTAAAGCACAGTTAGTTACTGTTTAATCATCCAGATCTTTACTGTAGACTTGGGGAAGCACACGCCAGACCGGAAAACTTTAGGCCCTTTCGCTCGTGTATGTTATCATGGCAATTATAAGAAAGCGATTAGCTCAGTGAGATGTATCAGAATTATAGGAAAGCAGTTACCTCAATTAGAAATATCATTTGAATTGTATGAAAGTCATTGTCTCCATAAGAGTCATAATCATACTTACAGGAAAGGGAGTAGCTTGATGATTGGTATAATCATAATTTTTTTCTGTAGCACAACAGCCCAATTGGGGCTTAGGCCGCCTTATCTTTGAGGTTCCTAGACCTAAGGTCTAAGAAGTGGGTCTGCAGCCACTCGCTTGCTGGGATTGCAGATTCGAATCCCGCCGGGTTCATGGATGCATGTCTCTTGTGATTGTTGTGTGTTTCTCAGGTAGAGGTCTCTCCGTGGGGCTTATCACTCGTCCAGAGGAGTCCTACCGTCTGTAGTGTGTCTGAGTGTGATCGTGAAGCCTCGATAAAGAGGAGGCCCTGGCCCACTAGGGGCTGCTGCGCCATTGTGTGTGTGTGTGTGTGTGTAATTTTTTTGGCTTTGAAGTGACTTTGTCAGACATGACATGAAAGTTAGTTTGGTTGGGAGAACACCTTGCCTTTGAGCAGGACTTGATATTTACCGGGTCTTCTGACACTATGTCACCCGTATGTCGATCTCATTTATTGAGTAATAATATCAGAAACACTTTTAGCTGTAGTTTCAAAAACAAAAGGGGGGGGGGAATCTTATAAGACGTAATAGGTTCCTAACATTTGCCGTATATTTTATCTTCACAAATACCTGAGGCCTCCTAATGGAGTTTACTCATCAAACTGTGAATACCAAACTTACTGCTGTACTGTAGGGAGATTTAAACTGTTGAAACGCCATGGAGGTACGTACGTCCTGAATTTTTGACTCAAATTATACTTTGCCTTTATTAATGCATGGTCGCGTGTTCCCGTGGACGGGAGATCTGGTGGATTCTGTTATCGGATCGCTTGTCAACAAAAAAAGTTTGGTAAACGAAATTGTAGGTGCAGCAGCGTCTTTAATTTCTTGCGTGTAAATTTTTAACGTAACTACGACTTTCAATTTGAAATTGATGTTTATTTGCTAACAATTTCTACTGCTGTTTGCTATTTTTCCGCAGGAAGTTCTGTGTACACTTATCGTACTGAGTAGTTCATTACTTATTTAAAGCTATCAATGATTCATTAAGGACGCATTACTAAAATTAAAGTTTTTTCTTTACTTCCTCTTTTTGAAAACTGTTAGCAACTAACAATAGGCCTGCGATTGCGAGGAAACATTTATCCCAATATCTCCACTAATGCCGCTTCTTAGCATGTCATTCAAGCGTACTATGCAGCGCATAAGAGCCCTTTGAGTAAGAAGAGAACCAATTGGATCTTTGTTGAAAGACATCAAGTTTCTAGAATTCATATACAGTATGTGGTAGGCTTATTCGAAGTGTAAACTGGATTGCTTCCATTATATATATATTTTTATTTAACCGGTCTCTTTCATCCCTCTTTTAAAAATGGTGGGACAGTTATCACTTAGGAGTCTGAAAGTTGGTAGGGGAAGTTCTCATCGGTGTTTGAAGCGGCTACGCCGGAATTAACCGGAGAAAATTGAGAAAACGCTGAGAACTGCAGGGTTATATGCTGACTAAAACGCAAGAATTCATTAACTGACAATGTAAGCAGAATGCCAGAATATCATTTGAGGGATGTGAGAGATCAGCTTGGCCCTCCGGTTACATTTACCCCAGCAACAGAGCCAAAGGTTGCCAGTGGCTTTAAAAATATTTCGGTAGTTACGGTGGGGAAGATAATTAATGCCGGCGTTATAGAACGAATTTTCCGGATGTTTTGTCGGGCATCTCGCGATCAACTGTTTCTATATATTAAGGGCGATTGTCACGTTATACTGTGTGGTGTATCACGGTGAAATTTCGCGATATTTTTTGGGCGTCTCGTGGTAGAATTGCGCGACATTTTTTCGGGCGTCTCATGGTGAAACTTCGCGATATTTTTTCGGGCGTCTCATGGTAAAATTTCGCGATATTTTTCAGGTGTCTCACGGAGAATAATTTTGATATTTTTTTCGGGTGTTGCATGATGAATAATCTAGATACATTGTCAGCCGTCTCACCGTCAATTATCTGGATATTTCTGGGGCGAACCACGGCGTGGATATTTTGTCGGACCCCTTGCGGTGAATTCTCTGGATATTTTGTCGGACGCTTCACGCTAAATTTTTTTTCGATATTTTTCGGGCCTTCCTTATAGAATTTACTCCGTATTTTTTTAGCCGTGTTACGGTGAATGTTCGCGATATTTTGTCGGCCGTTTTGACAGGGCTGATCAGAATGCGTATTTCGTAGTGGGACGGGAAATTCTTGTCTAGATGTATAGCTGTCACTCTTTGCACATCGAAAGCCCATTTGTTTTTGTCTTCTTTTTCTCTTCTCCGAAACGTCCAGTATGGCTCTGCCACCCATCCAGAATCCTATTCAATACGTACCGGCATTCTTTCCAGCGCGTAAAGCGGCCGGGGCGTGATGTTGGCTACTACCTGCATCTGGCGACGAAGTTAAAGGTGAGTGGAGCCAGTCATGTTTTCCCACTGATATGCCTTCATGGCGTGGACAGGTACGACTTTACGTTTTTACCTACTTGTGTCTTGGCATTCACTGTGCTGTATGAATTTGTTGTTGCTACTAGAACGAAGTTCGAAGAAACCTCAAATTACTTCCTGCTCTTGTTATCCATCGCTTTAATATTGACAATTAAAGGTGAACTTCTGTTAAAAGTATTTATCTTCCGCGTATAAACGGAAACCTATTTTGTGTTACCTTGAGATGTTACATAGAGATTAATTTGTTGTTCTAGATGAAAAATTGTCCAACTCGTATGCTGCTACTTCTACTCCACTTGTACTTACTCTAGAATCATTTCTAACTCCCCTAATCTCCACTGTGCCACGTTGGTATCATAGCGCTACAAAAACATGTCTGCAGCAACAGTACAGTAAGCAAAGGGTATAACTTGGAAACTGGGGGGTGGGAGAGTTGATGGCAAGTGTTTTAGTGAATCCAGTCACGAATCTGGTTTATAGACGTGCCGTTTGCACCCGAAGGGAACCGAGGTTTGTTTCCAAGTAAGATGGGCAGGGAGGGTGTTTGTGTGGAGTTTTGTGTTTCCCCAGACCTGCAGTAGAGGTATCATAGGTCCCTAGGCACTCCTAGATATTACGGCAGCTGTACCTCCCTACAGAGGATGCTGTCCGTGGGATGATGGCGCTGCATGACAGAGCCGCAAGAACTCATCGTCTGGCGGGAGATATATACACACACACACTCTTATCGTTGGATTCTATCTCTGAACTCCTTTGCTGTACCTCCATGAAGGAAGTTCCGTATTTAACAAACGCCACTTGTGCAGCGCGTTACTTCTTCTAACGTATTTCAAAACCGAAAAGTATAAAACCTCTGCACATTGCGGCGTTTCTTTTTGCAATTAATTGGTTGAGAGCAGCATAGTAAGTATGTAATATCTAAGTGGAAACCTACGAAAACACACACGCACACGCGTCATGTATTATATATATATATATATATATATATGTGTGTGTGTGTGTGTGTGTGTGTGTGTATGTATATCATTCTCCGTGCAGAAATAATGAGACTACAGATCTCAGCTAATATATTGTGTCATTAAAGGATAACCCAAGTTGTTGCTGTTATGGAACGTAGAGGCGTTTTCCAGGCCGGCAGAAGGAATCACGACTAACAAAGACTTCAGTGCATTCCCTTTCGCAGAATCATTTCAGACTTCCTAATCACAACGTAGAAGTCGCGGTAGAACTCCTGTTTTGTAGTTGGGAGGTTTCAGGTTCCAATCTCGGCCCCAAAAGGCTACCCTTCCAGCTTTACATGGTTTTACCCAGTTCCAAAAAATTCAGTGAAGGCGCGTCAGATTATGGTATGACCGCTTCCTTCCGCGTGATTAACAGTTTGTTACTCTCCAGTCGTCATACCGTTCGACGCTGCGCTATTACCCGATATAGCTAGTGCTTCTTGAAATAAACTGCGAGTAAGTGAAACATTATAATGTGTGGGGACGGATATGGCACTGTGATTATAGTATCGTGTTGTCCGTTGTGAGTGGAATGGTTCTGAAAAAATAGCACCATCAGCATAACCGTGACTTAATTACAAACTAGTTATATATTTACATAACTCAATTAGTTTCGGCCGTAGGCCATCTTCAGGCGGAATCACAAAATAGAAACGTCAGAGGCCGTATGAAATTGAGAAGGGCATTTCCCGTTACATTTGTGTACATAGTATACTTTTTGGAATTAGTGTATTTATGTTCTGTGAAGGTCTTTATGAAATGGTCTGTTATGAAACTGTGTAACCACATCTTGCCGTTGGAAGCTGTTGAAATATGGCGCTTGAAGAGACGCACCAAAAAGTTATAATGATATTAACCCTTTAAAGACGAAGCCTATCTCTTTTATATAAGGACTCAGTGCGTACCGCGCTGTAAACACTCTCCACTTCGGTTATAAAAACCAATCTCTTAATGTTTCATAAGGCAAAAGTTGCTGTTGGTCTGAGATCCGTACAAAACACATAAACGCGATGTGGGCACCACGTAGAATTTTTTAATGTTAAACCTGGTGGTACGTAAAGTTACCGCTAGGCTTTAAAAGGTTAACACATGCGGGTCGTTACCACTAATGCTTGAAGTAGCATGATCCTCCCAATCGTTGATGTATGGTGTTACATACTCTTTGACATTAGTGTCCCTCCTCAAACTTTCTGTAATTACACAGTTGGCAGCTATTTTCGACCTGATTTAATCGGTGTAAAATACAAGGAAGAGTAATGAGAAAGGGCTACGTCGAAAAATATTTCCTTGGATGTTTTGATGACTGCAAGCCACGGGTCGTCACACTAGATATACTGATAAAGTAGAACGTGCCAACGTAACTTCAGACTGCACCTGTGTATGTGAAAACTATTGCAGTCTTCAGTTGAGAAGCATGATGTTTTGATAACAATAAGTAATTTTCATTCCTGAAAAGATATGTGGTAATTCAGCATTTGTAGTAAAGTAAGTTGCCGATTGGACGAGATTTTTATTATTAATATTAAAATATGGAGCACATTGCAAATATATTAAATGGTACATAAGTACTTCTGGGCTGTGCGTTACGGTTGCAGGTGGATTCAGACAATTTAAGCGAAAGGTGAATTTCATATTTTACAGAATATCATCTCACATAATTAGCAGATGTTGAGAGGTCTATTGAACACTTATTTGGAGCTTGCTTTGCTTTGTCACTGATAGCCGCGGTAAACTCATTGCGTAGTTGCTATCTGTTATACCATGGGCACGCTGTGTACCTGCAGCAGCAGTTACTGTATGTAATTGGTACATTTGTAATGCGTCAATTGGACGAGGGCTTACATCATAATCACTTTGACTCGTGATGTCGCCCTCAGCCACAAGCTGCAATAGCTGAAGAGGTTGAACGCGTCTGACTGTAGGAATACAGTACGGTGCAAATCATTTTGGGCGAGTCAAGGCCTTCGCCTTCTCCCTTTACACAGAGTCCTCGTCTCTTCAATTTGCTGAGCACTCAGAGTCAAGAAAAGACTAGAGAGTTATGGGCTGTTCTTTTCAATGGGGTCACTCATATAAAGCCAAGTATATGGTTGGGGAATAAGGAAGTTGATGCCATTGAACGGTCAATAAATTTGCTGCACACTGTAATTGAAATGTCCAGGAATTTCAAAAGCATTGTCGCCATCAACGTCGAAGAACTATTGGGTGTACACAAAGGGGACACAGAGCAAGTAGTCATAGCTATTAACACTTGGCACTGGAAGGGCAGTGTGGTTAGCTTCCCCAGCCAGTAGCCTTTGCTGCTTTGAACTGCAAGTCTGAAAGCAATTTGGTAAGGCGCTGAATGCGCGATGTCGTTTTGGGTGCAGTGGTTACGGAGTGTTCTTTTTGAGCTGTGTGTCAGTTCTACGGGTGAAGGAGTATAAGCAAGTAAATACGGAGGTAAAAAGGAAGCTAACAAAAATAAGCAGTACAGAGAATGAAAGAAAGGGAAAAAGGAACGAGATAAAAGGACTTACGAAAGAATATGAAGAAACAAATTTTAAAGAGCAATCATATAAAGAAATGTAGAACAGATACAAAGTACAAAGCAAGAAGAAAAGGACATAAGAATGGGAAAGAGAAAGAAGACGAAAATGTAGACGGAAATGTGTTTGCTAATAAAAACGACGAACTTATTCAAACGGCACAACGAAGACACAACTTGTTGTTCACCGTTGCACTTATTGGTAACATCAGCCTGAAAGGCTGTCACTCGAACACTGTTTTCGCTTGCACTTATTTTTCGACACGTTGTGAACGGGAAATCACTGGGGCACGCTTACTGCTTGAACTTGTTACCGAAAGGGATCAGAGCGAATTCACAGATCATCCAGATAAGAGTTTTAATTTTCATGTTTATATGTTTGATATTAAGTCTGAGGATAACGCAGGGTATGCCGAAACATGCGGCGTACTGCAGAAGACCTGTTGTTGGTGTGCACATCTCTGGAAATACTCGTATGCACTGGGGACTGAGCCAACAAGTGTTACGCAGCAAGTTAGTTCAAGAGGTAACGTGCTGGCTTGTAGTAAAGAGGCACTTGGTTCGAATCTCGGAAGGTCCACCAACTCTACTGATGGGGGTTTTCGGTTTTTGTTCATTGCCTCCAGACAAATTTCTAAATATTACCTCAAATTAGGTCACGACTGCTTACTTTCACATACTTCCCAATTCATTATTTCCTAGCCTATCACTCATCGCTGTACGTAGGTACACTTTACAGACAGAGGCGCTAGCGGCGTCGTTAAATAAACTTGAACATACGACTGTAGTAATAAAATATTATTACTGAAGTGAGGTTATGTCGACTGAAAATAATATTCGATAGTACAGTGACGGAGGCATTTCTCCTGTCTGACATCCCCCACTAACCGCATGGGTTCACCAAGGAGACGGCTACGTAATCATATTCGTCAGCAACCGAAGACTGCATTCTGCCGCCGTATTTCATCGCTCTGCATGAGATTCGTTTTCTTAAGAGAACCAAGTTCGCTGCGAAATAAAATGGCCTTTATTTGCCACGTCTGAGGACGTTCGCATATCGAAAAATTTCCTCAGAAGGAGTCACCAAACTCAGTTAATATTTTCTCTCAACCGGGGAGAATTAAAATAAAATCTACTTTTTTTCAGTTCCAAACTGGTTTTGATTTTATGTTCCGAGGTGGAACCTACTGCTACTACTGCTGCTACCACCACCACCACCACCACCACCACCACCACTGCTGCTATTACTACTACAGATACGACTACTACTGCCACCACCACAACCACACTACCACGACAAATACTACTATTACTACCGCTGCTGCTGCTACTACTACAACGTATCATTATGGTCTGTTAGGTTAAGCTTACTGTTACCATTACCATTACCACTATCAACGCTATCGCGACCACTATTTTTGCATTATTATTATTATTATTATTATTATTGTTATTATTACTGACCCTCAACTCAGCACCATAATAAACAATGTTTGAACTGAATCATTATCAGTGCCGGTAGCGCTACTTTTTGGGGTCGGAATAATGAAACCCACCTGGCCTCAAGCGAACTGCATATCGTTCAGCTTTATTCCTCTTCGTACTTTCTAGGTGACTGCAACGTTTAAACGTGGCTATTGTAACAACACTGTTTGGTTAGATTATAAAGGCGTGGCAGTATTTTGCAGTAATGACATATACAAGCGCACAGTAAACATGATCACTTATTGTAATTAAGTGTAACTAAGAAGGTGGTTTACACACTGTGATTAATAAACTCCGTACTAATTTGTAAGCACTAATTTCTGCCCACTTTACGTCTTCATAAAATAGACGACTCAGAAGTGAGTTTGTTACCAGTAACATGCTTATTATTATGTATTCCTGCAATATTTTTGTTAGGATGTGCCATTAGGACCTTAGGTGTCACCTCAATCACCATGTTGAGCTCACTTTCGGAATACAACGTGCTTGGATATCCGGTGTTACCAGTTATTCGTGGTTTGTTTCAAAAATTCCGAGTGATACAAGGGATAGTGTTTTAAATAGACGGTGACTCCATTGCTCACTATTATGTATATTTTATCTCATTCGTCGCTACATAAACAACGTTTTTACATAAAGTAACCAACTAGGATTTATCGGGAAGATCGATGAAGGAATTTGAAATTCTGTCTGCATGTTGTGAGCCTAAGACCGTGCATCGCATAAATGTAAGCAAGTGTGGGCCATGCTACGTCGATCCTACACACTTGCGCTGTTCACACTGAGAACATGAAATAAACATGTAATAAATTGGAGGTATCTATTCCCATATTTACTGTTCAGAATTAGTCAAAAAAGTTTTGTACGAAATGTGCTACAGAAGCCCTTTCGCCCATTCCATTTTCGTCTGTATTGGCTGGACAGTAACGTAAATATTTGCTGTGGAACTGAAAACGGATATGCACTTATAAAAGGGGTTCATTGTTAAGATTGTGACATATAAATATGTTCTTATTGGTGAGACTTTTTTCCAGTGACACAAGAGACCCTACTGGGCCAGGGCTTCCTAATTGTTGAGGCCTCATGATCGCACTCAGACACACTACACTCGGTAGGGCTCCTCTGGACGAATGATCTGCCCGACGCAGGGACGTCTGCCTGACAACTGACAACCCTTACAAGACACAGACAGCCATGCTCCTCCCCCCCCTCCCCCCGGGGCGGAATTCTAACCCGCAATCCGAGCACGCGAGCTGCTGCAGACCCACGCCATAGACGGCGCGGCCACTGGGATCGGCGTTACCAGTAAGATATGTAAATTTATGTGACGAATGTCAGTATATTAAGTGACCTGCGGGCTGGATAACGGAGAAATCGAGGTTTGGCTGCAGGCAGAGGCAAGACTTGTCTCCCGTCCACTGCGTCCAGACCGACTTTGAGTCGCTTCTTCGCTGTATCCCAGCGGTACTAAGGGCTATTTCTGCGAGTATGAAGCGACAGGCACGTGAAACTGCCCAGTCGTTGTCATCTACTGGACATATTGGGAATGTGTGGAGTTATGCTTCCAGTCAAACAAACATACTCATGACGAAATGTATAATTAAACGCAAAGACGACTTCAGATTTTAAGGACTTCCAAGTTTTATATTTAATGCAACATATTGAAGAATATTTCGTGGTTATATTTTGTGATATGTCTAGTGGTTAACTTTCGAGGGGTGGGTTTGTATTTGAAATACATAAACATTAAACCGAATGAGGAATGGATAGTAGACAATAAAGCATTTGGGCGAATCTGTGCACTTGATCTTATTTATATTCTCACAAACGAAAAATAAGTGAGAAATCAAAACTCTGTGTATTTAAAATATCGACAGTATTAATTTATGTCTCTAAATCCCTTTTGTAATTCAAATTCCCACGGGTTCAAATCATCACCCTGTTCTCTACATCCTTCCGGACAGGATATCGGAACTCGATTCTTCCAGGTTGTGTTCAGGCTGTTGGTCATCTTGACACAAGACATTCAGACACTAACACAGAGTCAGCCAAAAGGGAGAAATTACGTCAAGCGAGGCGGTGACGCTTAATCCTGCTCCCGATAACATCAGAAACGTGACTGCAGCTGCGACAACTGTCACATACACGAGTTACTCTCTTATTGCCCAGTGTTTTATTCACCTTAAGCTAAGCAACTGCGAGGCTCGTTAATCTCTGAATGTGGAAAACTCGGCTTACTTGCATCCTGTTCTGCAGATTGATTGAACTTCCGGCATTTCTGTTACAGACGAGTTTGTAGCTGCATGTGAATAAATCCTCTCTCGTGTGTGCAGGGCTAGGTACGGAAGTCTTTAAAGACGATGGTGCGGTATAAAACCACTGTACAGAACGGCGAGTAGCAGAGAAAGTTGTTTCAGGCTGTAACGCGTCTGAATTTTATTCCGGAGGTGATTACTTCGAATCTCTGGCGAGTCACCGATTATCTGCCTGAGGTTTTCACAGGGTTTTTCCAGTCCCTCCACGCAAATTCCGATATAGGATCTTGAAATAATCTCAAAAACTCTTCCTTCCACACCCATTATAATTCCTAATTTATTAATTCCATCATTCCAGGGTATGTGGTACGAGATATTGACGTTATTGTTAAATTAACCACACATTAACCCTTTAAAGAAGAAGCGTATCTGTTTTATATAAGGACTCAGTGTGTACCGCGCTGCAAACACTCTCCACTTCAGTTATAAAAACCAATCTCTTAATGTTTTATAAGGCAAAACTTGCTGTTTGTTCTGAGATCCGTACAAAACACATAAACGCAATGTGGGCACCACGTAGAATTTGTGAATGTTAAACCTGGTCATATGTAAAGTTACCGCTAGGCTTTAAAGGGTTAATAAGTAAAGTAGGCCTAAAGAACTAAAATCACTTTAATATACGAATCACTGTGACCTGGCAGCGTGTGTACGAACATGTTCCATTATGTGATGGAGATGCTGACGTTGAAATTTCGAACGCGATAGGAGTACGTGATTGTGGACCAAGCCAAACGGCATATTTTAACATTTGTTGTACCGAACCGTCAAGTTCTACTGCCGCAGGTGTCAGTTATGATGAGAAGTATTCATCATCAGTTGCTTGAATTGCATCAATCGGCTTGTTTTATTTTTAAGGCGTAACGCTTCGGAAACTGGTTCTGTTTCATTCATGACGTAGGGGGCACCTCATCATGATACACTGTCGTCATAAACGTGAAGAAATAACCAAAAATGCTGCTGGCGCCTTTATGCTTCAGAACTAACTTGCTCCATGAAACCTTCCTTCTTGAGAGGCTGAAAGGTCTTCGTCTAGTCAAGAAATTCCCGCGGTTTATGGAACCCGGAAGTTCATTACCGCATTCACAAGAGCCCTAAATCTGTTGTTATGCTTAGCCACATAAATCGCGTCCACGTCATTATCCCACTTCTTGATTCTTCATTTTAATATTATACTCACATCTACGTCTAGCTGTTCAAAATGGCGTCTTTCCCTTAGGTTTCCCCACCAAAGCCATATTTTATACTAGTTGAAAGGCATATAAATTTTTATGTCTTTTTCTCTGAGTACTGGTTTGTGCGCTTACAACTAACGCATCAGAATTCTGTAGAGCTGCGAGTAGCACGAACATCCCATTTCCTGCGCAGCGAAGAAGTAAGTGGTTGCAGTAGTTTATATGCGAGGTGTATTTTTGTCCTAGCAGATCAATCACGTCGCCCGGTTTCATTACGTCAGGACTGCTTGTATCCAGTATTGCGGAAGTAGTTGCAAATAATTACAGCAGGAGGGATGACGCGCTCAACTTTTGGCACACAATACGAATGTGATTTTTGTCCAGTGCGGAAAGCTTTATAGTGACGTCTGTACTGACTGTGACGTTGATTGACGAGTTGCAGTTCTGCAGATTGCTTGTATAAACTACCGAAGTTGCTTTTCTACCGCCTTTAAGTGTAGCAAGACCTGTACTACGAGGAAAGAGCACATTTATAGTCACCAGCAAAAAATAAATGTGGCTCAGCTTTTTCAGAGTCCAGGCTAAATGCGGAAGAGAGTCGAGGGACCGAGAAGGAAAAGTTGCGGTGGCTTTAATATATAGAAGCAGCAAGCACTCCGCATAACATCTTATTTAATATTATATTCATTCATTCATTTATTCATTCATTCATTCGTTCATTCATTCATTCATTCATTCCATTCATTCATTCATTCATTCCGTTCTTTTCGTAGTCCGTCTTACGACATATCCATAGCCCTTTCGAAAACGAGTGTTCCGCAGAGGGTGATCTAGTGCTTCCTCTTTCAGTTTCCAGTATCCTCTCGTTTTCTTAAGGGCGTCCGGTAGCTGCTTGCGTCTTCTTCCTCGTTTTCACGTCACTTCTATCCTACCTACTATATTCCCTTCAGTAACGTGTTTTACAAAGCAGTTCCTACACAAACTGTGGCAAGTAAGCTTAGCCTTCTTTCTTTTTATTGCATGTAGGATATTCCTCTCCTCCTTGACTCCATGTAATAATTCATTTTTCACACGATCGGTCCAACTGAGTTAATAGTATGTGATATGATATGATTTGTAATATTAAAATTTACCCTTTTGTAATAAAACGCAGTCACTGCAATAGATACTTGAGTCGGTGAAATAAAAATAAATAAGTAAAAAATTTGTGCTGCTGGCTGAAGTCTAGAGAGAACTCACAAGAAGAAATGCAGCGTGCAAATTTCATTCACTTTGTAAGTAATGATACAAAATTAAATAATTTAAGCATACGGAAGTAGAATAATATGCTTAGGTACTCCATTTACGTTCGAAATGACAAATAAAACATGATTTCCTTTACTGCTAGTTTGCCCGTGCGGACAGCTATATGTTGAATGGGTTCGTGTTTTACTGTGTCATAACAATGCTGCTACAATTGAACGCTGGTTTTGCCGCGAACGGAATAAGAATGGTCTGTATGGATTTTCTCTTTATCCTAACAAAGGCACTTCTTTGGGGTTTCCCCGAGCAGTGGGGAATCTTGGAGAGAACTCGTAAAACCTACATCCCACTGCAGAAGTTGGTGTGTCCACCATATTGTTATTGTTAATTGTAAGAAATTAAAAACTACGTTGTTGGTGGCTTTTAATTCGTAAAACGTTTCGTGAAAATTGTTCAGATCTTCCATGAATTGGACACACACACACACACACACACACACACACATACACACACACACACACACACACAGTCAGCTTGGTGATCTGAAACACCATTTTTGAAGAAGTATGTTAGAAAAATAAGAGGTAGGAATACTTTTCTGTAGTTGTATTACAAATTCAAAATTTTATTGCTGAATATGTCACGAGAATATCCCGACTTGTTAACATTTGAGTTTTGCGTAACATTATAAACTCCTACATTGCGTTCAAGGCTAGCAATACGAAACTACTCTCTATTGAATAGACCAGAGCGGTAGCACAATTGAGAGACAGACCAGACTAGCATAGGAAGTTTCTCCCATGAATCGCTTTGTCTAGGGCGTCCATACTTCTAAATCCAACCCTGGAACTACGTTACGGATTGTTAAATATATACAGATGGTATTTGTGATTGTAGTAAAACGTACGTTTGAATATTTCATATTACATTACTGTGCATTAATTGGGTGGCTTGAGTTGTACACTCGTAACTACAGTCAAATGAACCTGCTTCGGGCAAAAATGGAAGAAGCGTATTTGTATTCTGCACGGGAGGTGGTACGTATGGACAGCTTCTTCCTTCCAAATATTCGTATTCCCGTCCATTTCGACGGTACACGAAACAGACACACTTTACGTCATCAGATAAATTTAGGTAACGTCATCCCTTTGTGCTAGTTAATCAATACCGATTTATTGTGTTTGTCTGGACAGTAAATCGGTAGTCATTAAATAAGTTGAGAATGAATCGCAGTATTTAGTACTAATCTGTAGAAACGTGTTATTTTTGTACGTTGCTGACAGACCGTAATTTCTCTTTCAGTATGACTATGGATCAAACAGGCTTACTGTGAAAACACTTGTGGTTTGCATTCGGAAGGTACCTGTTTCGAATTCCGTTTAGGCACAAGCTTTCTGATGAGTCTTTTCGTATTCCGCTTTGATCTTCGTAGGAAAATTTGGTGGTAATACCTTCAAATATGTTACAACAGATTACTCTCTTATCATTTTAGTTGATCATTTTATAGCGGTTTTTTAGGTGAGCTAGGTTTTATCGGTTGATACAGCATCACAAAGAAACCGAAGGGACAGTCAATATCAGAACACAAACATTTTGAGTCTATTAGCCGCTGCATCAGTTGGGTTGCGTCACGGCTCCTTAGCACATTTACTTTGTTTATGGAGGCAGAGCAGCTCTTCGAATCTTTAATTTCAGGCCCCGATATAAGGCGGCTGATAGCCCTGGAACGTTCTAGCGAATTTGCGCGCCATGAAAGTTCCAAGCTTTGCACAATGTCCTAAACAGTCTACCATGCAGCAAGGTGTTCATCGTATTTTAGGAACGTGTTATTAATTCAAAATGAGTGAAAAGATAAAGCTGTTTTTAACGGGTCTGCCTTATTTTTGTTTAAATAATACTTCATTCCATCCCAGAATTGCAGTCCCTGTAATGCAGTTCCGGAAAATGAAGCAAAAACGTAAAAACTCATTGTTACTTACGCAGATATAAATACGCCCCCCCCCCCCCATCACAACATGTGATGTTATTTGTGACATTGTCATGTAATCGACATCAGAAGGAAACTTTGTCGGGTTTCTATCGTGCAATATTCAACAGATGTAGTGGGGAAGTTGAGAACTAATTATTGTACTGATGGATTCAGGAGGGTAGATTCGAGAGGTAAGTTCTAATTAAACCAGTGCAAATAGCTGTCGACAGAGTCAGTGTCTCATAATCGGAAATCCACATAGAAGGCTCTTCCCTCTCTGCATTTGTTAGCGTGTATGATTGAACTTCAAGCAGTACTAGAGGAGTGAAGCTGCCTCACTTTGACATGCTCAGAGTAAAAGGACTAAAGTGAGCTGTGCTGTTTTGTAGGCTGTCAGTCTGCTTTCTCAGCAACCAGTAACCACGTAAACCTAAATGTTAATTGTTATTACAGAGGCGTGATCCATTCAACTCCTTGAGAAGTCTACACACGCTACATCATACCAGCGCTCGTGTGAAATTTTCCGTATTACAGAAATATCTATTTACATTTTTTCAAGTGTGTGTTAGGCTATCCCAGTGGCCGCGCGGGCTAAGGCTTAGGTCTGCGGCCACTCGCTTGCTAGGTTTGCGGGTTTGAATCCCACCGGAGACGTTGATATCTGTCTCCTGTGACTGTTTGGATAGACATTAGGTAACGTCAGGAGTGTGCTGGAGCCCCTTTGCACCAGTTCGGCCGAACTAAAAAATTAAGTACAAGAAGAATTTTCTGAAAGCAAGCCCAACCTCGTCAGGCGCTACGGCCGAAGGGCACAGCTTAGAGCGGCACTTTGTTACATTTCCGTTTCTGGAAATCAGATTTACAAAATATTGGAAACTTAGATTTGAACATGCGAACCGGTAGTTAAAAATATGGGGCAACGTACATGGTTAAACCGAGTATTGAGTTACGTTTTGGGGACAAATTGAAGTAACGTCCGTATTTATTAAATACAGAATTTAAAAATGACTTTTATTAGCCGACATTTCCTTAGAGATGAAACCGTAACAGCCCATAAAGCACAAACTACTTCCTAAGAACTTTATTTAAGAAAGAGTTTTGCGATCGATCAGTATAACCACAAGCGGAGAGGGAAGGAGTTTCACGTGTCTGAGGAAGCTGAACAAAAGTAACGAAAACTGTCTAATAAATCTCTAATGGTCCAGCGCAAATAATTGAGAGAGACTACATTCACCGTTCTTCTTGTCTGGGCTGTATATAATGCCGATTCTATAACGTTAGTCGTGTAACTTCTTTTGTAACTTAACTTTTGAGGACGGAGTTTTCTTCCTTGCATGGTGAGTGATTTTATGGCGTATGAGATATGTGACTTTATTAAGCCCGCAATCCGCAGAGACTGGCGTGAGTGCTGGTGTGTATGCCTGTGGGCCAGTTGATGGGTGTTCATATGAGTTATATGTTCAGAACAGAAAGGGAACTGCTCAAAATTCATATACTGGTAGTTTGTTGCAACGAAGTGACTTCTTAGGAAGCAGGCGTACACTTATATTCGATATGTATTTGCTTCGAATCTCGGCTGGGTTTCGGCTAAGGTGACTAAAGTTCTTTGCGTTTTATTTCGATTTCAGGGAATGCCGGTATGGTACCACAAAACATGGCCCTACCTTTACGGTCATAATTTTTAACTACTTATTGTTCAAGATCATGTTTACGCACAATTTAAGCAGTTTTACTTGTTTCATTCTAGGTGCGTATTTTGGACAGCCTAACCTCGATAGCTTGTGGCAGCTACCGTAGTGACGGATGTCATGATGATAGCTGAAGAATAAAGAGCTTTTTCGAAGCACATTTTTGTGTCTTCCGTGTGGTGGCGAAGTACAGAGCGATAGGAGATTTAATAATAATAATAATAGTGGCCTCGCGGTCCAAGGCGTGATTTTTCTGCCACCTGCTTACTGGGATTGCCGGTTCGAATCCCACAGGCTGTATAAATGTGTGACTCTTGTGAAAGTTGTGTATTGCCAGAGAGAAGTCTCCGTGTGGGGCTGATCACTCGTCCAGAGGGGCCCTACTGAGTGTGGTGCTATGGAAAAAGCTGTAGGTCAGTAATAAGTTATTACTAGCAGAAAATTCAGCAGTGTATTTAGCTTTGTATTTCCTGGATATTCGTAACCTTTTTTTCAAATGTATGCAGAAGAATATATGTTCAATAGTGTGTACTTTACATGCATACTGGTATTTTGAATTGAACTGATTTTGCATAAGCGACATTTTTGGCGTACGGTTTTTCTTATGCAATGACTGTGAGTGAAGGGGATGATCATGAAAATTGTTAGAGGTGGTATGCCAGAGTTTTAAACTCGACGTAACAACGAAACATTGACCCAAAAACCCAAGGGTAAAATGATCCCTTTAAGCCTGAAAGCCCTAAAAAAATGCATCTGTAGAAATTGATTTCGTAGCTTAGTGTACACCCACAGTGTGCATTACTGAGCCAAACCGTGAACGCTGTGTGGGGAAAGATTTCTGTTTATTCTGACAATAGTACCGAACCTATGACTTGCAGAATTTGTGACTGTTAAGGCAGGCGGGGCACACAGATATCACTGTTTTAAAAATAACTGGATGTGCAAAATGTAAAATGTGTCATGTGAATAATACTTTATTATAATTTAATATTTTATTATACTTTGTCGCTGGAGTAATTTCGAAGCTTATATTCATTTATTTCATTTTTTTAAGTTGAAGTTCTAGTTTCTTGCATTAATATTACTTAAGCTCCTGCAAGGTTAAGGCCTCCTTCTATATCTAAAAACTCGGAGCCCTAATTGGTATAAAAAGAGTTTCAGTTGGTAACAGTGTACATATCAGGGCACATATTCCTTTTTTATTATTCCGAAGTTGCCACATTAACCGCTGGTGCGCGTGCATTCGCAAATTATGTCTTCTGTTAAAAAACAGGCTACAAACGTTGATAGAATACGATGATGTCTAAGTAAAACAAACGTTGAAAGAAGAACCCTTTTTTTTCCGGGGGAGGAAATCTCTTGCTTATAGATGCTTCCAGAGGGAGTGTCACTCCATACTAGCCAAACTGATGAACCCAGGACAACGCCTTCGCAGCACTCTGCATGCAGTGACTACTTTTCCGATCGGTTCACACATTAAAACTGACATCACAAATTAATCCACTTTAAAATTGACGCACCAAGTTACAAACATATTACCCGCCAGTTAAACAACAGTTCAGAGTATGTATGAATGCGCAATCGGGGGTTCAGATATTTGTCACCCTCCGTGTACAGGTTGGCATCAGCAGGAACACCATCTGCGGTGAATGTGTTACTCAGGAAAGGGATGGCTTCTGTCACATTGCCTGCGAGGTCATTCTGCAGACGCTGGACTGGTGCGGAAATGAGGCTTCCTAATAGGTTGGCTGTAACTAGGTTCATCTTAGGTTCATCTTAGTATTGCGAATGTTGTTTTATGAAGCGGCACTAATTCTTGCAAATTTCTTCGATCTTCATAGTTTGTTTTCGAAAAGGATAAATTGATGAAAAGTGTGTGCAGTGTGATCCAGGAGGACGGGACCTTTTGATGGAATAGACGCAACCGAGGCGAGATGCTCTGAGATGTGGACCAGCAGTCTGCTTTGTGCAGCGCCAGTTTGCTGAGTATGTTTTGTTGTTGGCGGTGTTCGAGTTTGATGAACACACGTGAAGGGTGTATTTTCTTGCGCTAAATTGATTAGTTTTAATTACGCGGATGTTTGTACGCTTGTGGAATACCCTGTTAAAGACACTTACACACTGTCAATCACAACTTTTCATTAGTAAACAAATCTTTTTTTTTTTGCACTTTCTGTAGCAACTTGATTCGGCTTACTTAAGTCGTCATGATAAAATTTATAAAATATAAAAACGTAAAAGTGTAAACATTACAACTTGCTTTGTATTTTGTCAGTGAAAGTTTTTTGCATATATTGCTTGTTTTAGCCGTAGAGTTTTTACTGAAAGCTTTAATGAATACAAGGCACGTTCTCATTTTTGCGCTTTTACGTGTTGCTAGAGTAAGCGTGAAGAAAGTTTTGTTTACGGCTAGGAAGTTATCTTTGACAGTGTATGAGTGTTCTTTATTATAAGCAGCACAACGCGACGCTACGTGTCATTTAGAGTGTTCTGTTATAAGATGCGATGCCCTGTAATTTTGTAAACATTCATGGACGTTCTGAAGACGTGCTGCTTACATCTTATGAGTCTGAAAATGAGAGTAACCGGTTCCTCCGAAACTTAGACGACATATTCCTACTAGACTACGCGGCATCACATCTCAGTATGTAGAAATCTTCATGGTCACTGCAGTGGCAGAACTGACAATTATGGCTCAAGACTACAAAGAGTTAATTCTTTTACTGTTGTGAGTATGCATATTTTTATATTTCTGGATGTGTTGTCGTGTAATATTGCAGCGGGGGGCCGGTGTTCCTCCGAAACCTTTATACCTTTTTAACGTACTAAACACTTCGCATCCAACGAGAGAGAATTTTTTTTTAATGAAAATTATATTCGTGAAGAAATTAAGAGCAGGTTCAGTTCCTGAGTTCCTTGTTACAGATGCGGTCAGAATATTTCTGTTAGAAGACGTAGATTTTTAATAATTTTGTACGGATTTCGATTTTTGATACATTGAGGGAAAGTAAGGTTAAGAGCAGTAGAGAGCGGGATGGTAGGGAGAATATTTTAACGGAGGGGAGAGAGGAGAGCATGAGACTGTAGAAAATTGCATAAGGAGGAGCTTCACCAAGTATTATTAAGAGAAGAAAAGTGCGGAGAGATGGGCGGGAGTCTTAGTAACAGCCGGGAGGATAATATTAAAACGGATCTTAAAGAACAGGAGGGTGTGGAATGGGGCGGGAGTCCTAGTAACAGCCGGGAGGATAATATTAAAACGGATCTTACAGAACATGAGGGTGTGGAATGGGGCGGGAGTCCTAGTAACAGGCGGGGGATAATATTAAAACGGATCTTACAGAACATGAGGGTGTGGAATGGGTTTATGTTGCTCAGGATAGGACCGACCGGCTGCTCTTTGTGAATACCGTAAGAAACGTCTGTATTCTTGAAGGGCGGGGAATTTCGAGATTAACTGAGGGACTGTTAGCTTCTCAAGTACGCTGTTCTATGGAATTAGGCCGGAAATGAAAGGTACGGGGGGTTATGAGGATAATATCATGCAAGTAGGCATTTATCGGTACGGAGAAGGCAACTGTGATTACATGCAGTAAATTTTTAGTTGTTGTAAGGTAGCGGATGGCCATTCCGTTTTGGCTGCAATTGTGGGCTAAAATCCTCAGACGAACTGTTATACTTTGATGGCAGCATTGCGAAGCTTGTAGTCGTTTTAACATCTCTAAGACTGCAAGTGCTGCTGCCAGAATATATAGCCACAATAGCTCGAATATATTTATCGGTGCTATACCCAGGATTGGTTAATATGATATGTGCAGTGACTTAAATAAACTAATTTCGAGGTGGGATTTGAAGCTTTCACAGCTGTGAATTCTCTGAATGTGGTTGTGTGGATTACGACACTGTTTGGTCTGTAGGTGGATACCAAGATTTCGGAAGAATATATTGCCGCCATCTTCATTGTATACATGAAGGTGGAGGCACCATGTTCCTCGGACGCGTTGGTATCCTCCTACAAGACTACACGGTGTGTTACCTTACAGTAACACAATACAAGGCAATGTAGTTTCAAATCATATATTTTTTTTTTTTTTGTGAAATGTGTAATGCAAGTAGTTAAGTGAGCCAAATAGCGCAGAGAGTGGAGTGGCAAGGCTACGGCCTGGAGGACCGAAAATCGGTGTTGCGATTAGTGGAGGGACTTGAGATTTTTGTCTGCTTCCCAGCGAATAGATCGTCCTTGTAGCCTCCGACCCTCCTATTAAAAATCTAGGGAAGGCTGCTTCCCTGGGTGAAAGCGGCCGGGACGTGAAACTGACAACGCACTATCTGCTGCTGAGCTTAAATATAAGTTGAGCTGTGCCTCCACTCCGCTTATGCCTTCATCGCCTCATCGCCTGCTCAGGGTCAACTTCACCTTTATCTTATTCATTACTTAGTTTAAGGTAAAGGTGTTAGTTTCCAAAAGGCAGAAGGAACCTGGGAACACCAATGAATAGACTTCGGGCTAAGTGATACCGGAACGAGTCAAAGTGGCCCAACGGCATGACAACTACATGATGATTGGTTAGTTTTACGGGCCTGTCGTGAGTATTTACTGTAATATGACAATTTACACCCATATATTTGAAGATTTTTATTTAATTTAAATACATAAGAGACTAACTTTACCACCATATTTCTTTTCATTCTGTACGTTTATGATACTGAGGGTTTTAAAATGTCCTCAACTCAATGTGTGCATTGTTTGCGATGTCTGCGTGCAATTTGTTTCACGTAGTGTTTCAATTCTGGAAAACAGTTTGCGTGATTGACAGGGGAAAGAGACTGTAAGTCGTGTCCGAGTAATTGGAAGTGGGTTATTAAAGTGGGGCCATTAGAAGTAAACAACAAATTGAAAGTCATGTTGTCATCAGTACAGGGCTGTATACAGTACCCTTGCAGCAGGATAACGTGTACATATGCGTTATGCAAATGCAGCTGCGTATGTTTAGCAAGCGAGGTTGAATTTCTGCTGCTGGCAGCTGCAATGGCATGCACCTTTATTTCTGGGACCGCAATAGATTGAAACCTAATTACTTTCCAAAATTCCGATCACCTTTTAAACATACTTTTATGATTATCTTTTGTAGTACACGCCCTGTAAACACAAGTTTTATGTGACGAACTGACTGACTGACTGGCGGGATGACGGACTGACTGACCGGCTGAGTGAATGGAGCAGATGCCATCTTGAGAAGCTAACAGGTCCTCAGCTAATCAAGAAATTCCCCGCATTTTATGGAACCCAAAGTTTCATTACCGCATGCTCAAGCGCCCACCTTCTGTACATATCTTTAGCCAGTTCAATCCACTCCAAGCTTCCCATCACACTTCTTGGAGATCCATTTTAATATTATCCTCCCATTTACGTTAGGGTTTCCAAGTGGTCTCCTTCCCTCAGGCTTCCCCACCAAAACCGTGCATGCATCTCTCGTCTCCAATACGTGCTAGATGCCTCACCCATCTAATTCTTGATTGATCACCCGAACCGTGTTTTGTGAGGAATGGGCCCTACGGATCATGAAGCTCCTCCTTATGTAGTCTTCTCCACTGCCTTCTTACCTCGTCTCTCTTAGGCCCAAATATCCTCCTCATCACCCTATTCTCGAACACCCTCAGCTTATTTTCCTGCTTCAATGTGTAGGAGGGCAGCCTGAGTTCGAATCCAAGAACTGCCATCCCCAGATGAAAGGTGTGGTTATTCATATATTATGAGGGCCTAAGCCTGCATTCCTCCGTAAACTTTCTGGCGTGAGGGTCCTCAGCTTGCCATACAGATAACAGGCACACCGCGAGACCCTGAGCAAGTACCCAAGATAGCGGGAGTTAGCTAAGCGCCGCGGAGGCAACCTGTGTTGTGCAGAATACTCGGTACGTATATCTCAGCAAATAAAGACTAAAAATTTTCTGGTTAGGGGTTAGATTTGATAAAAACATCGAGCACGATAGAATGTCGTGAGCGGAGTATGTGTACCCACCGAGATTTAGTCGGTACCATGTTTCCACTTATAACAATGGCCGGCCTATCGTGAACTTGTGGCGCCCAACACATGTTAGAATTTAGTAGTTGGTGAGTGAAAAAAGCACGGATACAAATGTGAGTGACTCTGACGATGTGTACATAGCAAGGAGTATTAGAAGAATTGCTTGTGCTGTGTATCTCACACATCTGCTGAGTCTCCATTACTACAATCTGCGATTTAGATTAATAGATGTCACTTATTCTGAGAACCATACGAAGGCGAAAAATAGGTTATTGGGAATCATAGTTTGTGCTAAAGCAAGGTGGTACATATACGTACCGCCTTGCTTTAATGTGCGAACACGGATTTTAATAACATATGTCAATACATCTCGGATTTCAGCGTGACTGTATTTAGTATTTTAAACCACGAAAGTGAAACAGTGATGATTTCGAATAAAAATTCAAAATTTAGATTATTACGTATAATTTAGCCGTCCTCGAAACCCTTGAGACCTGTAAGTCATGGCAATTGTGTATACCTGCTCACGCATGCCGTCGCATCATCTTTGGACGGTTCTCTTTCAGGTTTATGTTGGAATATAAATATTTTTCTTATATACATTTAAATTATGTAAGTTTGTAGGACTGTACCAATGCCGTATGTTTTCTTGGATGTAGGAACACAAATTTTAAATATTAATGAATTTTTCACTAGAAGGATTCCGATACCTATACATCATTTGGAAATCAGTTTGAGTTATGTCGTAGTTGAATTCAAATGCTGTGTGGATGTCTTCAGGAACAGTGCGGAAGGACGTGCTTATATCCTGCTGTCCCCGCAAGCAAAGTTCCCGGAAGTAACAGCTGCTGTTGTACTGTGATATCTTCCTTAAACGAAATGATGAAACAAGTTGCGTCAGCCCTCCAAAGGGTTTGATGTGCTCCAGCTTGGATTCTCTCGATATGCGAAACGAGCAATGAATGAGTTTTCATTTAACTAGAGTGAGGGCACTGAACACACAACAAAGGTAACAACAAACAGAATAGCAGAAACAAAAGTGCAAAGCTGGAAGCCCCTCGAGCCCTTTATATCCCATTGCGAGTCTTATGAATGTTTCAAAACACAAAATGCTGGTGATTCAATTTCCAACAAACAAACTGGGTCAAAGCCAGCTGTAGGTTTTGTGCAGTTGTCTGTCCACTACAAGAACAGACAGAATGTCAATGACAAATGTATTTTCAGACAATACATTTTATTGCCCAAACGCGCTACGTATTTTGACTTTCTCATAAAACCATCATCAGGCACAGGTATAAAAATATAAAAGAAGCACTTCATATACGAAACATTGCTAATTAAGTAGGGATGATTGAGATGTGAGTCGTGTAGGTTCGGCCAATATATAAAAGATACATACACGAATATCCTCCATATTAAGTAGCAATTTTGTATATATAAAGTGATTGTTTTCTTTTATATCTTCATGAACGTACCTGATGATGGCTTTAAGAAAAACTGAAAAAATGTGGCACGTTTTGCACATTAGAAATGTTGCCTGAAAACACAGTTTTTACTGACGGTCCGCCTTTGTGTCTGGTCATGGCGCCACGACGGGAGCGTGACCCTAAGTTTCTCCCCCACTTTCGCAGCAGGTGAAATCCTTAAAGCTCATCCTATTTCATGCAGTCATATTTCTTGATGTAGGAGCACATGTTTTGCACATTGTTTGAACCACGATATCCTCGGAGTGTCACACTTAGAGCAGCAAATTTAGAGATGCGAGAGTATCAGCTTTAGAAGCCCTGTTCTCACTTAGCATGCTAGTTTCAGAATAAAAGGTTGAGATTTGGGTTAAAACGTGAGCATTGGCGGGGCCTGTTCTACTTAGAATGCAGCGATTGATTGGGCTGCTTTACTGGGCAATACTCGTGTATTTTTAACACTTTACAGTATATTGTTTGATCTTTCTTTTTTTGAGAACGGAAGAGAAAACAAGATTGAAAAAGCGTGTCTAATTTTTAATATAACATACACTATTCTAAATCGCGTTCTTTGCAGGGTATTAATTAAGATTACTTTAAATCGCTTTATTAATTTACGACCTTAAGTAAAGTTGGCTTTACTCGTATGTGAGCAAGTTTCGCCAGAAGTCGGAACTACCCCACAACTATTGGTGAAAACCTTACATGTAGAATTAACCAAAAGTCTGTACAGTGGTTAAGGCTTTGATGTTAGGTAACAGACACACTGTCGGGCACCACCTACACATAAGCAGTTCTTTTTCAGTCTGTAAATCACGCCTGAAGCGCGAGTTGCTGCTTGTGTGTTTTAGACCGAGTATAAAAATCGTGAACCACTGCCGGAACTGGAATTAAAATTGACATTATATACGTGTATCTGCTGGACGAACGGTGGTCCAAGGCTGGAGGTCAGAAACTTTCAGGGCTGCAACCTGCGCAAATTAATTTTCTGCTCTTTTAACACGCACACTGAAATTCTTAATTAAACTTTACCTTCCTGGGTCATGGATGCGATGGAACCGTGGGTTAGAATTCGACTGGGTTAAATGTTTGTCCGCGGTTTTCTGCTCGTTCTTTGCAGGCAGACATGTTGATCTAGCTTTCTCGCTAATCTAAGAGGCTATCTTACCTATTCGCATATTCAGAAAATATCTGCCAATAAAGAAAATAGGTACTGAAAATGAAGGCAGCAGGACATTCCGAAACACTTGTATCTAGCCACGAGAATATGCGATGTTAAAATCCAGGAGACCTGAATCATTTCAATACGGGTTTACTACCAACAGAAATGTACTTTTTGTTTGAGAAGTAGGCAGTGGACACATAATTGTGTTGAGTTACAGGGATTTGAAGTGGAGGAAATAAATCCCTGAAATTCTTCAGATTCCCTGCAGTAAGATTTATTGTCATGCTAATTATTAGCTCCTAGACATCTGCGTCATTTCTAAGGTGCAGAAGATATCCAGAGTCCTCTTGTTTAGGAAGCTTTCGCTCTTCTGGGATGTTAAGAGGCAATTGGTTACCGACTCTTCGGAGCAGTCTGTCAGTTCCATCTTCAAGGGTCAAGTCAAAGAAGGCGTGGACTGCCTCACCACCATACGCCGCCTAACGTCCAAAAGAGCTAAAGCCCCAAATACACCGCGGCGGAAGCCTGAAATCTCCCGTTGTTTATTCTTATAATGCCTATTGATATGGTAGCTGACTTTAAAACTATTCCCATACAATTCTGTGTACCTTAAGTTTGTATTATAATGGAAGTGTGTGAGTCTTTTTAACCATTCAGTTAATCTGGCTGAACATAATTTTTTTTACTGTTATGTTACTTGTTCTTCACGACTGTGGATAGTCTGACACATTAATTGAGGAAATAACATGGACTAAACTGAATGTGTTTGAGGACTGGGCGTTGAGGGGAATTTTTACACTTCAGAAAGAGCAAATTACAAAATTACTAAAGTCGTTACGTGGTGAGAAGCGTCATGATTGGCACTCTTCGTATAATGTTGCTGTGGTTATTGGATCAAGAGCGATGGGATATTTAGGTAACACAGCGCGCGAGGGAATGTTGAGTGCAGAAAAATTTTAGCGAGGAAAATTAAAGGACGGGGTAAAACTTAAACGTCGATCGGAGGGAAATATTAAAAGAACTTTTAGATAAGTCAGGAGTGAAGTACCTTAGGGTACGATAAAGTAGCAGGCGTTTTGTAAATTTGTTATATTTTCGATTTTGTTAAAGCAGTGGGATAGGTTGACCAGCTAAGGAAGTATCAAATTTTGGAGGAAGACTCTGCATTGAAGACTTTGTTAGTGTCTGCTTTTTAATGCAAATTTGAGGTTCTGATAAGGGAGAGTATTAAAATTCTGTATTTGGAACGTGACAACGTGCAATTTTGTAGATAAATGAGAAACTTTCTGAGGAACCTGCTACTTCAATCTTCAGGGATGATGAAAGGAGGTTCTTCGCAAAAGTTGGCAGCTCTGTACCAAAGCAAACGGCTTCACTTCGCAGTACACCATGATATTATATTTTGCCTCTGTGTCTCATGTTGTGTTTCATTCGAACTAATGGACTTTATTTCAGAGCTTTTGGCTAAATCTAGCAGAGTGCTTTAGTGGCAGGAAGGGGTGTGTGCACTTCTCACTCAACCCCTCTAACTCCGTACTTGTATGTGAAGATGGACATCAACAAGGCGCAAGTGTGACTGTGATTATCCAGAGGTCACTGAAGCGTGACCGCACGATGATTATGGACTCTGAAATTTCGAAATGGAACGCCTTATATAACTTTAATGTTTCGTCACTACTGTTTCTTTGACATCAGAAAGCACATGACGCTTAATGAAGTGCAGCGTAACCAAGTTGTCACATGACTAGGTCACCACTTGCCTGACCCACTTCCACTTCTGATTTATGTGGGCTGTATAACCAACACCGTCCGTGCTACCTTTTACCCTAATTAGTACAGTGTTTCTGTTTTAACTATTATACTGCTGGGTATAACCTTATATCTGTAGAATGGGTATGCGTAATCAGTATATTAATAAATTCCCGGAAACATAATGGAAACGTTGGTACACAGTGACTTTCTCACTTAGTCCGCCATTATCATGTTGCAGTTAAAATAACGGAATATCCATTGACACTCAAAAGTGGAAACATCTGACAAGTGCCTCCTTTATGGGTGGTTTCCGTAGACTTCGTTGATGGACTGTTCTACGTAATAGCCCTTGGAAGGTCACTTTGCTACTGTAGTGCACTGAATGTGTGTGCTGTGAACTTCGGAACTTCTAAAAGACGTCGTCATAAATCGAGAATAATAATAGTAATAATTCAGTTCAGTTCTTTATTATTAATGTGCTGATACACCAGCTGTAAGTCCAGTTGCCGGAACAGCACGTAAATGTGAGGGAAAATACATCCAGTGACTAACTACGAACACAGACACGCAGAAAAGAGATAACAAGAACAAATTACATCAGGCAACGATGACGATAATGATGATGGTGGTTTAAGCTACCTTTTGTCAGTGGTCTACAGATACTGATGTCCTGTTCGTATATTATTTGAACTGAGATCGCTTTTATTGTGCCGCCTAAATGCAGTTTGAACTTTTATAATAGTGGATGCGGTTTTCTTCGAACGGTACCACGCTGGCTTGACAGAATAAACAGTGTCGCTGTGTGACCTAGAGGCAAATACGTCTCCAGCAAAGGTCGACACAATAACAAGAACTGAGTCGTGTGCTGCTGCAGTGCTCTTTATTGGTGTTATCTGGAGGTGACTGGGATTCTATTTGGTTTCGGGGGAAGCGAATGACAAACCGAGAGACAACTGGACATCCCGACCAATAGAACATTTTTCTGTCTAGACTAATTAGATGTATGTGGCGGGCTTTTATGGCGACAATAATCCACTTTCGTGTTTGGCAGGAATTGTGGGTTTCTTCAAAAACTTTCCGCTTTCCGGGAGAAACCATGTGACAGGAAAATATTGTACAGAAGTGTACAGGGAACACAATTTTATTTTCTTCAGAGATTTTTTTCCAAAGGATTTCGTTGTGCTAGTTGATAAGTTTTATAGTACATGCAAAAGGTAAAGCTGTCCCTTTGGACGACTTGAAGACGTACAGGGGGCGTAGATGTATATTTCCGCGCGTTCTTACCGTCTGCAGTAGATGAAGGTGAGTGGTCAGCTTCAGGCCGCGGCAGCCCCTGCGTCACTTATTAAATTAAGAGGCTGCGTGGAACTCCGAGCTTGTCTGAACGTTTTGGACAAGAGGAAGTAATAAATGTTTATGTTCATTACACTGCATTTTCGGCATAATGTAAGCAGTGTATGCATACGTAAGGTTTGCTACAACAGGCAGAGACGACCTCATGGCTCTGTGTTCATTTCATGCGCTTGATACAAAGAGCACATAAAACTACATATATTGCACTTACATGGCGACGCTATGCCTGGAACGCAGGGAGAATTCCTTCATTCCTCGGCCAAGCTTAGCAGTGCCGTCTGTCATTTATTACTACAAATGAGGCAGTTGTAATTAAACATACGAACCGCTGCCAGTCAATATTCTTTCCTTTAATGGCCAATTCTAGGCGATTAGCTCGGTAGGCAGACACGAGGGCTTTTATTCGGTTTCAAGCATATGTGAAAGACAGAACATTCGGCATTTGTCGCGTCACCGTTATCATTTGTGGTTTCGTGTCACGTCGAAATACTCTGTTCAGTTTGATCTGTTTTCTCATTTTTATTTTTCTTTCCTTTTTTCTCCATATATTTTTCTTTAATTTCCGTATCACTTCTTCGTTCCTCTTCTTCCTACTTTCTCCTTATTTTCTTTGTTCATTTGTTCTTATCGTTTATTTATCTTTCTTTTCGTGATGTAATTTAGCGAGCTAATATTCGTTTAGTTCCTTCTGAGAACAAACCTGTCTTTTGGCCTCTTTTTATTTTCCTTTGTGCCGTATTATAATTGTCTCTTTCCATTCTGCCTTTTACTTCTGCGTTGACACTTCTTTCCAGAAGCTCAGTTGTTACAGCATGTCGGTTTATAAAACGCATGTGCTGTGTCTTTAGGAAACTCGTGTGATGTGTTGAAAGCCAGACATGTTTGTTAGATTCCGCTGGAGGGACTTGCAGCTCTAATTACTTACGCCGCACATATTCCCAGTAGGACAATATTTGTTACAGGCTTTAAATTGTTCAAGGGGACGTTACCTCTCAGGTTAGTGACCTACTTTCAGCCTGCAATTTATGCCGCATTCACTTAAATATTTAAGTAATTGCTCTACCTTCTAACACGCAATTACATTATGAGAACTGGTTTTCATACTACGGTATATGAGACGATCTGAGGTTTCATCCGCAGTTACAGACCTTCCTTCCCAGCCACAGGCTAGTTTTCTCCTGTAAAGAACAAACCGCCTGTAAAAATCACAGTATCTGCTTACTCTAAACAAAATTGCATCTCCATCATGTACCTAAGTCTGTCATATGTTTCGGATACTGAGTCAGAGTTGCTAGCAACCAGGTTGTGGGTCCGGACTCCGGTCGCATCAAGTCGTAAGTGGGTCATCTCCGATTTTGTGTAGTGTTAGGACACTTTGGACGATCAGATAATCTATATAGCGCATGATGTCAGCGTGATCTGTAATGACCCTGCTCTGTACGCTGAATGAGAATTGTCCGTTACAAATTAGCATTGAAGTTGCGAAGGTTAACACATCAATTAACGTTACGTTAGTGTAAAATATGTCATTTATCAACGTGTTTGCTTTTGCTTTGCGGATTAGCTTAAAAGCATTGATTTTGTTTTAGGCAATTTTAGTTTATTATGCTAAAATATTTATAATATATACTCATATTTGTACATTATATAAGTTAGATTATAAAATATTTCTTGTCCACCATTCTGTTTCGGCGTGTAACAGAACGTCTAATAACATACTTGATAGAAATTTGATATTTGTGATTAGAAAGTACGATTTCTTTACGGATACTTCCAAACGATAATCATAATTTTCATCGTCATCATAAGCAGCTGTTATAAATCAGCAGTGTATGCTTTGTTGTCCCCTGACTAGAAGATTTCAGCTAAATTAGCACACTTTCCTTTATCTCTGATTGCGACGCACTTTAACGGCGGGTTACTTTTAGCCTCCTGTCTTAATTTCACACTGGAAGATATCCTGTTTTTGTCTCATTTTAATATTGTCTACTGCCCTCTCACTAACTCTTAGCCAGCAGATCTATATTATGTAATCAGCAGTAGCAACATGGCGGCCATGCCGAATTTCTCAGATCGTAGTGAAGCCGATATCTAATAGAGGGTTCCAGATATATGGGGGTGATGGACCTACGAGGTACATGAAACTGTTGTTTAGACAGTTTCTCTGAAAACGACAAATAACCTAGAAGTTACGAAAAATCGTTACGAAACTTATGATTTAGAGCTAAATTCGAACCGTAGGACCTCGACATGTGAAAGTGTGTATGAAGTTAGGCCGTCAGCATAACATTTCAGATGAATTGCTTTCCGCCGTTTAGCTGTTGTTACCGCAGCAACAGTGACAAAATTGTGTTGTATCTGACACGTTATACGAACATAGTCAAAACCTCTTTATGCTGGTAGGTAGGCCTATTCCATATGCCATAAATGGATCCCGATATATTGTGGTCATTAATTTAGTAGAAAGGGTGCCTCATATGACGCGGTTAACATAATATTTACACGTCAATCGACCCCGTCTTTCATCAGGCGTTTCTTCCGTCGTGATGGTTGACGAAATCGTCACAGTACTGGTTATTAAATTATTACTTTCTTGTAAAAAAGTCTGAAACTCTGTTTTTTTGGGGGGGGGGGAGAATTTTTAAACACTTCTCGTAAAACAAAATATCACGCTTAAATTAGGTTATTCGGTAACTGAATCTTTACTAATTTCGGGATCCCTTCGTAACTGGACTCAAATGTTTAGTTAATTAGCAATTTGCAGAGTTAAGTGTCAAACCGATTTTGAAGATTTTATAAGACGAAATCCGAGACGGGTAATGTACACATTGCTACTCTGTACCTCAGCATCATAAGCAATATTCGACAGAACGTCATGAAAGAAGGAACCACATTTAACTTTAGCTGTTCGGTAACTCTCTAATTACAACAACTTTCTTAAATTTTCGATCATCTGACATTCCAGATAATAACGATATTCAACTATCAACACCTACAACCCAATTTAACAAAATTTTGGTTTTGAGATTTATTAAGCGTAATCCCTTCGATCAGAACTCTAACATCTGGCGCAACTATCATTAGCTGATTGCATCACTCAGTTCAGCCTGCCCTGTGGTACCGAATCCCAGCTGAGAATGTAATAAACGCTCTAATAGACTAGAAATTTATCTTATTTTATGAAATCTGGATGTTCATTACCTTTTCGAAGTATACAACCACTGAATCCTATACTGTAGCAGATAAATTCAGTTCACATCCTCACACAGTGTTTTAATTTTGTGCCGAGCATGGTGAATTGGGCCCGTTCGATCTGGAAAGTGAACCTCGTGGTTAACAGGTGACTGTTTGACCTTAAAGTGCAGTGAAATAGGGCAAATGTCCTTCAGCTGCGTAGACGAAAGTGATTAATGGGAAGCAGATTTAAGTGCCGCTGACTTAGGCAAAGAATGTGGGGTTTAACCAGACATGACACATAGACGTTTGCTGAAAAGTTGTAAAAAATGTTCGGATCGTGTACTTTGAGATGTTTGACAGGAAAAGGTCTACTTTTGTTATTAAAAGGGAACACTGAAACGTTGATCCATTAATTTTGCGTGTGCACGGGGTAGGGGTGTAATGAATGGACTGATATTCAGCAAATGAATGGACCGTTTACATTATAGGATGTAGGCTAAGTCTCCAATGGTTTTCCACTTCGCGGAGCCTGCTAAAATATTCATCACGAACACTTTAATGCAACACCCGTTTTACGGGGAAAAGGGTGGTGCAAAGGACAAACTTGGTGGCGAACCGCAAAATAATGAGTTACCCCCTTACTCCCTCAAACTCCAGCTCAAAGTTCGCTCTAGCCAACCTGCAATAGACTCAACGCCAAACGCAGTGTCAGACTTACCTAGACTGAAAGCAGGAAAACCGCGCACACCATAAATTTAGTGGAATTCTCAGTACTGAGTCAAGAGACAGAAAAATCTGCACTTCTTTGATTGGATAAAATTGAATAAAATTAACGAATCGTGACACAACTGTGAGACCTTTGTATTTGTTGAACTGCAAGAAACAGTCCGGATCTTTGTTCCGTGTTTTTATTTGCAGTATTGAGTGAGACAACAGTAATGAGAAACTGAAGTCGCAAGAAAGTGCACCAGAAAGTGGCGCTGCTTTGCTGTAAACGTGATTTTCCCTGTGTGTAATTTAATTGATACATTCGTGGAATCGGGGACTTGCATGGTTTTGCGTGCAAATTACATCGCGTTGAAGCAGTAACAATGAAGTATCCATGGAGCAGAACAGTTCTTGATAAGACGGAGGCGCGTAAGTAGTCAAACTTCCTTCCATTGATGTAATCCGCAAGTTTATTACCGCCGTCTCCAGAGCCCGCCACAGAACATTAAACGATTAAAACATCTGCTTTACATCCGGGTACCTAGTATGACGGTTTGTAATGCCACATTTCTGTCTTACTTGAATTCCTTCCATCATAATTTTGAGGTAAACATTCCAATAGGCTTTCTGCTCTATTCAGGAAACTGTTGGGTTAAAGTAACGAACAGGTTAGCCATCTACCCTCAGACAAGACGGATGTGCTAGTGCACCTAATGCACATATGGTATGCCTATACGTTTGTACACTGCATATAAATATATTCAAAAATTTAATTCATACCATGGAGTCTTGCCGATCTCAGTGGCCGCGCGGTCGAAGGCGTAGGTATGAGGCCGAGCGCTTGCTAGGATCGTGGGTTCGAATCCCACCGGGGGCATGGATGTTTGTCTCTTGTGAGTGTTTGTGTTGTCAGGTAGAGGTCTCTGCGACGGGCTGATCCCTCGTCCAGAGGAGTCCTACCGACTGTGGTGTGTCTAAATGAGTGTGATCATGGAACCTCAAAAATGAGGAGGCCTAAGCACACAATGGGGCTGTTGAGCCACAAACAATCAAACAAACAATCAAACCAACCAACCAACCAACCAACCAACCAACCAACCAACCAACCAACCAACCAACCAACCAACCAACCAACCAACCAACCAACCAACCAACCAACCAACCGACCGACCGACCGACCAACCGACCAACCGACCGACCGACCGACCAACCGACCGACCGACCGACCGACCAACCGACCGACCGACCGACAGACCGACCCACCGACCAACCAACCAACCGACCAACCGAACAACCGACCAACCGACCAACCGACCAACCAACCAGCCAGGCAGCCAGCCAGCCAGCCAGCCAGCCAGCCAGCCAACCGACCGACCAACCGTATTCTGAGCATCACAATAAACACGTAAATGCATTATGTGGTGAAAGCGCGCAATTTTTAAATGTTAAAAGAGAGCTGCTTCTGAACGTTCACTGAGATGTCTGTGGTTGCGTATTGATTACTGATAAAATGTTACTCGTTTTTGCCACTTTCTGACATTCATTCATCTATCGTAAGTGTTTATGATCCGACACATAATTTTTTAGGCTTACACGGGGGGCGGTTAGTTCCAGTGATGGCAGTCTTGGATTTCTACACCCTGCAGTATTTGGTTTGTTCGGGCGTTTCAGAAGAAAATACTGCCTGTGGGTAGTGCACTTTGCCAAATACACTTGTCGTGGAAACAGAGTGACTCTTATTCACTTGGTTCCTTGTACAATAGAAAATTACTGCCGCATGTGACCTATATATACCTACCAGTCGCAATGCACGGCTGTAGAACATGTCTGCGGGTCAGCAGTTTTAATTGTGTGTAATGACTATGACCGTGACTGTTTAAACAGGTGTAACTTAAGTCTGTGTCCGCCATGACACCTTCAGCCACTAAATAATATTGGCTGGCCTCCATTCTTACACGTATCAGAAGCCGCCGACACTTCCCATTGTATTTTAGAAAAGTAAGTCTTCACGATTGGAGGAAGCGATTGGTATCCTCCAATTCAAATTTTTATTGCTGTTCTCCCAAACATCACGACAATGTCACAAGTGCTGTGTGTAGAGGAGGGGAAGAAGTTCAGAGGTGCAAATTCCAATTTCACGGTACAGCAGGCTGTGTTAGCGCGATGCAGGGACGCTGGGGACAGAGCTGCAGAAATATAGTACAGTCTTATGAAGAGCTTGGAAGAGGTAGGGGTTTTGGAACCGCAGGATCGAAGGTGGTAGGTAGAAGGGCAGAGGGAAGAGGGGGGCTAATCTGAGACATGTTCTCATACTTGTGGTGACAGTTTCATTTTCCTTCCATAAGACATCAACAGAGAAGGCATGCCCAGCTCCTTACTTCTAGTTGTACTTGTGAGCAGATAAAGGAAAATGGAAGGGGGTTGGACTTAATTTACTCCACTAGCAGCCAGGCCGACGTGTGCCGACACTATTACGCAGAGAGAGACTGAACACGACGGTGCAAGGGTCTGTGGTGGGAAGAAGGTAGCTTCTGTTCCGTATGTAAGAAGGTTACACGAAGCATCTGCCAGTGCCACACGGGGAGACCAGTTAATAAGAACTGTATACGAGACGGAATAGCTCAGTGGGTGTAGGGACTAGATAATAGTCTGGACGACAGAGTAAGCGTGGTTTGATTCCCGGCAGCTGAGGTGTTTTCCGAAACGTACAGACCGGTTCTGGGCCAACGCAGTCTACTAAATGTGTAATGAAGGCTATTTATCCGGGAGCAAAACAGCCGGGCCGTGAAGCTAATAACTAATCTTTATCTATTACCGATGTTAAGTATGAATGGAGCTGTAAATCCACTCCTCCAGATGCCTTTATGGACAGGGACAACTTTACTTTTAACAAAAATAATAATATTAAGCGCTGGGTTATATTTCTGTCTTCCATCTTGTAACTTTGTTTCTACCTTAAGGGAAATTAAAGGTGTTAGAAGTGCGTTAATTTAATGATGGCGTGGTGGTGTAACGTTGCTCATTCTGCTCAATGAATTGTTAGAATGCGTACTGTCGGGTAGTAATTTGCATAACTGTACGACTCGGCAGCAATTTTAAGTGCATTAGCTCGCTGCAGTGGGTCTGCAGAGGTTTTGCCACTGCATCATTTACAGCGATACGAGTTGTTTTAGTGTGCAGGACGACAGCTGCTCAGTGCGCTCAGGAGAATATAAGGGAAAGGAGGGAAGGAAGCGGGGGAGAGAGAAAATTGCGTAATGAGGAGCTTCATAATTTTTACTGTCACACCAAAGAAGGCGATCAGATAAAGGAGGATGAGGTGGCGTACATATGAAAGGAATGAAAATGCGTATAGAATTGTAGGCGGGAAACCTGATGGGAAAGGCCATTTTGGAAATATAATGTAGAATGGAGAATAATATTAAAGTGAATCGTAACTATATATGGTGCAAAGATATGGACTCGATTATTCTGGCTAAGCACACAGACGAGTGACGGGCTGTTGTGGGCTCAGTAATGAACGTTAAGGTTAGGAAAGATGCTTGGAGCTTTTTGATCGGTTGAGTAACAGCTTACGAGGAAAGTTTTGCACCATGGAATTAGTTAGTTACTGGAAATGAAACCTGTTGTTGCTGCCGGTGTATTTTGGGTAGATGAAAAGGAGTGTTCGTACCAATGAAAGCGGCGTCATATCCCAGAAGACTGTGATCTTAATCAACAATATTGCGAAAAGCTGAAATCACACAATAGCTTTTTATTATGCAATGCGTCACTTGTACTTTGTAGGGAGCGATAAGGCAGTTCTTGTGTGTGCCTGTGTCCCGTAGCGATTTGCTGTATTGTAGCTTATGCGAACGACATTGTTATCTGAAGCTGCCTGACAGAAAGAAGGGGGGAAAGTACAGATCCCGCTGTTGCCAACAACCTGACATCTGGTGTCTGCTTGCTGTATCTTCAAGGCTGTCTAGCCACTGGAGTGTTTGTGTCGGCCATACGCTGAAAAGCAGGATGAAATTGACACTGTGGTCTTAAGTATTGGCATTATGTACACTGGTAGGTTGTTCAGATGGTGGTAATCTGGGTTGTAACATCTTTGAATCTTGTAAATGGATACCGGCATTTCAAAAGAATATGAATCCTCCATGTTCAGGATTGAAAGGTTAGGTTCAAGTTGACAGAATAAGTAGGTTGGATTTGGTTGGCTGTAGGTATAAGAAGTGTGTTTCTTCGAAATATCGGTATCCATCTACCAGACTACACGGTATCATAACCCAGAAGACCTCAGCCTGAAACGTACCCCCCTTGGAAACCTGTGAACGTGTGCGGTAAGTTGTTACCATTTTTCGAAAGAATGCACTGACTCCTTATTTAGGGCATTTTTTAAACATGGTGTTGGAGGCAGTGTTTTCTTCCTAGAAGATGGTAAACACATACAATAGTACGTGGTGTCAGAACAGCAGTATAAATTTCACCACCGTGAAAACCTCAAATCTCATACGGGATAAAAATGTTTTAAACGCACCAGCTCCTGTCCAGAGTAAAATTGATGACAGGAAGGAAGCGGAGAAATAGCGTGTGGGAAAGCTAGAGTGCGCTCAGGAAAGCCTCCTTCGAGTCCATTTGCTCCACTTTAAATTTTCCACGGCAAACTGGAGTCTGCACCTGTGAGCGTAACGGGCTTTAGAAGAAAAGTCCGTCGAACAGGAATATTACCGAACACAGAGGGGGCGATTGAAAGCAGCTGCAGCATGCAGCACATTATACAAAGTAAACGTGCGACATAAGAAAAGAGTAGTACTGCTGCGTCTTGACGCCTTACACTGAAACTTCAAGAACATAGGCCTGAGGGCATTTGTAACTTCCGGTGTCGGTGCACCTATCGGAGTAAGAGTCGCAATCATATCACGAAAGGGTGTTATAGGTCGAACATTGTAATGGAAGACTTCGTGTTGCTGGCCATGTGGCGCATTTATCGTACTGTCACATTACATATAGCGTTTGTTTTGGGCATTGTACACAGTTTTGAGTTTGTTTCAAACACAGCGCCTCGAAACGTGGATCTGTGCGTAAAAGTTCCTTCTCAGTGAGATCTGTAGGTGAATGAAGCTGTTTCTTTCTGCGAGATGGTGGCTGAAACATGTACATTTTCCGAAACATGGATTTTGAAAGAAAATGAAAAAGATGTGCTGTGTGTAAATTATTATGTTGTTTGTTGCAACACACTATCGTAAGAACACTGGGGCTTACTGCACGGTGACATTATCCCTTTAAGTCGACCTTATTCTTCTGTTTTTGACATTCCTGTGCAGGTGCTCTAAGGCATAAATTCCGTTGAGTATAAACGCAGACACTTTTAACTATATTGTATCTTGCATGATACACTTAAATCTTTCAAATTACTAGTGTTACATTTATATGCAAAAGCAACTGTCAGATCAGCGGTGTTAGTGTGAGAGTGTTGATACTGTATCAGGGTAACAGCACCGTGTAGGTGTTATTGTGTTTGTGGGCGAGGGCAGTGTTCGACAAGAGCATGTGATTGTGCAGCTGGTAATCTACTTTATCGTCATCACCATCATCTTGTTTGGGCGCATGAAACATTCCTCTTTCTGCTAAGGCTTCTCATTCGTGTGTGGCGGAAGGCCTAGTTGGTGTTCTCTTATAATCCGGTATTTACAGATTTTTGAAACGCGTAGATCTCTGTTCTTTCTGTTTTATTTCTTTCTTAATTCCTGATCTTACACATTCCTGGTCTTGATCCTTTAATTTGCGTTCATCAAGTGTTTTCTTTGTCTTTATTTTTTAACATCCACGCTATACTCGTATCTAGATAAAATATTAATAATGGAATTTGTGTTGTCTTGTGGAATTTTAGTTGCGTTTCTTAACTTGTTTATCCTTACGTTGCGGTGTATGTGTTGGAATCTGTGAACGTTCGCATTTACATCATCACCATCACAATTTTGATTATTTTGTATTTTACTCGAGTCTGTAACTTGAAACAGCTGTCTAGAATCTGAGCTGCCGCGGCGTTTGTGTTGGCTCTTGGTGGACATTTTTTCAATTACGCAGTTCCTACAGATTTCACAGACGTACTTGCCCTTCTAACTTAAAATGGTTCTGCTGTCTGAACCTTTGTTCCCTGTTTCGGAAAATAAAGCAATTGAAGTTCGGAAATAATGTGCCAGCTTGGGCCATGTAAGAGCCGAGCCTCTTCTCATAATATCTACCTAAGTTAAACAACTGGATTCTTATACTTTATACAGAGTGTTCCTATAGCGGGACTCTCCACTGCAGAGTGGGTAGCATCGTCGGTTTCCATTCAGCGACAATATCCACTCTTAAGGCTCGTAGACCCGCGTTAAAAGATCACACTGGCTGAGACAGCCTTAATTTTAGAAGTTCATTTGTATAAACCCTCTCCCTTCAGTGCTTGTAGTTGACGTTTGGTGCCGGGGAATTGGTCTCAGGTTGAATATTACGTTGCTGTCGAGACAAGCCCATCAAATGCAGGCTAACGGCCACAACTCTCCTACAGGAGAGACAAAGGAATGAGAGGAAAAAGAATTTTTGGACCAACTAAGATTTCAAAATCGATTACTTTGGTTCGCCAGTTTGGCAACCCTGAACGGCACCAGATACTGTTTCCACACCTTGCCGCCCATTCCAGTTTCTCGCCACATCTATTTTCTGCCCCTTTTTAAATCTCTTCTGTGCACAGTGAGGTGAGAAGAACGGCGCCTAAAACCCTCTGACCGAGACTAGGAAGCTGGCCAATGAATGAGAAGGAATGCTGAGAAAGACGGGGTATCAGCCGTAAAAAAGCGTTGAAACCCTGTAAAATCTAAGCTGCTTGATGACTTGAAGTCAGAATTTAGGCGTCAAGAATTACTCGTATTTCGAATAAAATATGTTTAATTATGTTTACTGCTGTGTGAAGACAGTTTCGAAATGTTGAGTTGTTGATTTTAAGATATGAAATCCAAATTCTGTCGCTGCCGTCCTGGTACTGGGCTGCTCCGTCGCTGAAAATTTGATTATTCTGTGTTCATTATATATTGCAGTTTGATGCCTGGCTCAAGTTAATTTATTGAAATTTATAAATAATGCCTTTACTTCAGCACCACAGAAGGGGGTGCGGGAGGAATGGAAATGTAATTCCACGCATTGTTAAATTTGATACTAGTTGGAAATTACTGGTCGGTTTAAATCTCTGGTAGCTTTACCTGCAGTGGGCGTTGGACTGCAGGATGGTTGGACATCCTGCTCAGTCTGGAGGCGGACAAAGAACATTCCATGTCCCTGCTGGCAATCGACCGCTGGTTCTGTAGCCCGTAGCCAGTTACTATTTTATATACTAACTTTAGGTTTGTCGCGTTTTATTAACTTCTCATGCAGTTGCAGGCTTGAAGTTTGCTGTCATTTTACGCTTCCACGAAGACAGATTTTCAGTCCCAGTTCCAACCTCCCGATAAAGGACTGTCCACTAGCGGTATGTCCGCAACAACTTACTTGACACATTTAAAGTAGCCTTCCGTATGTCAAATCTGTTTCCTGTGCCAATATTTATAGGACGCAGACAGGGAATATAAGAACTGTGATTAGTACGTATTACGGAAAACCCGTTGGAGTTGTATTTACCGTCATCAATTTTACCGCTGTAGTTTGAGTTATGAAAGAGTAATAAAAACACCCAATAAAACTCTTCCGTTACAGTAGGCCTACATCTCGTAAAATCATTTAGTGTATTTATATTTAAACATCTGAAGGGTTTCGATACTAGTGTATCGACCTACATGGTGTGTTATGCTTCAAAGGAACACTAAAGAAAGCTGCACATTACAATTCGGATTATATAAAGTGTTTAATATTCAGACAAAATTTAAACTAAATGAATCTAAAGGAAATAACGGTGATGGCTATGAACACGGATTTAGTAATTGCACTTTAACTTAAAGACTTTAAAGGCACGAATTATCGTGCGCTTCACTGGCGATAGCCCACGCGCTGTCAGTTGACACCCAAGCAAAGAGGCAGGCGGCAGGTATGTTAACTTCTTTTCCAGATGAACTCGCAGCAGCTGGCTCTAATTTTTTTTTTTTACTGGAAACTACTTTCGCGACAGAAGTGTAAGCTGTGCTGCTTGCTAGTAGTTGACAGCAAGGAGAAGAATGAAGAATTTGGGGAAACGGAAATTTATCTACGTTATACAGAGTGATTCATATAGAATAGAACGCCCGGGCAGTTGACGCCTATAAATTTGTAACGTGTGCACGGAATTATATGAAACCAAGGTGATATATGTTGAACTGGATGACTTTATATCATGTTTTGAAGCAACTTCCTTCCGCTTCCGATCATTCGTTCAAGAACTGCAAACAGAAAAGACCCGGGCGTTCTATCTGAATCACTCTTTATATAAGATTAAGGTATAAAGTTAGGTTACAAGTAGATAAGAGAACACTGTACAAGGGAGTAATTGCTTTTCCCTGCAAGAAGTACACGTAATACACAAACTGTGTGAGCAAAATCCAGACATTTTAGTATTAAAAATTACAGTATATATACTAACCACTAACCTTGAAAAGGATAATAGTGACTCTTACGCTGTGTACCATATCGCCCAACATCACTGGTGGTGCTGAACTTAATTAATTTAAGGCTGAAGTTACTTTCCCGTGTATGCAGAGTCGAATTACAGTCACTTAATGGCACTGATGAGTCCGCAACCCCCCGCCCCACACCCCAAACAACTTAAGTATCGTCCCCAGAGCTGACCAGACTGCGGGCTGTAAGATAGGGGCTTTCTATCCCGGCAGGGAAGGATGTTTTTTCTTCTCCAGAGAAGTCTAGAACCGGCACTGGGGCCCATTCGTCCTCCTTTGCAGTGACTACAGTGGTTCTTTCCTGGAGGCAAAGCGACCGGAGCGTGATGTTGACCACTCATCTGTATCTAGTGCCGAGGTCAAGAATAGGTGGAGCTATGCCTCTGCTCTTCTATATGAGTTCGTGCCGTCGAGAGGGACAGTGTTACATTTTTTCCCACTTCCACTGGATACCTACCGCGTTTTGTTAAAAATGCAGTGAAAATGCAGTAGTGCCAACGGAATGCATGTCAGTCATTTATTAAACTGTTTCTTTGCTGTTTATTTATGCGGAGAGGTTTAAGATTATAATCTTATAATATAACGTAAATTGGTTTGGCCAGCGGATGCACTGTTTCTGTGTTTCAGGCGTGTTCGAAAAATTCCGAAAAGCGACTACTAGCTTCGTCACGCCTGTCTGTCTGCCTGTCTGCCTGTCTGCCTGCCTGCCTGCCTGCCTGCCTGTCTGTCTGCCTGCCTGCCTGTCTGTCCGTCCGTCCGTCCGCATGGAACAACTCGGTCAGAAACGGACAGGCCACAGATGACAATATAATATGGCGCATGCGCTTTGCGTGCTGGATAAATAAGGCTACAGACACACACTCGGAATACGTATGTAATACTTTTTACTTTTCCACTGCATCAATGGTTTCGCGAACGCGCCTTGATTTTACGTTTATATGTGTATTGCCTGTCGTATAATTTCATATTTTTTACATTGTTCAAATTTGTTATTGGTATTACTTCTATTCGTAGCTACAACAAACAGTCGATATTAGTTATGTATGTGTGTAGAGAGCAGTATTATATATCCGCACTGATAAGCATGAGCGTTGTATAAACAATGGATATTACGGCCTTTGGGGTATAAAGTCGTGTGGTCATCTTTGATGGCGACACAGCTTGCTGCCAGACGCTTGTAGCCGGCTACCGTGCTACATAAGGTTACATTCCAGAAGGCACTAAACTTCATAGTCACCGCTGCGATAACCCCAGATGTCAGTGTATAAAGAAGTGGGCGGGTGGCATATTCGTATTTTCTGAAAACTTTCGGTCATCACTTGCTTTCACGTTGTGTCCAGCAGGCTGAAATTTCATAACCCGTAACAAATGCTGTCCTGTTGTCAACGGGCTATACAGTTGTTTTTCCGACTGAGGAACCGTTTCAGCTTCCCGTAGTACATTGATAATACCACGTAATTAGACAGTCAGCTGATCCATGACTCTATTGTGTATCTTTTGTGGGTATTGTTGGGGGTTACATAATACGAGGGCGCATGTGGCGGCGAAATAATGACCAGGGGCTATCAGTTAATCGCATTAACAATATGTACAGCAAACATACAGTCACAATATCTGATATGTTTTGAATTAGACTTAATAGGATTAATGGGGATTTTTCTATTTTATGGGTTTTGCGATAGTGCTAATATGAAAATTAGAATGTGTAGCTTAAATTCAAAATGACTGCGATGGTTTTGTTGAGGTATAGGTCGAAATCATAGACCTTACCTAATTAAACAGTATTTGTTAGAGTTATCGCTTCCGGGAGCAGGAATATTGAGAAAAATTTTGGAGGATTTTGGATTTGGAGTCATGATGTTTAGCGAAAATTTCAAGCATGATTTTGGAATCATGTAATCGCAGACAGTACTTTAAACTTGCAGGTCCACGTGTGTGTGATTTTCAGAGGTGCAACATTTTCCATACTAAAATTGCTGACCGTGAAGGGAAGATAACTCCAGCTGGTTGACCGGGGAATTTTTTCGTGCAAGTAAATGTGATAAGAAAATAACTGCTATTAAATACTCCAACTAACTGTGTGTTGGTTTTTAATACAATGATAAGAGAATGCGATTTCGTTGGAATACATTGTGATTAGCTGATAATTGTAATGGCAGAGGTCCCAGTTGCTTGCGCAGCAGCAACATGAGGCGTGCCCCACGTGAGTCTCATGAACTTACTTCTCGATTGGATGGCATTCCTGCTTCTTAAGCGGGAGGTCCGGGGTTCAGACGTGGATGCTAGGCACGGGTATCCTGACATGTAGCTTGTGGTTTTCTGCCGTCTGTCCAAACAAATGCCGGAATATTACCTCGAAGTATTTATGTTTATTTATATATTCATTCATTCATAGTGTGTGACGTAAAATGATTTGATGATCGTGAATGATGAGTTGTAAAGAATGTGCAAGGCAGCAGTCGCGGCTTGCGCCGAAATTTGCCTAGAGAGAGACCTGGAGTGACTGTGAACAATGAGGATACTCGGAAGCAAACGGCTGGATGTGACGTCGTTGACATTACGTAAATACCAAGATGACATTATGGCTTGTGAGCGGATGGGAAACTGAAGAAACCTGTGGTTTTAATGTAAATAAATTCGCGCCTAAGCGCTGTATGTAATTCCTCGTTAAAATAGGTCGAATATGTTACACAACATGTCCACGACCTTTCAGGTTTGAAGCTGCACGCCACCGTCTAATGGTGTCACACTCTGCAATAGAATTGTCACGACAGTGAAGCGCCCTGTTGATGTTCTCAGGACGCATAATGCAGAGCGGGCTCAGTTTTGGGGAAATGGTCTTGGAGTAAATATATGACGAATATTGCTGTATGCTTCTGTACCGCGATATATGTAGTAGTCGAGCGGATGTATGGGAATACGCGCTACGTTATCGTGGTCGACGTTGTCCACACTCTGGTGTGTTTTCAACAGTTGCAGCAGCTTCTCCATGCGCCATGAAGTGTAACAACAGCCAATGAAAATGGCTTAACTGCAGCTGTGGAAGGCGAACCGTGGAGAAGCTCGCGATGTGTTGCACGAGAACTGGGACTTTTCAAAACGAGAATCCTCGAAGTATTTCTGGACGAAGGATTGGTTTCACACTGCTACTACCGGAGCGCGCATCTGTTTCCGTATGTTCGTCCTCTACGCCTGTCTTACGTGTAGCCATGAGGCACCCACATTTTATCACTTAATAACTTGCGCCCTTTGACGGTGACGTATATGTCTAAAACTAAATTTCTCACGGCATATACTGTATGACATTTTCGACTTGTTTTTAAACAGGGGATCACCCAATAGAGACGTTTCTTGCGAATTTTTTTACCATGTATTTTATATCGATATTTTATTTATCAATTATATTCAAAGCGACTTTTTATCTTATCTGTGGCACACTAGATATATTAAGGCACGTCATCGTACGCCATTTTGATAAAGATTCCGCTTGATAATGACCACTGGTTGATATAAATATTTTGGAGTATTAAAGTTTCTAGCAACTTGACTTGTGTACAAGAGTTGTGTTTGATGTTATGTATTTTATCAATTCGAACATAAAAATATTGATTATTAGGATTCGCATTCTCCTGCTCTGATTCGTATGAGACGCGCAATATCTATTTTGTGGTTCGGCTGGATTTTTGTACCAGCTCAACCTGGCCGTGTTTCAGGGTAACTTTTGGTTTATTTAACCACGCTCTGCTAACAGTTCTGCCTCCACTCCCCGTTCTTCTAGGATCTGCTTGCAAGGCCTGAAGGGTCTAGTGTCGAGACAAGCTGTGTTGGTTTCTTCACCTGTTAGTAAGTCTACTGATGGTACTACTTACTGTTTACAGTGACACTGATTAGTTTTGCTGCGTTCTCATTAATTAATTACGTCATTAATTAATTTGTTAATCATCGGCGTTAGTGTTCTGATTACGTAAAAAAATAGGACTGTAATATTCTTTGAATTTCCGGAACAAAATAAAAATTATCACCGGATATAATGCTCTGGCTGAAAACTAGCTGGGGGGAAAACAGTAGAAACATTACTTTGTATATTTATATTAGATGCTTTGCATTATAAACTCCGCGTAACGGTCACGCTTTCTAATTTGCGGTTTAACGTTGTTGCAAATGAAAATGCTGAGTAGTCATACTGTGTGCTCCATTGTTTCATTTCCGCGAGAAACGATTCCATTTGTTGACCTTAAATGTGGAGTTTAATGTTACCAATAACCACTTACAATACTAGCCTAATTGCTGCTCTGAATAACATAATCGAACAATGGACTGGATATTTGCTACGAATACCAATGTTGTTATGTGTCTCTAACTTGCAGAAGTGCAATCCATATGTGTGTTTGGTATAATGTAGGTGAACTTCCTGTTATTGTCAGTACCTTGGCCGACGTAACGTTTCGAAATACGTTATGGGTGGAACTGTGACAACGGTTCAGTGTACCTCACTGGAGGTAGACCTGTGATCAAATGCTTCACGTTAAGTTACGATTAGGCTTATGACCGAACGCTTCAGTGTAGTTCACGGTTTGGCCTGTGACCGAAAGCTTCGCGAAACCTCAGGGTGGGTCTATGGCCGGACGCTTCGAGATTACTCGCGGGTAGGTGTATGACCAAAAGATCCAAAATATCAGACGGATAGGTTTATGGACGAGCGCTTCACGATAACTTACAGGTAGACCAGTAACCGAAGGCTTAGGGACATCTCGCAGGTAGACAGACCGTTCACGTGTACGCCTATAACCGAATGTCATGGCCTGGTGCATAGTACTGCAGCGGGAGGTCCTGTTGCCAAATCTCGGCCTAGCGGACGGTTATGCCGACTGGTGATTCACCTTATCTCCTGCACTCCAGGAAAGTGCCGGAGCAGCACTTTAAATGAGGCCACTGCCGCTTCGTTCCTTTCCATTTCAGGAGTCGCTGCCATCCGACATTACGCACCGTGTTGCCAAAGTAGCTTTACCGAGAAGTAAATTGTAACGCCGCTTTGTTGCGAACTTTAATTCGAGTTAAAACCATTTTAAGCTTGTTAAAATGTGTTTCTGCATGCTTCCCTTTCGTTGTCTTGTATTTCAGCAATGTGGGCCTGAATTCCGTTGTTGGAGGCACGTAGTAGTGTTTTGGTACCAACATGTGCCAACTAATAGAATATAGGCCTACTAACTTATCGCATATTCTGTGGTATCACGTAAGATTTTCGAGTTTTTTTTTCAGAAGAAACTTAACTGAAACCTAATAAATAATTTTGCGTTACTGTACTGTTCTAAGCGTTTCAATGTAACAGGTTTCCATTTGTTCAACTCATTGTCAGCTTGGTGCATTTGATTTTTTGGACATGAAACGCATCTGACTTTACTAGCTATGCGTCTCACGACAGCGCACCACCATTTTCCGCAATGTTTGAGGAGCTTCTCAAACCAACCTACATGAGCTATGTCACCGCCCACCGCCGTTTCGGCTGTATCTGACAATGTTACCTTCTTTTTTCCTTACAAATGTCATGCATCAGTGCTTCGAATTTGAATAAATAAGGGAGTACACAAAATACATTAAAAGGGTACCCATATAAACAGTGAAATATTTACGATCGCCGAATGACCTGAAACAGCTTGACGCTCCTCGTATCAGGCCACCCCGTACCGCCTAATTTCAGCTCATAGTTGCGCTGACTTGAACACTGACAGTGTTGATAGATGCCGTTTCCTCATTGCTGAATTTCACTATTTGCCATCATTCAGGTGCACCTTTCGCGAATACGGAATCACGTTTCCCACCGAATACTGAGCCGGTTCTTGTTTCGACACAGCTCACCCTTCGTCGTTACTAGTGTTTCAGCCAGAGTGCGGACTCCGAAACAAGTGGCCTGAGACTGCACGACGCCAGTCCAGGCACGGTGGACGGCGGACGTGCCGTTGCACAGACAACCGCTAATTAGATCAGTGCTACCTCAGGCCACACTCAGCTAAAACGTCCACCGTACGTTGAGAAAATGTGATGAGGATCACTGATGGGCATGTGGCGCCCACGGTATCTGGTTCGTGTGTTCAAATGTCTGTCTGGTCCTGTCTTTTGTTATCGATATTTCTGTTGTGCAATATTAAACGCCTTACTCTGCGCTGATTTCTGTCTACGAGTAATGATGAATGGCGTGTTTCGAGTGTGTTTGTATCAGATTAATTTTAAGTCAAAAATGTCAGAATGCATACGACACGTTAGTACAAGCACAAGACAAAATATGCTGATGAAAAGTTTCTGAAATTAGTAACGGATACATTGTGGAATCAGTAACATATTAGCTACATTAATAACGGGTTTCTTTTGAAGCTAGTTCCTGGACCAAATATCCGGAAACTTTCCCGCCTTTTCTGCAAGCCGAAGATTTATTGTCGTGTTCGCAACTAAGCATGACTGGATTCTGTGCTGTGATGGATGAGACAATATTTCCTTCAGATCCGGCTCTGTGTGGCCCATCCAGCCTCGTATTCAGTGGGTGCGGGTTTCTTTAACGGCAGTAAAGCCTCCAGGGCGTGAAGTTGAACACACGTCCATCTAGTGCCGTGGTTAAGAATGAGTACAGTTATGGCTCTTCTTCCAGCACATGCCTTCTTGGCGTAGACATGGAGAACTTTACCTTACCTTACCGTCACCAATTTTATATTAATTGTTTAAAGATTTCTGTAATATGTGTACAACGTGCTGTAAGAGTAAGAACATCAATGTCTTTTTCTGTTCCTTACGATTTTCACAAAAAACGGGGGGTTTCTCCTGTGGAGTATTAAGGGGCTGATGTTTGTAATTGGGGTGGAGTGTGTCGAAGATAGAAGTTTTGTGGGGTGTAAAGCCGCGTTGACGTGTCGTAACACTGCATAGAACTTGAATCTTCAACAATACCCCTGTGAGAACTACAAATATCGCAGTACGTGTGTTCTCTGGAAGATAGGGACTGAAGTTTTATAAGTGACTTAGACGAGTGTTGTCATCCTTTCAAGAATTAATGTAGTTAAGGTTCAGGATTTAGTGCTATATGTCTTCCGCATTCGACTCTTCTGTTTATGGCTTGCAACAACAAAGTTTGCTTGCTTACTGTATACCCCTTCTATGGCTGTCCATTGACTTCGTCAGGCGCAGGCCTATGTATTGTTATCATTATGGCATTTGCATTAGCCTCCGTTTGCTGTCACAACCACTGTCAACTACAATAATGGCTACCACATCTGAGAACATTGTTGCGCATAGCGTATAGTTTTACACAACAGGTCAATTTTACACATGCACATCTTTATCTCTTTCATCAAGGTTGTCCTGTCATTGAGAATCTACGCACAAAATCGATAGCTAAAAGTTTCCACAGCGAACGATTTATTTAGCATTTTACACAAACCACAGAAAAGCTGTAGGGCTTTGTTGTTTAACAAACCTTTCAATTATACATATGAATGAACTGGTTAACCGGATAGAAACGGGAGGGAAGATATTAAAAAACATCAACTTTTTCTGACTTCTCTTCATATTTGTTTTTTCCTGTATGAAACTGGGTTTTGGCCAGGGTTTAGGTAGGATCACTGGGGGGGGGGGGGGAAGGGGGGAAGAGGAAGTGAGGCGGGTGGAGTGTGCAGGTCGGGCGACATGACGTGATATACTGCTCTGCTAGTAATTACAGTTGCTGTCCGCATTGTGGAACCATAGTCTAACAGTAGTAGTCTGGACCGGGCGAAACGGTCGCACTGGCGATAATTTCCAATTATTGTCACCAACATATTACATACAGCGGCAAGCTTGGCACGAGGGGTTCGTCTCATTCCCTCTCAACCCTAAACCCTTCACCATTCTGTTACATGGGAATTGGATCCTATCACATATTAACTGGACCACGAATAACGATGTGACAAATTCAAGCAACGTAACCACCTCTCCTGTTGGAACGAGAGCACTGATCTTTTCGGCATATACGCTATATCGCTGCCGTGCGGTACAGATATGTCAGCCTGTGAATCACTGTGTAGTATTGTTTGTCTTTCCCTATCTCCGACGGTTAGGGGAGACTGTAGGAACGGGGGGATATCGAAATTCCAATAGCTGCTGCACTGTTACGTCAGCTGTGCAAATTACAGTATCCCTAAAGGCAGGACGGTTCTACAGTTGAGACAGAGCGGCAGAAAATGTTCTACTTAACGACGCTAACAGTTGCTAAGACCCTATGTCTATGTTTCGGCGATGCAGTAGTGCTTTTGAAAAATAGTTTAATGCGTTATTTTTAAATGGTTACTGATTTTTAATTTTCGGACTTGGATTGTTGGACTGAAAGCGATTTTTATAACCTTAAAGAATGTGCTACCCTATTTGTGGTTAACCCAGACGAAAACTCGTTAGGTAGGGCTGCCTTTCGCGTCCAGACTTTCCAAACCACTCAGCTTTCTTTGTGCAAGCGTGTTTGATGAGTGTCGCATAAATGTGTCAATTCAGCTGCCCCACCAGCCTATGCACGCCTTGTCCTGAACGAACAAAGGAACACGACGTCGGCCTAATGCAATTTGACGGACGTTGATGAAGGCCTGAGGCTCTCATAAATTTATTTGGACGTTGCTTAGCCTGCACTTGGGTCTCTGCTATCCCCAGCGCTGTAGTCACCGTGACAGCTTTGCGACAGCGGTGCCAGTGGAACTTTACCTTTGTGATGACGTCCCACTGTTAGGAACTTGGGATATCAGCGTTATCACTTAATCACTATTTTACTTTGGTTATTTGTTGGACGTGACTGCGTGAGATTAATTTAGGACGAATAAAGTGGGAAAAAGCCGCACGGTGTAAGGCGTTGGCCTGCGGCCGTTCGATTGCTGGGGTTGCGGGTTCGAATCCCACCAGGGGCATGGTTGTCTGTCTCTTGTGAGTGTTGTGTGTTGTCCGGTAGAGGTCTCTGCGTTGGGCTGATGTCTCGTCCAAGGAAGACCTACCGAGTGTGGCGTGTCTGAGTGTGATCACTAAGACTCGACATTGAAGAGGCCTAGGCCCACTAGGGCTGTCGAGCCATTGGAGGAAGGAGATGGGTGAAATATACAGCACGTGTTAATGAGTTGAAAATATTTCCCTGCCGTTCCGCTAATAGCTGCAAGACCCTTCTGACTTAATTGCAACGTTTACGTGGGCTGTCAATGTCTGTTGTAAAGTGTACCTTGAAACACGCCGTTTAGCAATGTGCCTGAATATTTTGGAACAAAGGACTGGAAAATTTGAAGAGAAAAACTGCAATTAGGCGATTAAGTTCTGGATTGGAGGATCATATTGAGGTAAATATCGGAGGGTTTAAACTGGTTTTGAGCTGACTCAGGATCAGGTTAAAGGATTATGTTAAGGTAAAAGTCGAAGAGTTTTAAACTGTCTCTGAACTGACCTAGAGTCAAGTCCATTGGTGGGATTTTGTCAACATTATGATACAAATTTTTAGATTTGGTAAAATAAGGGATTTCCTCACTAGCTGAAAGTCGTAGGCTAAATAAAGGAACACTGCCTCACGTGATACTGTACTGTGTAAGTTGCAACTGTAGCAACGTATCCTCAATGTAACATAGAGGAACTGGCCGTGATATTTTCCTAAAATGGAGGATAGTAGCAAGGTAGATCATAGTGAGACTGCGTGTGAACGTAACCATTATTTGTTAGGCAAAGTCACGTTTTGGGATTCATAAAAGGTCTGTATTTGATTGTTTCTCCATCCAGCCTTCCTTAGGGCAGGTTAAGCAATAGTCATAAGAACGCCCGTTCATCGGAACTTGTTAGAGCAAACCGTCAGTGGTGTGTGTACTTTTATATGGTGAAGTCAGGTACAGGTTGGCAAACGAATAGAATCGAGGATCGAACTGGTGAACGTGTAGGTGAGCGGCCCAGTAGCCACACACCGGCCCAGTAGCTTCTGGAAGAACAGATAGAGAATGTGGATGATTGGTGGTCCACATCCCTTTGTTGGTGAATTAAGACTTACAATCCCCGAATTCGCGTAGGGTTTGACTCTTACGGGCGAGGGCACAGCGGTCTGTTCTTACATCCGAAGCCACTAATATATGTTAAGAGTATTTGTGGGATGTGAAGCCATATGGTTTTGTAAGTGGGTAGCAGAATTTACCCGGAACCTGACAGAAACAATAATCTTAAAATTTATCGCCCGAGCCTCGTCGTATATAAATTTCTTTACTATGACACGTTACGGAGGAAATCGATTAAGTTTTATTGAAGTATTGGACCCACACAAAGTACGGATTAGGCCTGTAGCGTGCCGATGTGGGTCAAAATTACTTTCATCAACGGTTTGTAGTGTAGAGTCCAACGCCAAATTTGGTGTGAATCCCTTCTGTAGTTACAGTGGTGAATGAAGTTGACGGATGGGCAGATACACTTGTTTACTGTGAACACCTTGCCCAAATCATATAAAAGTCTATAGTTCTTTGGCTAGCTTGTAGGATGTGAAACAACAATTCGGAAGGCCGCTGCCCTGGCCATTTCTCTCATCCCTGCTTTTATTATGGGTGTTGTCTAGTGACGCTATCAACTACTAAGATTATATACCTTCAGTGGTGGATGGTTGGATGAGTATGGAGACTTCATGGAACGATATTAACAAGACAAAAGAAGGCATAATGCCAGTTCATCTGTCAAAAATCGTACATGAACTGGCCGCGGATCGAAAACGAGGCTCCGCGGTAAGAGGCCAGCGACCAACCGAGCCGAGGCACAGCCTACTGTGTTTTGATCACTCATTCGTTAAATGTACAATAAAAAAAAGTAATCATTCCATTGAAAATGGTAAAGGAATTTAATTTTTAACGTTTGATTACAGGATACTCGACAGTAGTTATAACAGGAATTACAGGAATCTGTGTTAATTTCAACACATGCATGGCATACCGTGTCATTTGTTGGCTGTACAAAGGGCATGAGCTTTCAGTTCTGTACGGAAAAATGGTATTTGGTTGTCATTAGACATAAATGTGGAAAGGTACCAACTGCTGTATTATTGATTCTGCATTCAATATTAACCTTCTGTGCATCGTTCACAGCAATTTCAACCAGAAACAGGCTCTTTAAGTTGCAACTTGTTTGAACGTGTGATGAGCAGTTACTAATATTCAAATTTAATTATTATTGTGGCTAATGGAACTGTACTTTTCAGTGCATAAAGTGGTGAAATAGAAATGCATGCCTCTAAGTGTCAGTAGTTTCACCTCTTAGGCTAGCTAATTTAATCTAGCAGTTTCTCACTGTTGAATCCACGTGTCTTCACCGGGGTCATTAGTCGTACAGAATCCGTCAAGTTCAGTTCCTTATGTAACATTTCGTAACTTCCTATATGGAAGCACTCGGTTGCGGAAATCTCTGAATTACAGTATATGAACATCAATTGTACACAACAATAATATTACTACAAATTCACTGTGTACGTAATTTCGTTATTAGTTAGTTGTAATAGCATAGATGTTACATACTTCTTGCCGCCAATTTCAGTCTCCAAACAACCTGCTCGAAGCAGGTTTTCCCTGTCGTATTATGATATAGTTCACCTACCGTCGGCGCTGTATAATCTTAGAAACTGACAGCGTCATTAGAAGCAACACTGGCTATAGAATTGTGTGTTAGCCTACATATAAATCTAATCCAAGACTGCCATAGCAAAAGTGGTATTCAACAACAAGGCATTTCCACCGGCAAATTGTATTTAAATTTAAGGAAGAAACTAATGAAATGCTACATTTGGAGCGCAGCTTTTTATGGTGATGAAACTTGGACACTTCGGAAAATAGATTAGAAGTACCTCGCAAGTTGTGGGGTATGGCATTGGAGAAGGATGGAGAATATCCGTTGGACCAGTCATGTGGAAAAGGAAGTATTAACTAGAGTCAAAGAACAAACGAAAATCTTACGTGCAATAAAACAGAGGCACGCTAACTCTAATGGTCACATCTTGTGTAGAAACTGCTTTCTGAAATACATTACTGAAAGAAAGATTGAAGGAAAGAGAAGGCGAGGAAGAAGATATAAGCAGCTACTGAATGACTTTAAGGAAGAGAGAAGGTACTGAAATTTGAAGAAGGACGCACTGGGTCCTACTGTTTAGAGAACTCGCTTTTGACGAGACTATGGAACTGTCGCAGAAGGCTACGCTATGAATATGAATAAATAAATAAATAAGTAAACATAAATATTATTTACGCTGTTGTGCCGATGATGTAAGGATATTAGGCCCTATATGTAATATGAAATTAAACTTTTAATCAGTTTGCATATTAAAAAGTCTCTAAGAAACATTAGCGTTGTCTTATAGCTACTTAGATATTGCAATGCACGAGCATGCATGTGTATGTGTGCGTAAGTCGGGCAAGCTGGTTTTTTGTCTAGAGGCGCTTTTTTCGAACCTCGGTCGGGACTTCGATGGTCCTGGCTAAAGCTTGAATAATTTGTCTGTTTCTCCAGACAAGTGCCTCGTTAGTACCTCAATTTACGTTACAACCACTTCTTTTCCAGTCCATTCTAATTCATTATCCAGCCTCTGATTTTACTGTGTAGCCTGAAATACTAACATCGTTGCATAAGCCTTCAATAAATATATAAATTTATGCGTGGAATCTCAGTGAATATGGTGCTATTGGGAAATATCGTGCAGTTGTTGACCTGTTCTTAGATAAGGTTATTGACGTATAATAGTAGTAAATATAATAGAAGCATTGTCTGAGTTTGTGTTATGTTAGAAAGTTGGACACTGTGGCTTGGCAAGGCGATATAATTTACTGCGGGACACACACACACACACACATACACACACAGGCTATGTACTTGTGTGTATGTTTGTGTTGGGCTATGTATTGTAGCCGGTCTATTGAATTAGTCATAGGACTTAATAGAACTTGCTGACACTCACTACGTGCTGTCATTTACTCTGTTAAATGCTGTTTAGACGTTACGCAATATCGACTTCACAACATTTTATTCTCATTACACCTTTAAATTCCAGTGGTTCTAATTATGCTTACGCCGCGTCTTGTAACCTTTAAAATTACTGGCCTTCGCCCACGCATTGCATTGTGTGTTACGTACAGTAATAACAATAAATACCAGGTATTTCCTTAAACATTATTAACTGATTGGTTTTTGTGGTGGAGACGGAGTTTGTTCTCCTGTGAGGTGCTAACTAGCTCGTTCTGTATAACTTGATGTGAGTTTCAGTCAAAGGACTTGATGGGATAATTAATAACCAACAATTATCACAACAGCTGTAGCGTTTATTGCACGATCTTTTATGCACGACTGACAAAATAAATTAAGACCCTTGAAAGCCATTTTCGCCGTTACGTGTTTCACAATTTTACATTGGTTTCTATTGCCAGTGTCTATATGAGCTATATAAATATATAACGAACATTAAATATAAAGGTATGAAGCCTAGGGATGTACCTGGAGCGGTTAAAATCATACTATTTAGATATTTTGCACGTACTACAAATATTTTACATCATCCGTATCTCGATATCCGGTGTAGCCTGTCATACGCCTATTAAAAATATGGAACAAACGTTGAATAGAAATGTGTGAAACTTGGGTACATAGAAGATTTAGACGGTATTTAAATACTGTACATATTTTAAAAAGGTTTTGTGTAATTCGTACCTCGATATCTAGTGTAATCTGTCGTACGCCTATTAAAAATTTGTCGCACGCCCTATAATTTTGAGTTCTGACTGATAATGACTTAGTGATGTCGAACCGCTTCTGTTCAGTCCCACACAAAAGACGGTGTAGGTTTTGTGATAACTGTCCATTGCTGCTAGTGCTGCACCCGAATGCTGAAGTATGGTGCTGTTAGTTTTAATAACGCTGCATACGTGTTTACCCACAATTATTTTGGACTCAAACTCTGTACCTGCGTTTTTGAGTAGGCACTCTAAGTACGTTTATTGTCAGAAATAATTCTAAACGAATTTTTCATCATTTCGTATGCTAATTATTTTCTTCACGGCTTATAATTTCTTGTGGCATTATTTGTATAGCTACTTTCAGAGTAAACGTCTTAGTTCCTGTCACACCCAGTTGGTGTCAGTCAAGACTGTTCTGTAGCTAAATACTGATGTGACTTCTGGCAGCATAATCCCTATATGCTGTCTTCTGCAGGAAGTGAACTTACGATATTGTTTACGTCCTTCATTATATAAGTTCGTCTAACTTACAGCCATGTTGTTAGGAGCTTCATTCTTGACAGGATTATAAAATGGTTGGAGGGAAATCTGTACTGTAACCACACGCGTTCTTTACTAGAGCGGAATATTTCTTACTTGTAGGAATGGAATGCTTAATAAAATTCTTATTTTGAAGAATATGCAGAGCTACTAATATTACTCGTGTTGAAAAATAAAATATTTTTTTCCGTGTTATTAATTTTTTTTGGTTTATTTACTTGCGCTGGTTTAATTCTCGTGATCGAATGTCGAGGGCTAGTGAATTAAAAGCTTGCTGTGTGTTTCGGAGTTACTGGGTTCAAATTTCGGGCCTGAGACTACATATTCTGACTTAACTTTTTCGTCTTTTCCTCAATTCATCTAGCAAATACCAAAACACAGACGACACCTCTCTTCCACCTCCTTTTCAATTCATTAGTTATTTGCAATATTTCGAAGGCACATACTGTAAGCTACTGATATCGTCTTTAACTAAGCCATAAATAAATGAAATAGTCTAACTTTAGAACTCCTAAATGGCAAATACCATTGTCTTCCTGCGTGACGAATTAAGAGGATATTAAGGAGGGATATTTAGCTTACGGTACTGTTTTTTCCCTCAATTTCTGGCAGAGGAAACTACGAAAGCAACAAAGTACGTTTATCAATATGCCGAGATGCAAATTCTAAGGCCTCTACGTAGAATGCAAGCGAGAAGTGCTGGCAGTTATACTTAGTGTTGGAAGTCCGTTTTATTTCAGAAAGTGTCCAGACAAATGTAGACACCGGTTGAACCAAAGAAAGTCTCACAAACACCTTCTTCTCTCTGCTCATCATTTGGTTTTGAATTTCGTCAGCTCGCTTTTATATTTTGTAAGAAATGTCTTTCTCTTCCCACGGCGCGTAAATTACACATGTAGGGCAGAGTCGTTAAAATGCTGGAACCGTACACTTAGGTTTCGTCCTTAGAAAGCTAGCTACTGGAGAGTAGAGGGACGTTACATTTCTTGGCAGTTCATATAGTTTTAACTTTCTGGCTTTGAAGAACATGTCAATTGTAAGGAGATTTATGTGACACCGGTCAATAGGAAGGCAACAAAGTTTAGGATAGTGGAAGTGAGCTAGGCAAAAAGCCGTTACTTCTTTAACTTAAGACAGATTTGATAGCTGGACAGAGGATGACAATTGATACTTTGACACTGGGGTAAGACATGACTGTTAATGACACAAAACAGCTTACAGGGGATTTTCACTTCGCTTTCTAACGACAGACGCATAGAGTTTTTAGGACATTTACGACATATGTTAGCTAACTGGGGGGACCAATCAGATTTTAGGATTTAACATATTTAAAATCGGGCCTATGGGAATTTGGAGTAGCTGAGTAAGGAGCCAATCAGGTTAGCAGCAATTTTTGAAAGGTTTTTAATTTCAGGAGTTTTAGGCGATGCTTAGTTTGGGGGACGCAGAGGCACTTGCGGTTTGGACTTTGAGAACGGTAGACAAGAAGGCGTTCCGTTTCGAGCTTTTAGTAAATTGTAATTATAAACTCATAAGTATTTGTGCGGAAATTATTTACCAAGTCATACGTTGCATCTGATGTGATTTGTTTTAATGTCGTTCCTTTCTTGCGTTTATAAGAATCTGCATCTATAAAAATAAATACTGCAAGTCTAGGTGCTTTAACCTGCGTATTAATTAATCAAGTGGTAGGTGATGGGGTACTATTGGGTCTTATGAGATGCCACACGAATATTCCCAATGAGAAATGTCTCATGTTCTGTCGACGCAAAAGTGAGCTGTTGCAATACGAATATACATATATATATATGTATAAATTCATATGTATGCTCTTGTGAATTCATTATTATATGCAAGGAGGATTTATCTTTCACCTTGTTTTGTGTTAGTGTGAAACTGTGTCTTACTTTAAGGGAAGGGTGTAGATTGTCAGCGATTGTGACAAAGGAGGCTGCCGAAGAAAACATTTGGGTGTGGAAGAGGATGGCTAAGTAAGAGGAGGCTAAAAAAAATAGCCCAGTAAGGACAGATATAATTTGTACTCATCGACAACTGTTATTGGAATGACAGAACAAGGACGATCATAGTGGGCATGCAGCATGCATATAACAGATGATAAACAAGGTTACCCTATTTTGGGTATTCTGTTAATTATTCTGTATGTGCTTTGAGGTACTGACAGATGCATTAAACCGGCAGTCACTTAAACTGATGTGCACGACAGAGACGCCGAGTGTTCTCTCGGTGATTATTATGACGTTATTTTTGTAACCTCCGGAAGTTCACTCGACAGATTTTTAGGCGGTTTGAAGAAGTCTGTGTAAAAGGCTGCCCAGCGGTCTATACTTGTGCGTTGGCAGTTTGTCAAGCTGACAGTTGTAGCAGTCATTGTTACATTGTGGTTCAGTCAGAGTATGTGTGTGTGTGTGTGTGTGTGTGTGTTGATGTCAAGGCAAGCTTTGTGCCCCAGTTGTCATGTGACCGTCATGTTTGACAATGCGGAACCAAATTAGGGAAAACAACACAGTTAATCCCTTACAGTTTACTGTGCAGAATGCAACGATTTGATGACATAAAGCCGACTCATCACTCATCAGTGCAAATAATTTCCACCCAACGTAATTTCGCTAGTGTCCTGTGATATGTATCTCCGCAGTCATAGAACGACTTGAAAGTGGGACAGTAGCAGGAGGGGGGGGGGGGAATTAGTAATGAGAATCTTCATTATTTCCATTCTCCCCCAGATACAATATTAGTTCAGTTATTAACCGGATGGAGCATGTAAAGCCGATGTGAGGCCCGTGAACGATTCATAGAGTAAAGAGTTTAACCAGCAACCCTAAAGGGATACGACAACCGACATTTGAAACACTTGATGCAGGTGCAAGAGTACTATTAAAGTGGTTCTTAAAACCGCATGGATTGAAATCTACTGCTGGAAGATTTTTTCGAAAATTCTAATGAGTGTTCAGGTTGCGTGAAACACATTGGAATAGTTGAATCGCGCAGCAGCTACTTCCTCTTAATGGAGACTCTAATGCACGGAGTTAGATATTTGTTTATTTCGTTACATCTGTTTGTTTGGTTATGATACGCATCTCCCACGATTTGACATCATACTTAATAAAGTAACAGTTAGGGTTATGTTCCAAGTTCATTGCCAGTTTCCCTTATAAAAATCCGGATTTTCCGCGTGGCACTACATCATTAACGTCTCCAAAGTATACCAAGTCTCATGTTAATGTGCAATGAGAGACAGTTTCGGGATGTAAATAAACACAGAACTGACAACCAAAGTCAATAATCCAGAATTAAGAATGAGTGGAACCATGCCTCCATGTTCCCGCTACTTATGACGTTTTATTTATCAAGAAAGATCTTTTATTTTTAATAAATGACTCGCAGGTATTTGTTTACCTTATGGCCTATCTCAGGCGCCCTGTGTTAACAAGAAATCCTGTCCCCCTGGTTGACAAGCACTGGTCCAACAAGTATTTGTGCACTGCCCGGCAATATCCGTGTACACAGTGAATTAAAACACACAACCTTACGTGTACTTAATATTGTACATGTTCCATGCAGTCTTCTTCCAACAATATACATTTTTATTTTGCCAACTACTGCACATAAGTTGTTATGCTTGTATTGTTTCTCCTAAATATTTTGGCTGTTACTTCCAGCCATTCTCAGGGAGCTAACATCCAACAATCCACGCAGCATTCAGCCAGTTCAGACTGCATGCTGCGTGGATTGTTGGATGTTAGCTCCCTGAGAATGGCTGGAAGTAACAGTCGGAATATTTAGGAGAAACAGTACGAGCGTAGCAAGTTATGTACAGTAGCTGGCATAATAAAAGTGTATGTTGTTGACACAAATTTAAGATCTCAGAGCCTCATATTTGAAGCAAATACTCCATGCGTTCGTAACAGAATGTAATATTACACGTGTGGAATAATTTACCGCATAGATTCAATACGACGGCCTCGCAATATGTAACATGATAAAACAGCGCATCGAACAAAGCAGTCCTCAATGTTATGTGTCAGTAAATTAGTGGAACATGATTTTCCCGTACCCCATGCACAACAACCGGCGTAAAAACAGCCATCAGTTATAATTTAATCTGTAACATCACGTGGCTCTGTGTGACAATTATTGTTATTTATGTGGTGTACAGCGAGATTTATGTGGAATTACGGTACAATGTTTTATATTTAAATTTTGTTTTCGTATTGTTTCCGGCTCTTTGAATTTAATTTTGCGTAGTGCTATGGGGTTCTCCATATTTTCTCCGTAGTCCTTCTGTCAGCTGCATTTAGTCTGGATTTAGGCAATGTACGATGCTGTAAGAAAATTAAATTCAGGGTATTGATAAGAACAGAGATGCGTCTTTGACGAGTATATAGTATTGGTTGCTCAGAAACATGTACTTGATATAGGCATCAGAAAGAAGCGTTTGTGCCTGCATCGGCGTAGCTTGGCTAACAATATTGGGGGGGGGGGGGGACAATATCAACCATGCCTTTATTTTGTTTTCCGTAAAACGCATGTTTTTATTTTTTCTGTTTTTATACCACCAAAATAATCGTTTATAAAATATTTCGTATGTTTATTTACTCCTATTAAAAGCTATTCTTAGGTAGAAAAAGTAATGGAGGGGCATTTGGCCCTCCCCCCTTGTGCCCCTCAAGTTAGGCCTGTGTGTGTCTGCTTGTCTACCTACATAATTAACTGTAAACGTATTTTGCACGTATTGGAGATGTACATAGAAAGTTATTCTGAACAAATTCCCTGTCAGAAGTGTCGTCCGCAGTTGTAGTGTACGGAGGGCGTGCTGGAGTACGTTGACATTCTTATGTCTCGGAAATAAGTAAAGAGAAGCCGCTAATTTCATGTTACGACCACTTTCACCGGTGAGCTTTGAATGGGACTTAAGGCTACGGAGTTCATTAAAATGTTCGCCTGCTGGGGAGTGTACTCCACAGCTAGTTATGCTGTGTAAGACTGCTACTAATGGAGCCTAAGTCACTCTTAAAGGTGATATGGTATATAAGCTTGCACGTCCATTGATATAAGTCTGTTAATCTGTGCGAGATTTGAGGTTATTGCAGCGGCGTTGCTGAGGATGCAGGTATGCTGAGAGTGACGCTGTGTGATTGGAGGAGTGGTTCTCGAAGTCTCGAATGGAATGTGATGTCTTCCTTTTAAAGGGTCAAGCGGTTGAAGAAGAATTTAACCTCTTGGTCCTTGCAGATGAACGCACTACTTTCCTTCGAAACTCTGGGAACCACTCACCCAATGACCCAGCCTCTCATGCCAGGACACCTGTATACTCCATTATATAAATTTTTCGGAGATATTTCTACATTTCGTTTTGTGTTACAGGGCAGGCAAAATTCCCAGATTCTGTAATTCATTGGCGTACTTATAATTATGATTACTCATTTCGTTAAGTTGAATGCGCAAACGTATGAGTCCATGAAACACACTCATTGCAACGTGTTTGTCATACGTAATGGAGGTACAGATTACGTAATTAAATCTGCTTAAAAAGGCATGGCATTTTCGTTGAACTCTGTTTAAAACGGTGGCAGCGTAAGCAGTTCTCCGGAGTTCAGTCAGGTCGAGATAATCGTGCTTCTTGTTAAAGCGAGGGCGGCGGAGTTCGCAGGATTAGACTGTGCACTGTGTATGTAGTACGTTGGGACAGTTGGAGTCATGTTAGTGTGCCGCAGTCAGCCGTGGAGTTCGCAGAGTTAGACTGTGCACTGCGTATGTAGTACGTTGGGACAGTTGGAGTCATGTTAGTGTGCTGCAGTCAGCCGTGGAGTTCGCAGAGTTAGACTGTGCACTGCGTATGTAGTACGCTGGGACAGTTGGAGTCATGTTAGTGTGCCGCAGTCAGCCGTGGAGTTCGCAGAATTAGACTGTGCACTGTGTATGTAGTACGTTGGGACAGTTGGAGTCATGTTAGTGTGCCGCAGTCGGCCGTGGAGTTCGCAGAATTAGACTGTGCGCTGTCTGTGCAGCACGTTGGGACTGTTGGAGACATGCCAGTGTGCCGCAGTCGACCATGAATTTCATAGAATTAGGTTGCAATGTCTGTACAGCAGGTTGGGACCGTTTCAGGTACGTTAGTGTGCCGCAGTCAGCCATGGAGTGGAAGTACAAGTATGTCGCCATTGCCTGTCGCAATGTCTCAGTTAGAGGAAGGGGCGATCATCACTGTCTTTGGCAAGCTACGGAAATAAGTAGCGGAAATTCTTGTGTGCCTCGGCATTCTTTATGGAGATGACACTCGTAAAAGGCTACTGTTTATGACTGATACAACTTTCTTAAACAGTAAAGAACTGCTTAGAGTAAAAGGACAGCAGAGACAGTCCAGCGACGTCAAGGAACGATGAAAATGTGGACAAAGTTGGCAGGTTGTTGACATAAAATTGGCGTGTGAAAACTGAGCAGATGGACGACTAAACTGGCACCTAAAATGGATCGGTTCATGGCACTGTGACAGAAGAAACAATGTAGAGACGGTTGAATTCTGCACGATGACGCTGGAACATTTTTGGTTAAGAGCGAAGTTTCAAGCATCCCAAAGCCTCCATATGCCCCAGATATCTCTCCACGCAGCTTCTAGCACTTCGCAGTCAGCAGGACTGGATTCAGAGTTCATCATTTGTCATCCTTATAAGAAATTCAACAGAATACGACAGCAATTTTTACAGCAAACCCAAAGGAAGAGTTTCTGAAATGATTCTAGCAATCTAAGGTCCGCTGGAAGAAGTGTATGCGCATAAGAGCAGTAATTCGAGAGTGATTATGGTAGCTGTCATAGTTCCTTCTTTTACTACACATTGTGTCTGAGTTGTGGGACAATTTTTGATTCTACCATGTACAGTATATTAGTTTCCTTATTTAATCTCTTGATCAGTGGAAACATGGCCTTGTATTTGTCTCTGGCCATGTGATTTAAACAAATGTCATGCACGAAGGGCTGGTTATTAGTGGGAATCGCTTGAACATATTGCGTGAAAGGGCAATACACCCTTTTAACGAGTGGAACAGCATATTTAATGTTCTTACTGACAGATTATCTTGGAGGCCTTAAAAAAGAACTGTAACTAAAACAGTCTTCGCCCACGTTATCTGTGCAAATGTAAATTTCGTGGCACCAAACATGGAACATATACAGGCCCACAAATTTCCAGTTAGAGTAAGAACGAAAATAATATTTATTTAATTTGTCAAAGGAAACAGTGTTTATTTTATTGGTGGCCAGGAGCTGGATTCTTTCCTTACAGAAATATACGCATACATGATCGAAACTTAAAGGGAAATAATCGATAAATATCATGAACATTCATCCTGTGAAATCCGTGCCTCCGTGTGTCAGGGCTTGACTTGGTACAAAATTAATAACGTAGAGGTTCTCACAGAGATATTGTTGAAGATTAAGCCTTCTGGAATATTACGCCGTGTCGACTGGTAAATAGTTAACGGTGTTTCGAAGGATCCTACTGCCGTTATGTTTAGGGCCAAGCAATAAATTTGTACTGCTTAACCCTGAAGATGAAGGCATTGATCTTCTTCGAAATTTCGGTAACTGGTTAGCAGCTGACACAACGTAACATCCGAGGGGACTTGAATTTTAAAAATTAGGACAGTGTGTAACATTTCATGGACTGAAAATTTCTGCGTTGCATACACAGAAATAAATCCTTGTGTTCACTGTACGAATATATAATGCCTCACAACCTGCCAGCCTCAGTGCTGAATGCAGTTGTTGCTGAACTCCAGGCAAAGGCAGCTTTATCCCTATAGAATGGTATCAAGGCACGGAGGAGAGTAGTTGTACATCTCTACGCATTCCAAACGTCGGCGCTAGATAATGGTGGGCGGTCAACGCCACGTTCCGGCCGCTTAACCCACGGAAATAGGAGCGGTATCCATTGTACAGGAGGCTGGGTGGGCCCCAGGGCCGGGCCGGACGCGTATGAAGAGGAGAACACCTCTTTGTTTCATTTAAGGGTACTCTGAATTTAAAATCTCTCTGTGCGGGGAAGTAGTTGAAATTTAAGGGCCAACCTCTGGGAAGGTAAAGTGATAGTTGGTATGGATAATTATAGAAGAAAACATCAAAAGTTCTGAAGTTGTTTTGCGCCTACGTAAGGAACACGGAGTAAACTTATAAACCACTTTATAAGGGCTTTTTGTTCGGATCTTATACCTGACTGACCCACCACTCTCATTCAAATGCACCGTAGCGTATCACTGAATTTGTTCTGAAAGAGTGCTGTCTTGAACTTACGCCAGAGTTCCCCATCCTATAAAATTGTACGCTTAATTATTGTTATAACAATTTAATTCAGCATTTAATTGGACTGATTATTAGTAACTTCCACAACGTAATAGATGAAAATTGTTAAGGAAAGTTCCTCGCCATCCGAATTTTTTTCCAGAATACTTCATTGGTGGGAGAGTATTTCACAGTTAGAGGACTGCTGCTGCCATTGTTCAGTAGTGCGTGTAACATTGTCCAGTCACTTACGATTCGCAGTACTTCAGGCGTGAAACGTATTTTAAATAATTAAGCCTCGAATTTCATAATGCCATTTAAAATTGTAAGAATTGTAGTTACAGCGCATAACGCTTCCTTCGTGAAGTTTATTTTTTACGTGTAAATTTTGTTCTCCTCTTAAACCTCTTAATACTCAGTCTCAGAAATGTGTCTTGTCTGATGACCTTCTCCTAGCAATCTTTTTACATTTTCATATGCATGGACAGACTTTTACAACAGCATGTATTAACGTAAAGTTATCACACCTGATGAGCAATGATATTAGCAAACATTTCAATTTATTACTCAAATTCAGATAATAACAAAATAACACAGATTACATTTAGCTCAGTGATACGGTACTCTGAAAGCATTCACAGCTCACAAACCTTAATCGAATTAATCTAGTAGCTCTGTTGTGTGCAATATGTCCATTATGTGTAATCAAATATTTGGAAATTAAAGTCATATTGATAAATAATGGACCCAATCCCATTGAATGCATTTATAAATATTGAAATGTTTTGAACGTGCCTTCAAATATTCACTCATATTCTGCAGCTCAGTTTTGTATTCAGTGTACTTAATTATGTATATAAATATATGCGGTCATCTGGTGAAATTCGTGTGCATATAAATAGCTCTGACAAGACGGAATAAAATATTACGTGACATGGTCTGTTGCTTATAATGCACTTGTATGTATGTATGGTGTGTGATTACAAGGGCTTTGATATGAAACTAAGGATTATGTAGTAGGCATTATTGTGTGTAGAACATGACACTTGCAAAAGGAGATTATCTCGATGTTGCTGTTTTCGTAAGTGCGTGTATAAAAATTAAAACAGTATCTGTGCAAACACAACTAAATTCTATTTATTTTATAGAAGTACATATTTCTACTTATCTGAGGTCGTCCTTGGCTTCACAGTTGGTCTTTAAAGCATACTGGGAAGAAACATACATTATGTACTTGCATAATGTATATTTCTGTTGGAAAATTCTGCCACGCATTCTGCCCTGCGTCGTGCGTAGTGAAATATGCCCACTAATGCATGTTAACAAGGGATACAGAAAACGAAAGTTCACATAGGTAGGCTGAGCAAGTAGTCTTTGTTTTAGAGGCTTGTCATGGGGTTTCTAGGCTGTGACTGAAGGCTTACTTGTAACTAAGGAAGTTTGTTAAATCCTCTTTCTCAATAAATAAGATGAAGTCATGTATGAATGCTATCCAAATTGAGAAACGTGTTATAAAGCCGCATGTGAATGTATAGCCCGCGTCGCAGTAGAGCATTTACTGTGGATCGCTTCTGTGTGGTTACATGTCTTCTTATACCGTAAGTACGTGTAAAGTTCCGCTCAGCTTTGGTGCCTTATTCAAGAGATATAGGAATTCTTTCGAGGTTTCTGATCTAACGGTTTGGGTACGCATGCTTTCAGGCGGTGCATAACTGCCTCTTTAGTCTGAAGGCTGACCTCATCTGGTTTCGCTTGTGCCTCTGTTTCTGCCTTCAAAGTGACACGTAGAGGGACTCATTATAAATTTCTGCTTGTCTGAACTCCGTGGTACGTTAGGGATGTGGTAGCCTTTATCTCTGTTGATACACTATGTGGATTCAATGTTCCCTGTTGCCACAGGTTTTCTGAAACGAGAGATTTCTGCTTGTTTGATCTATGGTTTAGGAATGTACAACACTAGTAGTACCAACTTAGTGGTGTCATGTTCACTGGGTTCCATAAGCTAGGATGAGGAATTAATATTTAAAAGGAAGATCTGGAACCAATTTAAAGCATCTTCCTAATGTTCATGAGCCCAAAATTATCTCTAAATGAATAAATAATTAAATAAATGTGTTATCATATTCCATAATTTTTAAACAGTACGATATATTTGAGAATATGCTTTAGAACAAAGTAGAACTGACAACGCACTTTGCTTCCACAGTGACATTTGCGGACATTATTATTATTATTATTATTATTATTATTATTATTATTTCTTAGTATAGCGAGGCCCCGGAAGCAAGTCCCATGGATCGACCTCCTCGACATCTTCCTCTCGTTGTTACACTTCCCCTTCAAGGTACTTCCATATCCCCCTCCTCCACCTAGCCATTCCGTTTACTTGAGTACTGGTATCGATAAATTTCGCTCTGGTTGGTTGACATAGCACACAGGGGCTGCAGGGGAGGCGGAGTGTGACGCCTCGAGCGGCGCTATTTTCCCTTGCATGGAAACATTTCGGTACCCTCAATATAGCTTAGTGTTCAAAACGTACTTGGTTAGAGCCCAACTCGCACTCAAGTAGTCTCCTTCCTTCAGGTTTAGAACCAAAACATTCATTAGCCGCTTCCGTGTTGTGTTAGTTATTGCTGTAAACACGTGTTTTGAACAGGGAAAGGAATCCAGACCCGTCCCAGCTAATTCTAAAATAAGAAAATAATACAGAATATGTCGATAAAACGGCGGGAGTAGAGTCAGTTCTCTAAATGTCGTGTGTGTCGAACGTAAGGTTAGGCACCACAGAAAGTGCTAGTGTCCACTGTATTTTGATATAACATAGGAGATATGAGAGTGCAAGAAAGACAAGTATGCTATAAAAGTGTGGGGATGGTGTGTGTTGAAATAGCCCTGAAGCCACGGCTGAGGTATTGCTCTGTTACAACGAGGGATCCTATACGGCAAGCACCGTGTCCTCGAAGAGGGCAAAATGCATGGTACGGGTCCACATTTTTGTGTTCAGGCCAGGTTTACGTTGGTTTTCCCAGCAGCCAAATATAACTGTTGTTACATGACGTACTAACAGAGAGATAAAATTGTTATTAATGTCCTTTGTTTTCTTCTTTTCATCTGTTGGACCTCGCTTTATTCCTGTCGGTTTTTGTTTTATGTAGAGTAGAAGGGAGGAATTGATGCAGTAAACCACATGCGTTTATTTTGGTTTATTGTTTTAAAGGGTAGTTAGATTTGGAAGAGGTGGTTTGTGTCTACTGACAGTATGTATATTTCTGAAGCATGTACGAAATAGTGGGAGAAAATGAGCATGAAAAGTTTTGCCTTGCACAGGCTTCCCTCGTTTAATTATATTTGTGGGCGTCTCTTTTTCTATGCAGTTTCGCTTTATGATTAAAATAAAGAAGTAGGAAAAATTGTTTCGTAGGCTCCCTAATTTCATTCACTTCTCGAAATTAATAGGTAACAGACGTGGAACGACACGTTCTTTGCTTACAACTCTAAACTGCGGACAGGAATGTCGGACACTAACGGCACGATTCACGTCTGTTCTGTAGACAGACGTACAGATCGAGGACTGCGTTCACGATCTTTAGCCGACGAGACAATCTGAATATTGTTCTCTTGCCTGCTTCAGCGGATTCATAGTGCCATTCTGTTAAACATCAGTTTTCCGAACGTCTGGTCCACGTTATTTAAACAGGCATGTGTGATACACCGGGCTGGAGTACGATAATTTGGGTGTTTGAAGTTACGTGTTTGCGCTGAACAGGTTAGCACCGCAACAGTATTTGACTTCAACAAGAAAGTCAATTCAGGAACCGCTTATCTTGAGGGGCTTTGCATTCTTTCATTCAGTTGCGATGCTTCAAATCATCACCAGTTCTCAGTTCTTACACAGTTCATGGACGTGAAAAGACAGAACGTCATTTATATTCTATTACATTTAGTGTGGATTTCGGTAATTGGTATTTTAAAGTGGTAGTGGCAGGTCCGTGGCAGGTCTTACGTTAGAACGGCTGCCATAGACTCCTAATCAAGCATGAAGTTTTACGATGGCAGTCAGGCCCCTAACAGCCTGACACTTTTATCAGTTCTTAGGGTGTGTGTACTGGTTTGCATTTTTTTGTCTCCCGCATGACAAACACAAACAGAAGCTGTCTAACTGAAGATTGGTATCTGAGCTGTTCTGGGATATTATGCAGCGTCGATTGGTAATCCTTTACCGACGTTTCGGGACAACATATCTCTCCCATTTTCAAGGGCCAGGAAGCCCGAGAAGTCTTCTTGGATTTCTTGACCCTTGAAGATGGGACCGATACGTTGTCCCGAAACGTCGGTAAAGGATTACCACACGACGCTGCGTAATATTCCAGAAGAGCGCAGATCTCATCAGCATCGCGGCGGAAGCCTGAAATCGCGGTCAACTGGAGACTGTTTGACATATGTTCGAGTGTTACTGGTATGATTTAGGCCATTATATTATATATGGTTTATACGTTAGGCTTCAGCAGTTAGCTTTGCCACGGTATTCATGTGGAGTCTTTTAAGTATGAGACTAAAAAGCTAAACACTAGTTTACGGGCTGATACTTCCCGGTTTCGATCTCAGCTGAACACTAGAAACGTTATAAATTTGTCAGTATGACAACTAATAACTTGTAGACGAGAGTAGAGTCAGCTGCCGAAACGTCGTGTGTGTGAAATATATATCACGGACGGTAGACAGTGTCCAGCGTAATGTTGGTGTAGTGAAGGAACCATTGTGACAAAACTTTGTAGCGTAATCGACTGCATTTTTTTGCGATGCGAAATGGCGCCCCTTAATTATGTAAACAAGTAAATATGCCTTACTGTAGAGCGACCTAACGTGTAGGCTGTACCGTGTATTTATTATGAGAGTGCAAAAGAGCGTATGCAAGCTATTTTATCACTGTTCTGAAGAGTGAATTTTCGTTCAACGTGTCTTTCTTTTCCCGACCCCTAAAAGCCGGCTGTGGAGAGACGAGATATGCTATAGCTGTGTTGGCGCTGGGCGCTTGCCATTAGCACAAACAATAGCCCCGCGCCCCCGGCGGGGGGGGGGGCGCCCCCCGTTGCATAATTTCCCCATTTAGTTGTGCAGCGGTGTTTTGCCGTCATCATATAAACCCATTTTCTCTGTGGATTTAACAGAAAAAAGCTCGCACGGTATCATTTACAGCTTAAAAGGGTTACAGGCCTTAAAAGCTAAATGTTTTGACGCATTTTTTATTAAGAGAACTGTACTTCAAGTTGACTTGTCACTTTGTATTAAGTCACAAACACACATCTGCTACTACTAATTGTTGAAAAGCCAAAACCAAGCATTTTAATATGAGGAATACACAGATCAAATAATAATTCGTGTTTAAATTAGGTGTGTTAGCAACTTGTCATATTGCGAAGCAGTGTGAAGTGGGTATTAAGCGTTCGAATAAATATTATAAAACATGGTTCTGTCATCATCACCGTCATCATCCCCACGAGCATCATCATCAAAATAAACACCACCACCACAACCACAACCACCACCACCACCGCCTCCGCCACCACCACCGCCACCGCCACTACCACCGCCTCCGCCACCACCACCGCCTCCGCCATCACCACCGCCTCCGCCACCGCCACCGCCTCCGCTACCACCACCATCACCACCACCACCACCACCACCATCACCATCACCACCACCATCACCACCACCACCACCACCACAACCACCATCACCATCACCACCACCATCACCACCACCACCACCACCACCACCATCACCACCACCACCACCATCACCACCACAACCACCATCACCACCACCATCACCATCACCACCACCATCACCACCACCACCACCACCACCATCACCACCATCACCACCACCACCACCATCACCACCAC
>BLKM01004546.1:630775-682387 GCA_013340265.1 Coptotermes formosanus
CACCACCACCACCACAACCACCATTACCACCACCATTACCACCACCATTGTATCTTCTTCGTTAACATTTTCGTGTAACTCTTTTCCTCTGAAGTATTTGAGGGTTATGTTCTCTGTATGTCACTCGACATATTTCAACCAAATAAGCACAGTATCCATTGTACATTATGCCGCTACGCGTTTCGATGCGTCCGTATCCATCTTCAGGCGAGCTTTCGAAGTTCACTTATTGCAATGCTTTACCACAAATTCTGTGCTTGCTACCAATATTCGCAATAATTACAATTAAAATCAATATTAAAATTTTCGACATTCAAAGCACGTAGCTGCGCGAATCATCTGATGCGTCTGTTGTGTGATGTGGAGCTCATGCTTTTCGCTTTTTTACATCTAATTTTTTTTTATCAAAACTGATCGGATTAAATGTACAGACGCACTAGAATTCAAATATGCACGTTTCCAAATGAATTTTCTTAAGAGCAACTCACGTTAATTGATTTCTTTAATTATTTCTTTAGTTTAGGTGTTTGTTAGTTGTTTTATTCTTTAATTCAATCGTTCGTCATTTCCTTCTGTGCTGACCTTCGTCATTCCTGGAACCTGAAAGTTCAAAATAAACCAAAGTTTCAAACGCAGTAGTGGTAAGCTGTCTGCTGGTTCAGGCCAGTTCTAAAGAGGAGACGCATCAGACATACTTACCTGTGAGTTACGTACTGTAGGTTTCGTTTCAGCGCATTTTATTGGCTTATTTGCTGTAATCAGTATAATATTGTACAATTTGTCATATGTCATACATGCGCTTGAGTGGCCGGCCTTCAATAATTTTAAGCTTTTAAAGCCCAGCGGTAAGTAAATACACCACCTGCTGCAACTTCATCAGAAACTTCGCATTACTGTGCAGTACAGTTAGGTTTCGTATGATGCGCATCGTATATACCGACCATTTCCCTTAATAGTGCCAACCGATTTGTCTTTAAATTGGTCACAGACTCTGTTCTCTGTGAAGTAGGAAGTGAAATTATGTACGTAATTTAGATAAACATTAATCTTCAAACTTACCTTAAAAGCCCGCAGGTTAATGGTTATCGCTACAAAACAAATGTTATTCTGTGAATCGTATACAGTCCCATAGAAAGGCCTTAAATGCTTGTTTGCAATTGGCATTCTTGAATTGTGCCTTATAGCGTAATTAGGCAATCACATAGCCTGAATATTCGTAACGCCAAATTTTTCGAAATGCCGTGCATTTAAGTAATGAACGGAGTGTAAAATTTAAGTAAAATTAATCCTTTTGGTCTGAGCGGAAAGGTGAGATGTCCACAAAGTGTAAGAGTGGGTCACAATTAAATAAAATACTCTCTCTCTCTCTGTCTCAAACGGAGTTTATGCAATGAGCCTAAATATAGGTAATTATTACTTCAATATTATTGAATCTGATTTTAATGTCTATAATGGGTCTTTGTCAATAGTCTGCCATTCTATACAGCTTTTGTACGGTCCAGGCGTAGCCTAGCTAACACAGCTTTGCCACGTGAAGTTGAAGTTATCAAGTAGGTCAAAGATCTTGACGGAATCCACCTGTTCCTTTGTTTACAGAACTCTCTTACCGAATTCTACCATTGAATGTTATAAACAGGAATGACAGGACCAAGCGTTATCCACATTCAGTGCATATGAGGCAGGCTGAGGATTTCAAAGGCGTTTGTTTCTATGATGGCACTGCTTGAACAGTCTGCAGGGAGATTAACTCATACGTGGGATTCGAGGTCACATATGTTCGTTACTAAACTACAGACTGAAGTGTCAAAGCCTTCTGACTATTCGTCAGTAGATACTGCTACATTTGTGTGATGCGTATTACAGTTATCTTAGGTTAACCATAGTGTTCATATTATTCACGCCGTGCATTGTTATTGATCAGCGTACAATAATAAACCAGCAAATGCACTTTTGTTATTTTATTTTGATATCATAAATCCCAACAATTGTAGGTAGATATAACCTGCAATTATTGCGGTATGTGATATCAAAATAAAATAACAAAAGTGCATTTGCTGGTTTAGTACTGTATGATGATTGACCATAATGTTCATGTCGGAGAGGTAGGGGTCCATTCTCTTTAAGTGCCCGGTTCGCATGGTACATAAGTTTCGGCCTTTTCAATTCCTGTGTTTTTCGCCTTCATAAATTTATCGTAATTTTCTTGTGATCAGCTTTCCACGATTTTAATTTGGTGTCTCCTGAACTACCCACACTTCTTTCGGTGATGTGTATCCCCTCACTATTTTTGTGTATGTGTGTGTTTGTATGCAGTATTTTCGCTCCCCAGTGGGGGGGCAAGAGAATTTCTCTTTTCCCACAGCGTCCACGCTGGCTGGGCATTACAAGCTGGCTTTTATCCGGTGGTTAAAACGGACTCTTTCTTTGGGGATACATCGGCTGGAGTGTGAAGCTGGCCACCACCTCCATATAATGCCGAGTATAAGAATGCGTTGAGCTGCACCACGATTTTAATGTAGACTTTACGAGTTAAAGAACTTTATGCGTTTGCCTTATTTTATGTCTGTATATGCTCATGCCACTGAAAAGTTGTTCCTTTACGTAGCCCACCATTTTCATTTAAGTTTGTCGAAATCTTCTTCCCATATTTCGCTTCGCAGTCTATTGCGGCTACTCAGTCAGGGAAGGAATTCAGGAAAACATGCTCACCTACTTAAGCTCCGTTTTCTGCATGTGTTTGCGCTTTTTTTTTGTGTCAGTGAAGTGGGTTTTATTACTTTGTATGAGGTTAGTTGAAATGGGGTTAGGTGCAGGCCAGGTGAATTCACGTTGGCTGAGGTTAAAATGCATGAGGTACGTGGTGTAACGTGTCTGTATGGTGCTTGCGATGGCAGAAACCGGCTAACATGAAAGGCATCAGCGGCAGTTAGCCGGAGCGCAATTAATGACCTGGGCGCTGAGTCAGCTGATATGTTAGAGACTTTCTCTATAAAAGTTCGAGGTTTGAGTAAAGCTGCCAACTGAGATGCAAGAACGTAAGACAATCAGTCTTACTGCATTGTCGAGGAGTACTCGTGTTGCATTTGGCTAAGCCCTGCCGTAGAACTACATGCAAGGAAGCTAATAAAGTGTTTTAGAAGAATTACAAGGATAGTATCAGGTAGTTAAGGTACAGCTGAATCAACCAATATGTCCTTAGAAGGGGGCTGTTTAGGTGACATTTCCTGAAGTCAGACGATTTTTGGATGTCGTATGGAATAAACTGAAAAGTATCCTATAATATGTGTGAAATTTTGCGTTCATTATCTTGACAAACCTAAATTTTCGAAACGAACAGTGAAAATATAAAAGAGGCGTAGTAACCTTACCTGTTTTATCAATTTCAAATATTTCTGCCTTTACAACACCATCACCAAGAAGAAGAAATTGAATCTATGTAGAGTTGGATTTGTCATAAAACCGTAGTTGCTATTAAGCTTTGTGTGTATTATGCCGTCTCCTTTTAAGTATGTTATACGCGATACACGGTGAAAATGAATTATATTAAAAAAGTAGATAGCCCTGTGTTGGTACATAGCATGGCCTGTAAGAGACACATGCGGGAGATAACACGGGACGAAAGGAAGAACAGTTGTGGACCTCATCCAGCACCCTAGAATGGTGCCGTTCAAAATCTCTTCTAGTCACGTTGTGTAATAATGTGTAAGAAACCTGTTCTAGAGTTACAGCTCTTTAGAATTTCCAGCCTGCAAATTTAGAGGTAGTTTGGCCATTCACGGGAGGTGTATTTTGTACAGAATAAATATTCTGCAGGTGGTGTTGTACATGTACTGTAGATATGAAATTCTCACTTTCCTAATTATCAAAAAACTTGAATAATTCACAATCACACACTTTTCACCAACGCGGTCAATATAATAACAGGGCACTTCTAATTACACAACTCCCTGGCTGACCGTTCCCTAGGAGAGGAGCCATGACGCAATTCAAATTAAAATATACGCCAAAGAGACGGTAGGATAGCAGCAGTTCCTTTTATAAATGCCTGTCATGGCAATGGCTTACCGGTCGAGTGAAGCCGGCTGTGATATGCAACACGTTACAGGGCCCACAGCAACATAACTAGGCTGCGAATAAAGAAGAAAATAAATAAATGTCGGCTTGTGAGTTTGGGGCTGTTTGGCGGCTGTTCCTGTGCTGGTTCGCCTTAAAGACTTGATCGTAGAGTTGCGGGTCGAACCGTTCATTTTCCGACTGCTGGAACTGTTCCAGGGGATTACACGGGGGTTTGCTGTCTCCTGTAAAGTGGGCGGAAGAACCGCTACGAAATGCTCTTGGTGCACTGTGTGTGTGTGTGTGTGTGTGTGTGTGTGTGATGTTTGGAAACGGGGTGACAGGTCGGCATGCACAGCTGCTAACCTAGAGGTGAACCTAGGAGTTCTTTGAAGAACTTATCACGAAGTTGCATATACTTGTTGTGCCTGGAAGGAATTACATTATGCCAGTGTTGAAAGCGTATGTTATAGTATCTTCAGAATTAACAAGAGCGCCACTCTTCTTGTACTGCCCTGATGATGAAGAGTGCAGTTCCTCCGAAACGGCGGGAAAATCTGTACCAATGTAAACTACAAGATACCTCGGATATTTATCTTCAAAGGGATAATATGTAAATCTCATGGTTCTATTTCGGCACTCAGAAATTAATGAGACAAGTGATGCTGCATGCAGCTGCCAAATGTTGACTTTGCATAGAGCAAGAAGTGCACACAAATATTCTTGTTCCATCCGTACTGTCAGACCTCATTTGTTAAATTTCAAGAATGGAACTGTTACCCCCCCCCCATGGTGCGACAGCCCCTAGTAGGCCAGGGCCTCCTCATTATCGTGGCTTCACAACCACACTCAGACACACCACCCTCGGTAGGACTCCTGTGGAAGAGTGATCAGCCTGACGCAGCTACCTCTACCTGACAACACACAACACTCGCAACAGACAGGCATCCATGCCCCCGGCGGGATTCGAACCCGCAATCGCAGCAAGCGAGCTTCCGCAGATCCACGCCTTAGCGCAGCCACCGGAATCGGCATTAAAGGAATTATTTGTCCGATTTGTATGTGAACACCCACAGTGATAGTATTTTCGTTACAGACTTTTTGAAACTTCTGTGTTGGGAGTCACCTCATAGTCCAGAGAATTCGGCACACGTCGCAAAATTTAACTTCCTTTTGAGTCGTTTGTCGGTTTTTTTGAAGCCGTTAAGTTACAGCCTTTTCGACACCACAGAAATAAGGACACGCCAACAGCTGAATTTCATCCTAATAATACTTTCTTGAAATGGTGAAATCGTCAACAGAATTGTGTGTGTGATGTCCTGTGAATGCTATTGTGCTTGTAAAATACAATAGAAGTCGCGGTTGTTATGGAAGAGAAATATAAGTAAATTTACGTTTCTTGAATTTCTTTGAGAACAAAAGCTGTTTTATCATGTCTTACTATCCTGTCGCGATATTTACAATCTGCACGTACCATAAAATCTTACTACACACATCATATCCTCATTTTTCAGTCTTTCAGCTAACTAGTAACTTACATTTAGTGCGTAACACTCACTCACTCTGGTGCCAATTTAAGAATGGGTGTAAATATATTTCCGTTCCCCCATACACCGGTATGACGTGTACAGAGAGGACTTTATGTTTGCTGTTATGTGGTGTCGTCAGCAGGTCTCAACTTTGTATAAGCTTTCGTGCATCTGAACTAGAAATATAGATGTTAACATTTTTTTTTCATATTTATTCGCTGGAGTATTTTTTTTCCAGTTTCATAGTGTTTAGTTTCCCTATGGAGTGTGTTGGTTACTGTTTATTTCTGTGTTGATGTGCGGCATGGTTATGCTATGGTTATGTGATATGTGTGAGCACTGTGTGTGACATATTATTCAATACATTACATTAAATGCATATACATACATGTGCAAAGTAAAAATTTTTCCCACTTTAGTGTAACCTAGAGGTATGATAATGAAAGCGATGTTGGCTGCACTGATGTTTATGTGGTAGGGTGTACAAAAGCGTTGGTGTCACTGCAGTGTGTCTGATGATAGCAGAGGATATCTGCTCGATCTAGAGTTCTGCGGACTGCGGAATGTATGTTCTGACCTTCTCTGTTTCAAGCAAAGAACAGGATCAACGATTGTGGGCAAGTGTTCCTTTCTTGGGGTGTGTGATTTTATTACAATTGAAATTAGGAATTTTACAAAAATAATGGCCTCAGTATTGGGCATATTCTTGTGTAAAAGGTAAAGCAGTCCCATTACAGGCCTGGACAGTCCCATTACAGGCCTGGACAGTCCCATTACAAGCCTGGACAGGCCCACTACAGGCCTGGACAGTCCCATTACAGGCATGGACAGTTCCACTACAGGCCTGGACAGTCCCATTACAGGCCTGGACAGGCCCACTGCAGGCCTGGACAGTCCCATTACAGGCCTGGACAGTCCCATTACAAGCCTGGACAGGCCCACTACAGGCCTGGACAGTCCCATTACAGGCCTGGACAGTTCCACTACAGGCCTGGACAGTCCCATTACAGGCCTGGACAGGCCCACTACAGGCCTGGACAGTCCCATTACAGGCCTGGACAGTCCCACTACAGGCCTGGACAGTCCCATTACAGGCCTGGACAGTCCCATTACAGGCCTGGACAGTCCCTTAGGGTTCCAGGAGTTTGAGGCTTCCAGATTTCTAGACAATCGGCACATGAAGGTGGTAAGGTTGTTAGCCCTACGCATCGGCCGCCTTTACCCACCAGGAGATGTTCCTGGGGGGTACTCATTTCTGTTAGAGGCTGAGTCGACTCCAGGGTCATATTGCGACCGAAAGGATTATGTCAATGAAAAATTCCAGTGACACCATCTGGAATCAAACCCGCGACCTTCCGGTTCGTAGCAGAGTGTCTCAACCAACTGCGCCGCCTCGTTTCCTCTTATTCTTGTGCACAAATAATAAATATTTACTGTCGGATGTTGAGAACATTTGTTCACCTTTTCAGTGAGCAGTTAAATGCCATTTTGTCTACTCTGCAGCCCCTTTCATACAGTTTCAGTGCCAACTGCTTGGTGTTCTTAGTAAAGGTCTTTCAAGTTCGTATCAGCTTGCAGCGTACGTTGTAGAAAACGCAATTATTTTTTTCTGCCCACCGTTCGGTATGAGATTTATAATTTTTATGGCAGCAGAAGCAATATGATAGCCTCCAGTTTGCAGCAGTTGCGGAAGAACTGATGATTTGCACGCTCAGTATTTCTACATTCTGCCTGCAGTTTAAAATTTCCAGATATCAGAGGGATTACATGACACGTACAGATATCCTGCTATGTCGGTTTAGCGTAGAGTGACAGCGTCTTCTGAAGCTCCGTTGGCATAAGTGGTGCGATTCGTTTAAGCGTGTAACTGGACCCAAACAATTATTAGTTTAATCAGTAGACCAGTTTGGATAATAATTTAGTATTACTCACTAAAATACGTGGCATGAGAAGCGCTTTCTCGGCATGATTAAAACATTACGCCTTGGAAAATAAGTCAGGATCAGCTGGGGTCTGACGTATTTAGACTGGCACTTATGTACCGACATTTCAGAGGCTCTTGCCGCCTTCATGATGAGAATTGATTATTGTCATATGCCCTGATGATGATGGAGATGACAGGTGGGGCCTGTGACACGTATATATGTACGTACCCGTCTAGACCATGTCACATTATGTAAGAGGGACATCTTCATAGTCACAGCGGTGACAGCATCAAATCTGACTTGTTAAAAGCTCATCTCGGTAAAAAAGAAACCCGAAGTAACACAGAAGTTTTACGTTGGTCGATACCTCTACACAATTTTGACATTTCTGGAGTCATATTTTTCGTGCTTGAAGAGAGAAGTATCATACCACATAAATACTCGTACAGTGGAGAAGTGTTAAGTGGGCTGACCGTGACAACCGGAAACGCCTTTCAGATCCTCTTAACATCCTTCCTTCAGCACTTTGCGGTGTTTTGATTAAGTCTTCTTCTGTTTCCCGCACAGTAAAGGAATTATATGGGGTAAAGCGTCTCGAGCAACGAACTTAAAAATAGAGTTGTATCTCCAACTGCCGTTACATGTTCATGGTGCGGTGCTTCTATAAAAGGACACAGTCAATTTATGTTAAGTAATATCCAAACATTTTTTTACAGCGTGATTCCAAATCCTCCTACTTGTCTGTGACAGGAAAAGTTAGTCGAAATTAGAAATAATTGAAGATGGTAAGTAATATCGATATTTAAATTTTTAGCGTCGTAATAAGGGGGTCGTGTAACGCACGCAACGTAATGATGACATTCGTCTTTGTTTATTCGTGCTGGTGTCCACTGTTACAGAAAGACCAGTAATCCACAGAGACCCGCTACTGCGACCATTACTATTCAGTTTCAAAGCTGCTGTGTAATGGTTGTACCATTGTCTGACACTAAAGGTGTCATGTCTCAAAGTGTTTCTTTTTCAAAGACCCAAATTTCATTCGCGCCTTGTTTAATAAATATAGAGTGTGGTCACTAATTACATCACTGCCGAAATAATTCTATTTAAAAATTTCGACTTTTACAAAGTAGTAACCTCGATGGAACGTATTTCAGCTCGTCTTAATGATCTTTGGTATAAATATATTTTAGACACATCATTTTTAGAAATGGAAAGCGTAGGAAATACTGTTTTATTTGTGGTCCGGATATCTTTCGAAGGCGTGGTAGAAGACGAACTAAGAGAACCATAAGAAAATGCTTTATACTGACCCTGGGAGGACATATTTGCCCATATTGTACTTGAACAAATGAATGCATGAGATTCTCGGTTAGTTTATCAGAAATGTTCCTGGGTCTTTTACAGGATGTGGACTGTGAATTGCGTCCTTTTGTATCATTTGATGCAAAGTGCTAATTATGACTTTATTTTTGGCTCTTATATTGATTTCACGCCGATCCCAGTGGCCGCACAGTCTAAGGCGTAGGTCTGCGGCCGAGCGCTTGCTGGGATCGTGGGTTCGAATCCCATCCGGGGCATGGATGTTCTGGCTGTCGTGAGTGTTTGTGATGTGAGGTAGAGGTCTCTGCGACGGGCCGATCTGTCGTCCAGAGGAGTCCTACCGACTGTGGTGTGTGTCTGAGTGTGATCAAGTGAAAATAAACAACCTCGACACCTACTGTGAGCAGGTACAAGAAGTAAGGACTACGAAACGAAACAAATATTGATTTCACATGAATTTTCATACTGTGCTTTAGCAATTAGTTTACAGTAATCCCCCGATTTACACTCTTCCGAACTTACGTCGTTTACCCCCCACTCAATTTATTAAGCCAAGTGCGTAAATCCGTAAGTACGATGTTGAAGATGTCTTCAGGCTGCTGGAGTCGTCGCATGACCTGGAGCTCTTGAAAAACGCTGTTCCTGTGCTGAATGGGTCAAAACTACACAATAATATATATAAATAGCACTGCAAGCATTAATCTGTATGTTATGCTGAAAGTAATCGCTGTTTAATATCATTCCACTAGACGCTGCTGTGACATTGAAGCATGTACTTGCTTATCTGTCTGTAACATATTCCGCAGTCTCAGCTTTAATATGATAACAATTGTGATGTGGATTGGCTTGATATGTAGTGTTAACAGTACATTTAAAGAACAGCCAATATCGAAATAATGAGCCTATTCTGAATGTAGCATATAACATGATTATATCTCACTGGAGCCAAACACATAGTTTATTGGTTGATTGTCTATCAACAAGAATTGGTTAATGTTAATAGAATATTTAATTGTAACACAGCTACCTTTATTGGATAAAGATATTCTGTTAACAATAAGCAGCATATTTCAGCTCAAGGGGGCCTTCATCGGGTTTTATGTAAGAACATAAATGTGCTTCCTGTAACGTTTTTATATGACGCCTGATGACGCCTCTTTTTGGCCACAACATGTAGCGTACTTTTTAACAGAATTTTGCTATTCAGTAAATACAGTTGTATTTGACGGTGACCTTATTGATTAGTCGGTGGTCCATGTAGTTGCCACAGGGCTTTAAAAGGTTAGTCGGAATTGACGCATTATATATATATATATATATATATATAGATACCTAACCTTCTAAAAAAGTGTGATATTAATTAATGTTAGGCAATTCATGACTTTTGTGTTTTTTGAATAATCAGAGATATGTAAGAAGTCCAGTCAACAGAACTGTATAGTTTTCAGCATATATTGAGTTCAAGTCCGCTATATTTTTCAATCATATATGGTCATTATCAGGCTGGCCACAAGAAAGAGAGTAAGTACATAACTACGTTAACATTGCAATAGTGCAGGTCGTTCATGAAGGAAATTAATTGAATGTTTTGGAAAAAATTTTATGTGTCAGAAAAGCCATAAGAACAATCAAATAAATGACAAATGCACACGAAGTTTCAATGAAGTGTTCGAAACTATATTCAGCATGAACAGTCTAGACAGCGCTACTACTATTCCATTGCCAGCTCGTACCTACTTGCACTCAGTGGTGGATAAGACACGTAACATACAGCTGCCTTCTTGGAACACGCGTTAGTTTTCAATTCGTTATGTGTACGTAAGATGAGAACATTACATCAAGAGTTCGATTAACTAATAATTTTCTAAAATTTTCACATATCTAACAGTCCCCATTATTTTATTACACATGTTTATACATATCACAAAAACTCGCCTATTCAAATGAGGTTAAACCGAGGGAGGACAAGTTATATATAAAATATTGGAAATTTTTTATTTATTTACGTATTATTTAAAATGTTTTGGTTTTTCTAATTCTAACGGTTTTGTATCGTTTGTAGTAATAACCTGAACACGTTGTTTATCCTTTATAATGCAAAGATGAGAAAAATTGGTCCTAGGTAGGCAGCACTACGTTTTAAAAGTCTTATAACTTCAGTGTCCTTCTGTTAGCAATACAGGGAGTTCAGAACAGAAAATCACAATTTATACGTAAAAGCATGCGATAAATTTAACTTCGAGACGAAAAGGACATACAAAACAATAATCATAATATTTGTAAGTTAATACTCTTTTATGAAGCTAAATTACCTTCCATGTTTACTTACTATTTAAGTCGAATATTAATGATTGTACTGACGTTACGTTTCTTACAGCACCATTCTGCACATAAGATTGTACTCCTATCCATGCAGTCAGTTAAGTAAGCCATATCCACAACGCATCTGTACGTTTTAAGCAGACCTTTTTCCATCAACACCACAGGCTGCTTCAACACACACAACGTCTAGAGCAAAGCAAAGGATTTCTGCCGTACATTCCAGCTTTCTTGAGTTTTTAATCCTCTTTTTGTAATTATTATTATTCCACTATTTGGGATAATAACCAAGTTACCAAAATATATTTAGTGCTTGGAAAGGAGAGGCCTCCTACTAAAATACATTTCTTTTTATGAATTTTTAAGACTACCTGATGATGACAATATAAGTCGGCCGAAACATGTTGTAGTAAATACAGTGAATACATGATACTCATAGCGTTGTGTTACTGAGACCTTGTGATCTGTACGTAGCTTTATACAGCGTGTTCTGCCGTTACCAACCTACGATAAAGATCAAGAGAGCGTTGCGGAAACTGATTAAATTGGCTGATGCGGTGACTCTTTTTGACTTGTACTTTCGGGTAGCAGCTGGGACGTGGAGCGTTTTGGCTTATTATTACGTGGTTTTCTTCCGTGGTTGGAATAATAACTTTAACTAGGCGACGAACGGCTTATTTCCGGTTCCAAGTGATTTCTCGTTAAATCATCGTAACATTCACAGCTGTATAAACTGAACTGCTGAAAGCGTTAAATAAATGACAGGTGATGCATATTGGGCCACCTCTCCTTTGATACTGAAATTTGTGTTCTTTTCTTTAGTAATCTGCAGGTAACACGGCAGGATTTTCGTTGCCTGTCGTCGAAGTAAGATACAGTTCCGTTACCCGTGGCTCGCTGTCAAGTCAACGTAACCAACTGAAAATTGAGTTTTTGCGGCAGATGCTCGAGTCTGCTCCAGTAAAAATTAAACTTTCGCCCGGCGTGAGCTTATGAAAGGATAGCCGAAAATCATTTGTTTAGTAGAGCTGTATTCAGGCTCCTTACAAGGGCGAAGCTTTTAAAGTTATGAAAAACCTGTTCAACCCCTTTGAATGTTTAAAGGCCTCCAAAAGCGTGCACACAGACATGTAGGTGTGTCGCCTTACTTGAATGGGTAGAGTTACTCCTATTCACAGCCAATGTAAACTGTACAATAATATGTAAATATTGCACGGATTCTCCGTACCGCATATTGTGATGTAGTGGGTAGTGTTGCCCCTTATTGCGTAGGTTTTTGGGTCTGTTCTCACTCCCTGTAACGGACGACTTGATTTTTTTGTCATTTTGATTTTGCTTAGACCTAGACATGGATAGGATGGCAATATTAAATTGAATATTATGGGGGGGGGGGGGTGGTGGGTTTACTGGCTGAGTTCTTTTCACGAAACGAATAGCCACTCAGCCAAAATTCTGCACCGTTTGTACTACGTTCAACTTCTTTTTCTTGTTAGCTGGACCGTATCCTTAGGCACCCGAATTCTCGTACCCAGCTTGTTAATATGATTTTCAATTCCACTGACGTTTTACAGTGAGAGACGCTGAAAGGGTGGCAACGTGTCATACAAATACATAAAAATGACATCCCGTTTGCTTCTACGTTTTTGCAGGTCGCTCTTGCCTTTACTTTTTCAGACCACGTATTTTGAATGCATCTTTAATACCAACAGTTTTTGTTAAATTCTCCCATCCACTGTATCGTCCTTGACTTTGTCACCCTAATAACAGGCATATTTGGTGAACAGCATAAATTTTGATGTTGCTACATACTCCTCTTACATCCTATTTAATAATAATATAATAACTATTATTTCTTACTTATTCTCGGATGGACTTGGACCGCATATTGCTTGAATCCTTACAGTGCACTAATTATTCAGCTTTCCATTCTCAACCATCCAGTTCATGAGCTGCATTGACAAAATTTTGTGACTTAATTCAGTATCCAGAAGAATATTCTTGTATTTTGTGCTGCTTTGTCTATCAGCATTTTCAGCTCCATTTCTGTTACTGCTGATATATCATGTGCAGAACGTGATACGAAACCACAAGGAGCGACATAACAAATAACAGTCTGCACAGACCCTTCAGTACCGCACCGTATGCACGGAAATATCATAATAACGTGTGTCATGAAACAGCCTCGCCGCCAAGCAACTTTGACACGTGCTGTACTTTACGATATGTGATGTATTTGTTTCATTTTTATACGCTCAGTTTCTGTGGTTTTTCATTTCGTACAAAACATACGAGTACAACCGAAGCGAGGTCCCAATCACATATATCTCTTGTTCTGCTGGACAGCTTGGCCACATCAAGTGGTTCGTTTAAGTGCGTGCCGCGTACACTGCTGTTTGTAGAGTGTGTTAAGCACAGCGCATACTGCAATGTGGACCTATCTTAGAGTGCTGTTGTTAATAACAAGCATACGTGTAATTCTCCTAGGGCTGCTTCGTCCTGTAAATGGGGGCCATATGAGCGTTTGGCACTGTGGGAACTACTTGTCCAACAGTACAGTGTCAAACTCCAAATACTGGAATATTCAAATCACATATCGTTTGCAGATTCTAATTAACACATACAGTAATGAACAAAAGTACGTCAGCACCTAGCAGCAGTCCGTGTCGGAGCGTGACTTATGTTTACTGCCACTGGGGTTGCTCATCTTTGTGATCTTTTACGAATAATGAGACTCGAATTATAGGAGCAAGACTTAAAAATTTTGCGAAGTTGATAACTCTGCACATATTTGTCAGAACACATTGTGACTGACGACGTAAATAAACACGACAGTGAGAAAGCATTTGTAAATTTGTAGGACTGTCATAAATACTGAGCGGTTCAGTGATTAATTTTTTGAGTTACATAATATTTTGTCCTGGAGCCCTGAGCGTTATACAAGTTGTCACTCTATACAAAAGTTAAATAAATGAGTGACACAAGGCACTGTCCTATACTTCCCTCAGTTCTGGAGTAATGTTTGTTATGCTTGTCTTCCATAGAAGCTGACAGTTTATTGCTCTGTTCTCATAAGCATGACATAGCCCGCGATGCTCTACCGGATGATCACAGATACCATAAGACATGGCTAAAATTCCTAGGAACCATCAACCAGTGTATGTAGCAAACGAAAAATACAGTATAATCGTTGTTTTGCAAATGTGTTTTGTATGTATTCAGTGCACAGTAATAAATCAAAATACACACAGTTCTTGAACATGTAGCAACACGAACAGCGGAATGATCGCATCCATCAACAGATACAGAAGAAAGGGTTTTTTTTTTTCAAAGCAACAAAAATATCTAATATCCTACATCGAATGTCATGAAATTCATCATGCGCATTTTCCAGTTTCCACATGGATGCTTTAATTTTCTCTTACGTCTAGGTTCCTAAAACGACTTCAGATCTGCTGAACGACAATTACTGCAGGCTGTGCAGTTGTTACTGTTTTTTACAACAAATATTAGAATTTCAATGAGACCATATAACGAAACTAAAAGTCAGAGGCAAGTCATTTTCCAGAGGACGCCATTCTACAAAAAAGAAAACAAACTAGCTGCTGTAGTCTGTAACTGCGGAAGCAATCCCTACCCAAAATGTTCGTATAAATAACGAAGCAACTGAGAAACTGTAGACAAATCCGGTACTCGCTGCAGTGCGGAAGCAGCGCAGCACCAATCACGTTGTTGGGCCCGAACAAACACCGTCGCCACAGGAACATTGGTTTTTTTCGTTTCAATTGCCTTATTTTTGCCTGATGATCCAAGTGCCCGCGCATTTTAAATCCTGCAATGCTAGTGATTATTTGCACGCTACTGTCATTGTTCTAACCCAGCATTTGTAGCCAACCGCATTACGCGCTGTAGCAATTCTTCCAGTTACGTCATATTCTGATCTCTATACGAAGATAGTTTGGTTGAGGAATCCGGGAAAATAATTTCCTCGGCTGAATAAACACAGATAATTTAGGAACAACGTTGAAAGAGTGTGCGACAGAGAATATGCTGAGTTAACAGTGTTTGTTGGAGTATGGTAGCTTTTGTTTCAGTTTGTTCGTCTTTATATTATTTGACGGTATACATTGCACTCGTACGCGTTAAATTCCTTAAATTACTTATATCTTACTTAAATTTCTTGAAGGTTACTTAAATTACTTGCATGTTCAATAGAATGCTAAGAAACTCTAGGAATATTTGTTTGAAGACGTAGGTGAAATCAACCGTGCGATGCTGGTTTCATTTTTACAGCTTTATTTATAAGCCAATATTAACTACTTGAAATAGTGGATAATAGTGCTTTATTACTTAATTTTTGTAAATGAAGAATCGCGATAAAACAATTTGACGTATGTGTTCTTCATCCTTATGCTTTTAGCAGCAGGACGGTTACGAATTTCACGCTGTTGGACAGGACAGTCGGGAATTATTGTTTTACTGCCAAAAGTTGTAAAGTATTTTGCTTTCATAAACATTTTATGCGAAGGAAACATGAGATACCATTATTTATTATCTTTAGTGAAAGGGGTAAAATGTCACGTAACTTGAACCGAGATCCCGTAATTCTGGAACTCTGGATCTTCAGCCATAATGACTGCCATAAGGTCTCGACGAGCGAAGTAATGTAACTGATTAGAAGTGCAGCGTTTGTGGCACAGCAAATGATTGGAACACGCAGTATATCCCCATTATAGAACTACGATGATGGTAGGATGTTCCTTTAATCGCTTCTGTTCTAAGCAAGAAAGCGATTCTGAAAATTTGTAGACTTAGTTTCTGAACGTCTTTTGTTTATACATACGCACAGACATACAAACACAAACACAAACCTTTACAGTAGCAGATAACACAATGAAAGTCCTGATTGGTGTGTGTGTATAGAAGGAGGTGAACCTGACTGTCTTGAGCCTTAATGTGCAAACATCCTCTTTATTACGTATCTGAACCCACGCGCACAAAACGTCTACACTAGCAGTTACACAACATGAGAGCACGTGACTTTGATGTGTGTACAAGGAGGCGAGCGTGAAAAACTTCGGAACATTCTATGTACATACGTGCACACAAAGGCACAACGCACACGAACACAAACGTTTTCATGGGCAGATACACAAAGTGAGGAGACCTGATTTTGGTGTGTATGTAAGGAAGTTAGGTTCTGTCGTGCAATGCTGGAAGGGGCAAACAAATGTGGGAGCCTGTGTCGCAGGTGATACCTGCCTCCCTTGGGACACAGGCACATAAAAGGAAGACCTCAAGACATTGATTTATACAGCTTTGGCTCTGAGATTGGAGAGACGGCCACAAATCACATATCCGTGTCCGTCCTCCGTCTCTCTGTTTTCTACTACGTTTCTCTCACTTTCTCTCAGTTCAGCTTTTATCTCCCTCCGGGTAACGTTCCGCCTTTTGAATTATCATGTTGTGCCTCATTCTTCGCTGTGTTATAGGAATGGGAAGCTTGCTGTTTTTCAGCAAGAAATAGCTCGTTAATAGAAGGGAGTGCTGAAAACCGTTTGAAGTAGATATTTTAGAGTCTTAAAGTTAAAATAAAGTTATTTAAGATGGAGACATTTATTTCTTGCCTTAGTAATAGACGAATCCTTTGGCTGTGGAATCTAAATTTGCGTGGCTGTTCTAATCTTGGGATGTCGTATTTGTGCCCGGCATTTATTTTGGAAATGGGCGTTTGACAGGGATGCGATAATCTTACTGCTTGGCATAATTTGCAACGAGTCAGGCATTGTCAGTTATCCACAGAACAAGGGAAATGGTCTGACGTCATTGACTCGCATTTCGTCTGTGTCGACGACAGTCGACACCTCTTAAACGTACAACATGGACTGACTGTGCCAAGGGTCAGTCATCAGCTGCCGTGTGTTTGAGATCGTCTTTCTTCTAGGATGCTGTACGTCTTAGGTTGGTAGTTGGTAACTGACGTTTCGGGACAAAATAGGTCCCTTGAAAGTGGGGCCGTTATGGTACCCCGAAACATCAGTAACCAACTGCCAAAGTACGCTGCGCAATATTCCAGAAGAGCAAGGACTTCAGATAGAATGATTATCCTGTCTGAGACGTTACGAAGTTTTATTCAGTCCTTCTAGCTACATCCAAAGGCAGCACATTCCTCGGAAGCTGTAGGCGACGTGGGGCATTGCAGTGAAGAAGGCTGTTATCTGACAGCTTAGCAAATTGCGTTGATTTGGATTGCGGTCTTCTAGTAATGACAGTGCATCTTCCTGTAGGAGGCCACCAACCTTCCGGAGAAGCATGCTACATTCATATTTAGGGTTGCAATGCTAAGAGGGCTGTGCGATGTGCTACCACAGAATTCCGGAGTCTGAATTGCCATAATCGTGAAGATATGAAATCACTACATTCCGCGTTCGACGTATTCCATAGAGAACACTAGGTCTGAAAGTAATCATATTGTAGTTTTGGTCGAGTGTCGGAGTTAAAAATATGATCACACATGATTTAATTTTGCGATATTTCAAGAGGAATTAGAGAATTAAACAGCACGCCTGCATGTGTCTGTTTTGACTTCCCGCCTAATGGATGAGGTGAACAAGTTGCCTAAGGAGCACGGCGACCTGTGCAGAGCAAAGTCGTATTCCAAACGTGCTGTTTCTTAAGACGACTCATAAGTTCGACTGTTGGCTTTTACTTTTTCTGTGATTAAAAAGACGTTTCGTGAGTTGGTTACGCTTTCGTAATAAGTTAAAAAAACCATGATGAAACCTGCTGTTCGAAGCTCATCTCGATCCTTGAACAATGCCAGTGTTGATATGAATGTACGAACGCATTTCTGTATTTGGCTTGATGTCTGAAGCAAAACTAACTTACGAAGCGACGCGTATTTTTTTAAAAACGTCAAGTTTGGGAAAGTTAAATGTGTGTGTCAACTTACTAATGCGTCATCGTCACGGGCTTCTAGAATTTCTTGTCGTCAAGCAAGTACTGTAATGTAACTGTCTTTCTAGAAACCGGCGTTAATGTGCACAGGGGCACGTGGAACACACAAATGAGATAATCGAGAGATGAGACATAATGGTATGCCTCAGAGGTGCACTGACGTACGGCTTGAAGTGTTAACTTCATACGGGAATAGTATGAAGGCGTAATTAGATTGAAACAAGAGAATTAGAAGGTATTCATAGGCAAGGTAATTGGCTTAATGCAACGTATGTGTTGAAGATTAAAATGTTTGGGATACGACGGGACATGGCGCTGTGTCTTTGGGTGAGTGTTCCCGATGTTTCGAAGGCTCCTGGTGTCTTCGTGTTCAAGGGTCATTCAGGCAATTCTTGTGGACTGCTTTAATCTTGAAGGTGGTAACATCACGGTCCTTCGAAACGTCGGGAGTTACTTGCTGAACGACAGAGCGTCACATTACAGAAGACTTGAGTCCTCAGCCGTACCTCTGTGAGAAATTGAAATCTCAAAATTTTGGTTTTACTTTCAATCCTTCACAAAACGTTTATTAAATTTGTTGCCATTAGAATTATCGAAGCATGACTGTGTGCTTTAAACGTACTTTTGTGTATACTCCATGTAATTTCAGAATAATGGACATTGATATCATTCACATTAGTTTTCCATTAACGTGTTTACAAACTGATGGAAGATGTACACAACAGGTCCCATTAACGCGCAGGAATTGCACTATATTGGGAATGGTCACATCTGAATTCATAAGGGTTTAATATGGATTTGAAAACAGTCCCTCTATTATACGATGTCAGTAATGTGCTATTTTGTCGCTATTTGTAGCTGTTAAAGGTACAGTGGTAAGTAAAGTGATTCATTTTGTAACATTTAAGTCTGTCCTTTTGCCCAACATATTTTACTTAAACGTTTCTTATGATTTTTCCATAATAAGCATTAACTGATTTGCTTTTTATATAGTGGAGATGGAGTGTGTTTACTGCACCGTATAGAGTTTAGAGTACTTACAGTTTCTAAATGCTTAATGTGCATTCTAGGTTTGCTTTCGCACTGAAGAGTTTGTTTTTATTGGAGTAGATATAAAACTCTTTCAGAGTAGTTCATATTGCAGAAATAGCCATATTAAAGTACACCTCTTACTTGTCGCTTCAAAGTTAATAGAAACCCATTTGGAACTTCTTCTTTTTGTCATGAAAGTTTTGTGGACCTGTCTTGGAAGAAGCGTACAAGCGCGTAAAAGTTACCCATGCTTTTGTTGATGTAAATTACCCCCAAATATCCATCACATGCTACTTCATGACATACATGAATATAATTCTGTAGGGAAGTTGTGTGATTTATCACTGTGAAAGAGGCATTATGTGACAACAACCTGGCCCGTGTCACACTGTTATGACGTTTTCTTATTGTACTGTACAAATAGGCCTATTATATATATATATATATATGTATATGTATGTATGTGTGTGTGTGTGTGTGTGTGTGTGTGTGTGTGGCAACTTAGGTATCTACTTAGTCTTAAAATTGTGTAATGCCGCGTTTCGATATGAATTTTCAATTTTCATATTTCAACATGTGCTTTCGTTCATAATACAAACATAACGTTTGTTTTGTGTTATTGAAGGAACATTTTTCTATATTTTCTTAAAGTACGCTACGGTCACTTTTTATCAATCTTAAATTTATGTTTATGGTACTGCAGTGTTAGTATGAATGGCTCAAGCCAAAAACTTGTGTTGAGAGCTGTAGAAATTAAAGTTTCAAAACTTCTTCTAACACGTACCTGGAAGTTGAATACATTCAATCAAACCTTTTTAAGTATTGTGTATTTTTGCGGAGGAACGCGATAAATGTTTAAAGATCCGAGGTCTGCATTCCTGACAAGAATGTTGCTTTGGAACCCAACTTTACTCAGGGACGTGCTGATCGTACTATTGTGTGACAGGAATCCTTTAATAGTAGCGATGGTTTTATGGTTTGACGAAAGGAATTCAGTAATTGTAAGGAAGTATTTGCGGGAATATGATAAGAATTTAGAAGCAGGGTGAATGAGTGTGCAGTTTGATGAAAAGACAGAGGAAGGAAAGAATGATTGCACTGTTGGACGAATGGAAGAAAAATGGAAAGGGATTATAAGTACGGACAGACGGAGGTAAAGAAAGCTGGAATAAGTAGTTGAAATAAGGAGTTGATGAAAGACCGAATTCTTGAAGCAGTTAATAAATTAAAGGTGTAAGGGAAGACGAAAAGGAACATACTTTATCTGTGAATCCAAATGATCGTCACGAAGTACTTAGAGGACTTCCGGTTTGGGCAGTCCCGCTTCTCGTGCAGTATCGCTAGAGATTCGCACGGCTGTCGCTTCGGAGCAGCAGTTGTGGCGTCATTAGTGACCTGCGCCTATTGGTTCCGTCGGCGACCTGAATTCACAAATGTTGTAGGTGTTAAATTTCGTGTGTGAAGGAGGCACTGCTCTAGACGTCGAAAGACATATGTATCTGCGTGACATCGGCCAGTCAACTTAGTGCCAAAAATTCTAAATCAGTACCAGCTCGACTATGACAGGCACTTAGGCTGAGAAGCATGTTGCGGTGCTGACAGTGTGTATATTCTACGATTAGTCTATCACAACTGAGTCCTGTAGTGCACTGTGTTTCTTGATTACACCTAACAACGCGTTTTATCGCCGTGACAAATAACAAGGATGTGGAGTTTCATACCGCATTTGACGACTATGTTTGTGTAGAAAACTAAACGTGTGAGGTTATGTGTGTAAGATTTCGGATATCTCTCAACAAGGAATCACGGTGTTGAGAGTTTTGTGCGAATTTCTTTTCAGCCCGTGTGCAGTAAGTTGAATGTACACTTATTGCTATGACGTTCAAGGTTCTCACTGCCCGGAATATTAAAATTGCGGTCTTCTGAGATGTGATGCAGTGTTGGCCGGTAGATATACTACCTGCTGCCTCCGTCTACGGCATCAGCGCATTTTACCCTTTAAGTTGGAGGCGTCATGTTGATGCCTCTATACGGTGTTAAAATGTACAGTCCCAAAATACCTCAGGCTTAATATTGAATTACGTATATTGGCATAAAATTAAGAATTGATTTATAATTAGGATATTTTATAGGTTTGGATTATAAATGCACATTTCAAGTTTGTTTATGTGATTTCCTTTGCGTCTGACGTTTTTTATATCGAGGGAGACAACATGCTGTCCTCCACCATAATCACCTCATGTACCTGGATTTTATTATGGTGTTCAAAATTGTTTCGTTTTGTTTTATATGCTCGTAATACTTTGGCAGAAAACCTCGTAGTTTTGGCGATGTGATCTAGTTAATTCTCTCATCGCAGATGTGAGGGGTGGCTTATCTAACTGAACGTAACATACAGTCGCAGGGAACCTTTTAGTCTTGTGGAGACCTATTTCGGGCAGCGACTTCTCGCAGCCAACTGAGGAATGTGTTTAACTTAATAGTTCGTTACGAGACTTCAAATCTCTTGCTCAGTTTTAGGGTACGTTTTATTTTACGTAAGCCGTTTAATATAATTTATTCTCTCTAATTGTAAGCAGCATTTTATTTCAATGTGTGAAAGCAAGCATGCATAAAAATGTGCCTCGAACACCTCTTTACAAAATGTGCCTTTGAGCCACATCACCCATATGCACGTTTCCTCATTTATTGTAGCCTCTAATATTATGCAAAATAATCGATTCACGCTCATGAATCTCAGCATATATGGTCAAGTATTTTGCCACTGAATGACTCTAGATTTTTTCACATGTATTTCTGCATAGCAGGGTATAATGGTTACACCGCCACGAAGGTTAGACAGTCAAAGAAAGGCACCCAGTTCTCCAATAAGGGAGTGGCTCTTGCTTGCTTTGAAGAATAATTCAGCCGTTAGTTCTGAAAATACTTCGAAACTGACTCATGGCGTGGCGCAGGATGTTCGTTGTTGGTAGTTATTCGGCCGCTCTGTCCTTACACCCTCTTTGTGTAAGGCTAGTTTTGATATTAACCTCCCATCTACACCTATATTTCCGAAGTGGTCTCTACCCTTCGTGTTTTCTGGCTTAAGATTTCAAAGGAACTTAATCCATTTATGTTTATATCCACCGGACTCAGAGCGTCCGCGATTTTCGTATGGCGATTACTGCACTTTACTTCACAGCTCTTCTGCCATTAGAAATTACTATTGCCTGTGACGACGGTGAACTGAAGCAAGAAAAATGGGCATTTATGAGACCAAGCGGTAAACATCCGCACCTTTGAGATATTCTGAAATGTCGAAAATATTCTGTGACGTGGTCAGTTTCACACAGCTGTCCTTTGTACGAATACGCATGCTAACGCATCCCGAAAATTTTATATATCACTTTGGTTCTGGGCGGCCCTCAACAGACGTCAAGTTGGGCGGAAGATTTATCCCTCCCTTTCCGAACTCTGATCGCAGTTAAAGCCAAATTGGGAGGGAAGGGGGGCGGGAGGGGACCAAATTGGTTGTAGATGTACGCGCCGTTACGAATAAAGCTCACGGAAAATTTTAAGAGAAGAAATGAAGCTACCTTCCTTTTTAAGATGTCACTGAAGATGGGTCGGTAAGAGGCAAACCAGAGGGGAAAGGAATGGTGGGCTGGCAAGAAGGAAAACAAAAGGTGACATTTCTCGTCTGTTGATATAAGCAGCTTTTTCCTCTTCTTTCCTGCTTCCCTTGTCAGTACTTTCCCTTATTTCCTCTCTTAGCATCACTTCTCTTTCACTCTCCATCCCTCACACTAGTAAGTTCCTTCTTGTCATTTCTGTTTCCAACTACCATGAAACTTCCAAGTCAATTTCTCTCTCCCTTACGCTCTTTTATCTACCTCGACGACCGCCAGAGCTTTATTTCATCTGCACTCTTAAAAAAGGTTCTGTCCTTACTGCATCCTATATCTCTCTGTCTTCCTCTTTCTATTGTTCTTCATCTCTCTGTCTGTCTTTTTCTTATATCGCATGGCAAATTCCACAAGACTCTCTTCCTCTTTGTTAGGGCTTGCCTTTTAGAGAAGTGTTGTCGTCGAATGGAGAGCTAGCTCCCGCTCCTAATGACTGTCATTTGGGAGGAAGTGACTGCATCTCCCACATTCGCCCCTACACTTGGAATGACTGTTTTATTGTGCCACGACAGTTACGGAATATCGACTCTTAGAAGGAACGACACTGAAGACCTTCGAGAGATAACGTTCACTCTGCCTTGCTTCCTCCGTTGTGAGTGTTCCAGAGGGAAAAGGTCGGCGTTCTGTGAGCACGTTTGAATTTGTCACTTAACGTTTCAGTCGATTACTTTAGAATGATTTTGAATGTATGAAACCATAACGTTCAAGAATATACCGTTGTATTTTAGTCTAGTATGATTTTGAATTTATGAAACCATACTATACAAGGATATACCGTTTTATTTTGGCCAAAGTGCTCAAACTGAACTGTTCAGCATAACTACGCATCTTCTTTAATTTACACGAAATGACGCCAAATATATTTGGAACGTGTAGTCTCTTACAAAGGGCTTTAAAGTATACAACTTTCGAGGTTATATGACATTCGTAATGTACGATAACTGACAATTAACATGTTAAAAGCTAAAAGAATGATGTAGTTCTAGAACATGTGAAAAATGTATAAAATTTTATCGAAACTATTTTGTTTTGATAAATTTTAGGATTAATTCCGGCTTTTAGCTGTTAACATCTTAACGTGTCAATTACCGTATACCTCTCTTTGTTGTCATACACTTCGAAGCCGTGATGAAGAACTGTGTCTTCGAAAACTGTCGGGTGTAATGTGAATTAAAGAAGATTGTCAATATGGGTCCTTCTGGTGTATTTATGCGCTATTAACATTTCGTACCAGTGATACATTTATTGTTGCCGTTTATTTTTCATTTAATGAGCGATGCCGTTTCCACTGCAGTGTTTATATGACGTGGAAACAGATATAAAGGGGATCGTGAATGGTTTAGTGGTCGGCACAAATCTTGGAGCCTGACCTCCACTGTATGCCACTTGAGGTTATGTAAACGGGCTATTTCCTTGTCAGCAGACGTCGGTCCACGCACGCCGTTACTTACTTCCATGCGCGAAGCTTTCTACTTGCACTTAGATCTGAGAACAAAACGTCTGTGTTTATAAATAAATGTATTGGGGCTTACGAACGTAGTAGTTAAGGCAAATTTATTCTGTTTAAAAAAAGAGATTTTTATGAGTTTTAGATTTTTGGCGTTTTTGTGTTGTGTTGTGTTGTTACTGTACATGGACAGGATTTTCAATTCTTTGGGCCAGCTGTTTCACTTGCGTAATTATTTGGTTTCGATTCTCAGCTAGGAAAATCAACAGTGCGGTTTTCTTCACGAAGCTGACTAGCGAACAGCGCCCGTTACTTCTACGTCAGCCGTGACGCTGTGTAACAGGAGAAAAATACGCCTCCGTATGCAGTCGAGTATTTCGAATTATGTGCGAATCGTTGATGACCCTGATGCACCTCTGGACGGGTGTGTTTGTGCAGGCTACACAGGACAGCTTAGTGCAGCCGTTTTCAGACGCACATCAGTGACCAAGTAGAACAATAGCGTCTTGGTGTCGCGGCGGTACGGAGAGTCTCCCAGTCGGGGGAGCCAATATCCAAATATCGGTCGGGAGGATTGTTGGTTGTTATTTTTGAAGAATTTTGTGATTTTCCTCAGTCAATCCAGACCGGCAAAGCAAAATCGGCGGATGTCCGAGGAATAGTGGCTCGTTTCCCCTCAGGAACAAGAGCTTCATCTCTCTTCCAGTCGTCCAGATCGGCTTTGGGGCCCACCCAGCCTACTGTTAACCTTTTGAACCCTAGCGGTGACTTTTCATACCACCAGGTTTAACATTAAAAAATTCTACGTGTTGCCCACATTGCATTTATGTGTTTTGTACGTATCTCAGAACAAACAGCAACTTTTGCCTAATAAAACATTAAGAGACTGGTTTTGATAACCGAAGTGGAGAGTGTTTACAGCGCGGTACGCACTGAGTCCGTATATAAAACAGATACGCCCCGTCTTTAAGGGTTAATGAGTAGGCCTGCTGGGAGCGCGATCCGCGGGAGTAAAGCTGTCGTAGACGTGGCGTTGACCAGTGATCACCATCCCGTGCCGAAGGTAAGGATATTTATGTGTTGATTCACCTTACATAATGTACCAGCTAATACCAGGGTTAAGAACGGGTGGAGCTATACCTCCAATTCGCCATGTTCTGTAATGGCTCGCACAGGGACAACTTAGCTCATACTTTTCCAGAAAAATGTCGGGATCTCTAGAATTAAGCAGAATAACGCGTCCTTCCATATTTATTTCAATTTATTGTTCATTAATCATTCTGTCATTCTAAGCTCTTTAAATTAAAGTTTTGAAGGCGCCGTTAATTAATCAAAGGATAAGCAAATAATCTTTGTGGCAGTAAGACACCGTGGCCCTGTCTGAAGTATAGTTTTTAAATGGTGGCTGACTTTTTTGGCGAAACATTTATTTTCAGGAAGACTTACAAGTGCCTTAAATGAAATTTCTAAGTAATTCAATGTGGCATTTACAATTACAACTACATGATAATGATTTATCAAAAGTTTGCAGCCTGTCGGTACTCCAGCTGAAGTGGAGTTATTGGCTCTCTGACCTCTGACACGTGGCCAGAATTCCTAACTACGCAGGGTGTCCGAACAAGTGAAATTTAAGATATCCGTTCTGGGAGATAGAATGTAATTTCTTGACCTGGTCACGTTTTCCTCTTGTTCGTCCTGCAGCGGAAACCGAGTCTGTGATCTGTCACTTCTATCTTATTATTTTGTTATATGTGGCTTTCCTAGTTGCAACTTCAAGTGATTTACTTCATCTCCTGTTTTCATAGAAGACAAGGCCGTGAGAACGGTTTGCCCTCGTATCCACTTTTATAAGGGAGCAGAAATGACGTGAATGTGCTACCAGTGAAACACATATATCTTCCCAGGACTGAGGCGTCTCTATATACCATATTCTCTTTCATGGTGTTTTCTTCAAAATCGACAAATGCTGGGATGACCGAAATTCCTCTGTGTTTATGCTTGGAGATGTGAATATTTCATAATCTTTTCTGTGTTGGTGTGTGTAGAACTTCGGTAGAATTAATCATATATTCTACTGGTAAGACAGAAAGAAATGTGAGTTGGCACTGAGGTTATTTGATGTGTTCATAAAAGAAACGTACCTGAAGTTTCACACGATTTTAGTAAAATCTTATTTTCTACAGGATTAGAATTATGCTGCTGTTTAGTACAAACTGCAGTGAATGTTACCTTAAGTGAGAAGGTATTGTTATACACAGTGCTCGTAAGGGTGTAGTAATTTCCTAATAAATCTCTTATGATACAATATGAGAAGGCGAATTTTAACGTTAAGGCCATGACTTCAGGATTTTGTGCTATACGTTGCATACGCTTGCACCTTTATATTTTCTGTGTGTAGTGCCTGCCATGCTGTGTGGACATACGGTATTGTGTGTGTGTGTGTGTGTGTGTGTGTGTGTGTGTGCCTACAACAGACTGTGCAACGAAACCTAACGGAAATGATGAACACAGCATTTGAGGACAAACAAATGAATCTCCAGAGGAATGTGTACCAGCTTCCGCTCCTGCGGTCTGCTGTTCATTGCTAGATTGTGCTGTTGTGTTAGAGGAAGATGTCGCTGGTTGCACCATTTATAAACGCGTGTAACAGAAGGTCCCTGGCTGGTACTAACACATGTTAACGTTGTCTGTGTTCCTTTCAATGACACGGAAACAAATGCATGATTTCCACCTTAACAATCCACATGCCGCTGATAAATAACAGACCGAATTTATAATGGTTGTAGTCGTAGTCCACCATATGTCGTGAACGTTGAAGGGCTTATACTTGCTGCTTCTGTCGCCACTGATGATTCACCACTGCGCTGACTAATTTCATGTGGCAGATGTAGCGATGGCAAACGTGAAGATAGGGTTGCGCGATAAAATAAACGTCCTGTATAAGTTAAAAATATTATGTGTTTTTTGTATGAATCTGTCACAGTTGTTTCTGTGTTGCAGGATAAGAGTGATAAATAACCTTAACTCGAGATATATAGGAGTTCTTTCCGAAGTGGGGCTTTTAGAGTGAAATCTCGAATATTGCGATCGCCTTAAAAGCTGATTACTGGTTTAAAAGCTTACTGCATCAAGCGTCTTATTATGACGTCCGGCTGTAGACCGACATCCCGCAACGAACGGCTGTAGGTTCCCCAAACTTAATCAATTATTCCCTTTGACGCTGTGTAGTTGTTTTTTTACACAGTAGATGCCGCTAGTTCGACATTGGTTTTATAGAGTAGACATGGAAGAAGATTGAACTGTCTACTTGGTCCGTATGAGTTCATACTCACACACCAACTAAACACACACAAAATGGGACCAGAAAAGAAACACCGAGAATTGTATTTTATCACAAATAACCATCAATCTTCATTAAACTGTCATACGAAATGATGGACATTTACAATAATAGAAGGAACTGTGTGTAATGTAGTCTGCGATTAAGATGTTTGCTGGAGCCTCTCCCATGGCTTTGAAGTTGTTGTTGTTGTTGTTGTTGTTGTTACGCTATTGTTGTTACTAGATATGCTACTTTTTCAATGGAGCAACAGCCCCTACTGGGCCAGGGCCTACTCGTGGTCGAGACTTTACGATGACACTCATTTTAGATACACCACGCTCGGTAGGACTCTGCTCGGCACGAATAAACAGTCCGACGCAGAGACCTCTACCTGGCCACATACAACAGTCACAAAAGACAACCATGCTCCGGCGGGATTCGAACCCACAATCCCAGCAAGGGAACGGCCGTAGACCCATTCCTTACACTGCGCGGCCACTGGGATCGGCATATACCACCACCACCACCACCACCAGCATCACCACCACCACCACCACCACCACCACCACCACCGCCGCCGCCGCCGCCGCCGCCGCTACATAACTGGATGAGACTTATGAGTAAGGATTTCGCAATAAAGACTCTGTTTACTGTCTGTTATTAAGCAATGCATTCGTTGTGTTAACCCGTACCACGTACCATTGCGACGTGTTCTGACAGGGTTGACCTTCAGTATGTGACAGAGTTTGGTGTTTAGCTCTGAACTTCCTGATGCAGAACTCAAATTACCGTGAGACAAGACGTGATTGTATTTGAATTACGCCGACCCGCATTGCATGCGTGCAGGTGCCGAATGGCCACGGCGTTAGGATACTTTCCATGGCCAACTAGGGAAAGGTTTTGTGAATGGTATCTTGATACCTGTTACAGTTTTCTGAAGCATGTTACTAAGTTTGCTTATCGCACATCCTAGAACGTTGTGTGATTCCACTCCTGTGCCAAGTGTTCATATACCTCTCCCAATTTCTCATTCGTCGCTATATAGCTTTTCCACTCCGACGTCATCTTTAATAAGCTGTCACAAGGCGTCATATACCAGAAGACTGCAATCTTCACAAGCGCCGCTGTGAGGATTTGAAGTCCCGCACAGTCTGACGCCTTTGTGCTCAGCACTGTACCGCCCTTTATGTACAAGTCGTACACGGGAATGTAAAGGGAGCGTACCGACAGCTGGTGTTGTGTTATTTGTGCGACATCGGCGACAAAGCTAGACGGAATGTACAACTGAAGATTACTCTCTTTTGACATATGATGCCGTCCAATCTGGTATAGACGTACCGATGTTTCGGAGGAACCGTTTGTCTTCTACCATGAGTGTGGAAGCAGCAGGTTTCGGCAGAAGGTGGCACGTTTCTAGGAGACTACACGGCGTCTCATCCCACAACAAGCTCTTCATATTGACCGCCGAGAGAGCCTCAGACCTCACATAAATGTGGCTGGCTCTGTGCTTCTTTAGGCAATACACCGTGCTGGAGTATGGAGGTGAAGGATTATCGCTGCTTAACCGCACTGTTAGATGAATATGTGTGGTGAGTTTTAGGTTCCAGGTACGTCAGTCACAGGCAAACAGCCACGGTGCCTATTGGATAGAAGGATGGTTGGGCCCTAACCTGTCTGCATGTAGCTGATAAACAGTGAAGAATGCTAAAATACTCATCATGAGGATTAATAGACTGTAATAATAGCTTCGTTCACTGAAAGAAATGCACGAAAATATTGACTTGAAGGGGCATAGATGTTGACATCTGATTACTGTTCCACCAGGCTCTTGTTTCAAGCATCGATTTTCAATTGCCTACACGGGCATTTAAACGAGTAACAATATGTAAGATAAACAGAAACTTCTCTTTGTCATAACTAAAATCGTACGACCCTGTGTTGGATTTTAATACTCTAGCATCACATCGGTTGATTCTAGTTCTGATACATTCATTATGCCACTCGCTCGGTATGCATGTAGGCAAGTTCCGTGTGTAACAGATGACACATGTACACTGCTTGCTTCGGTCTCTTTTTAAAACGGGGAATTAATTTATTGCAAGCAGAAGTAAGTCATTTGTTAAACTGTACGCAGATTTTGGCACCAGTCCTCGGGAAACACTCCATTGTTTTAATAGACCATATTTCAGAAATATGTGCGACAATACAGTAATGCATTATGTCAGTCACTCTTGCAGTGACTTTTTAAAAAAACGGATCTATTTTGAGAGACCTTAGTATTTTGTTTCTGTATCGACCCCTCCTTTATGAAAACAAAAATCGCTTCCCTTGAAAGTTGTATGGCAAGTGCAGGTTTGTAAAATGAAACCGAATTTCTGATCAGTCTAAAGGCAGCAGGTATGGGTGCTGTGAAATGAAGCAATAAATTCTTATACAGCGACGAGTAAGAAATGTAAAAGTAGAAGTGCAGGACTGTCTATCACAGTGGGTAGTAGAGAATCTGAAATGACTGCTCTTAAGCAAAGCCAGATTTTGAGTGAAGTGTTCAACCAACAGGTAAACAAGAAAATGGCTTCTCTGGAGGTGATGATTCCCATTATGGTTAGTGGTTGAGATACTGGTGTTTGTCGTGGCGTTTATTCATCGTGACGTCAATACCAAAAAAGGGTGTGGATGTTTCAAACTTACGCGACAAGAGTTCGTTAAATAAAAAGTCGTAAAATATGGCATTCGCAAATTTGCATTGGTTCTTCTCAGTTCTCTCTTCGCTGCGAAAATCAGGTGATGTGTTTGGTTAGAACAGTAGAAATTTGCAACGCGACACGACACGAGACAGATATATGCACTCTGGGTAGGTGAACTGGCTGGACGGACAATAAGACGGTGATTGATGATGGGGGTAGGTGAATTTCTAACCAGGGGCACGATAAAGGCGCGGGGAGTTACGTAGTGTGTGTGGGGAAAATGTATTCTGTAGCTGCCGACTTGGAAGAAGATTTCACTCATTCACTCACTCGCGCGCGCGCGCGCACCCACCCACACACGCGCGCGCGCACACACACACACTCGCGCACGCGCAAAATACTCAATCAGATGGGCAGTGATGTTATAACATTGCTGTATTATATACGTAGAATGGAGGGTATTCATTTACAGAGTATTTTAAACTGTGTGTGTTTTTACCACTTATCACTTAACACTGTCTATATTAAAAGAATCGTTCTTGAAAAGCTACTAGTCGCTCAGCTGAACAAAATATGGCCCGCCTTTTGTGCAACTCGAATTTCATTACGTTTTCACAAGATCTTGACCACTGGCTAGTTCTCTGTGCTCCATAGATTTAATCCACATCCTGACATATTACTGCTCTGATATCAAGTGTTAAATTATCACTACCTCTACATTACATCTTAGAAGTGTCCTTTTTCTCCACAATATCGACAACTTTGCATGTATTTCTTTTCTGCCTTATGCCTGCTATACACCGCACCCACCTCGCACTGTCCATGATTTGATCGACATGAAATTACATATATTATGTATTCTCCGTCTTTCTGTTACTTCATCTTAGGTCTAATGCTGTCACAAGCACTCTAATTTCTACCCTCCCTCTATGATTTCTCCTCAAGTTGACAGTCCACATTTCGATAATGTAAAGCGCATCATTCAAAATATATATTTTTTTCGTAATGAACAGCGTAACAAAATCTCGTGAAACAAGCGAACGCAGCTTTATGGCAGTTTATAAGTCACGCTGTATCCGTCGGTACATTCGTATTTATGCCCTGGAAAGAACATGTACACCGAATTCTATCATTTTCTGGGGGGCGGGGGGTGGGTGGGCGGAGGGGCATGTTGTGTTTCACATCATGCCGCCTTGTTAGTGCTCATGTAGCGTTCATTTCTGTAGATCGGGAGCTCTGTAGCCTGGAGGCAGACATTTTGCAAGCTTGTCGACAGATTTAATCGGTCAGTAACAATCTACCTAGTTAACCTAAGCAGTGTCACTTATTACCTATCTTCAATTTAAAGCGTTTTTCTGAGCAGCTGGTAATTGCTCAGCTGGTTAAGAGACAATTATGTGTTGTACTTGAATTCCCATCATTGCGTTCACAAAGTTCCGATACTGGAACCTATCTGTAAGCCATTGAATCCAGTGTAAACCTGATTATTTGTAAATCCATGTTAATATTATCAACACTTATCTCCCGGCAGACGTGCATTCCTGTTAGAGTCTCGACCCAGATGCTACATACGTTTTCCATTTTCGCTTGCATGGTACATATTCATCCCATTTATTCATTTTAAATATTATTTGAACGTCACTCATAATAAAGTTACTCGTAACTTAATTTTCTCCATCTGCTTTTACTTGGTGTCTGAAGGGTTACATTTCTTTCACAGTCTTCTGCATGTATTAGGGCATTTCATTTAGTAAAATTAGAATAAATACGATGAACGACGTAGATGGAAGGTATATGTACCTGATCGGCAATGCCGTTGACAGAAATCACTTGGAAAGCCGAAAAAGGGATGAGTGGATAACGTTCCTACTTTTCTCAAGACGGGCAGTTTTAGTAGTGTATATGAAACCGAACTGTTATAGTATTGGTTCTGATTGTTGCTTTTAGTTTTAATGTTTGCATTTTAGGATTTTAGTTGTACTATACTGGATAGTGACTTGTTTTATTAGACCTGTGGCAAACTATATTCAACTTGATGACAATGAAATTGATAGTGTTGCTGTCATACATAACCTCCACATTTTCAAGAGCGTTATTTTAGCTTCCCTACCAAGCAGGATAAAAGAGCCATATCAATTGTAGGGCTAAGATATTAAAGTTCACTTTCAAGGCTTTATTGTCATTTCGAAAAGACATGTAATTCATAATGCTGTCACTGAGGCTTATAAAACATGAAATATTTCTAAGAGTCGTTACATCGAAAACCCTTCATATAAACTGAAAGTATGAGAAGGCAGAATGTGTAAGAGGTGAATTTGTGTCACCAAGTATGTATATCTGCAATGCAGAAATTGTTACCTTCATTTTCAATACTTATTTACATACTGTGACGGGGGTGTCCAAACTAATTCATACTGTGTACTATGTTTATGCATTTTTGTTGATATTTTCTCGTACTGTAAAGATAGTCTGTTATAGAATTTTTAATGGAATTTAAGTTACGCAGGCTATAAGGAAGGATATTAAAGAAACTTAATACTTCAGCGTTTAATCTAAGAGTTTATGCAGTCTAAACTTTAAGTGATTATTTTTTGATTTTTAAAGATGAACTACAGGAATTGTGATTTTATACGTTAAAACATAATGCCGGATTAAAGTGACTGTCAGTGGTCTCCGTGCTTTTACTCAGCAGTACTTCATATTTTCGACGGGTAACGCATCCAGCAAGTTCGTGATTCTGATTGGGTCGTGTACTGGTGACTAAAATCCTTTACTTTGACGTATTCTTTTTGTATGTGGATTTTGTCACTAATCTCACCAAACTGCGACTCAGACTTTATTATTATTAACGTTAATAATAATAATAATAATTACACTTCCAGTAATTGAAGCAATTGTGCTGAAATGACCAAGAAGTATGCCACTTTACTGACTTTTACTTTGTGTCCCACCTTCAGAATTCATTTCAAATTAAAATTGCACTACCGGGAGGTGTGGTAGTTCGCAAAAGTGAGGATCTGCTGGGTTAAAGTGCAGGGTTCTATTCCAGGAAGTGGGGTCAAGGATTTTTTGTTCGTCACAGTGTCCGAAACATATCCTTGACACACTCATCATCTAATTCGCACGATTTTCCTTTGAGGTAAACGCTTTGTTGCATGTACCTGGCCACTGCGTTTGGTGCTTTAGAAAGCATACAGTTTCCTCTTCATGCCAACTGCATATTTTTCGTGTGTCAGTGGAGAACATGTATTACATTTCCCTTTATATTTTACCTTTACCTACAGTAGTGAGTGCGTGACATTTTAACTCTATTTTTCGGTAGCAGGAAGATCAACATTTTTGTTAGCCTACGTTTGCTGTGTTGAAAAGTGAAGAACAGCTTAGCCATCACGTTTGTGAGAGTGTGACAGTAGGGTCTGCCCATGTTACATTATAAATAACTGGGTGGAGTTTCAGGAAAATTTGCCTGTATTGTTGTTGTAGGCCACCTCCTTGTCTTCTTGTGATTGGCATTATTATTATTATTATTATTATTTCTATTATTGATCTGTTATTGTTGATAAATCGGTATGAACAAGAGCCCTTAATTACCTAAAGCCATACTAGACGTTGCAAGTAGTTTGAATTGTGTGCGTGTGAATCTACTTCCCTCACCCGAATGGAAAAGCATTGATTGAGGGTTTTCGGAATATGGTGATGATTAGGATATTTGGATATAACGGATGAAGCCTACCTGGAATTGGAAGAATGTCGTAGCACAAGGAGCTTCATAGTTTGCACGTATTCATTAGATTGTATTATTGTCTTGAAATCAAGTAGGCTCAAGTAGGTATTACTCGTAGCAATTGTCAGAGACATTAGAAGTGTTTGCAGTGTTTAGTTGGAAAACAAAATCTTAAAACAGCTTATAGACTTAGCGCACATCGTAGGCAATTATTAGAATGAATCTTAAATGCGAGTCTGTAGAGAGGATTTGTGTCTTACAAGTGGCAGGTACTCGTGAAACTTTTAGTGAACATTCGTTTTATATATAAAATTGGGAATTTCTTGGTCAGTTATACTGCGTTAACTCTTCAAGAATATCCATAGAATTGGTTACCATATTTGAAAGTAGTGAGATGGAGCTGCGATTCAAATATGAGCTTTCTGCAAATAAAGTGAAATCACATACAGTTTTATATTTCTAATCTAGTGAGTCGTAGATTCTTTGGGGTGACTCAGAAGTGCAATTTAAATTACCACTGCGTTGAAGAAACATGCGGTATCCATCTTGTGTTTTGGTAGAGCCAGTAAGTTTGCCTGGGATGTCTGTGCCTAGTTACCAGTATGCACGGCGTCTTTTCCAGTTTACCAATTACTAGTCGTTTTGCATAGTGTGTGCTACTGACGAACCACCAATAACGTAAAATTTGTGATGGCACAGCCAGCAACACTACAATGTAAATCCATTTCGCATAACTCAAAGCGGCGCACAGGTGTCGTAGCGGACACATGGCAGAGAGTCTGAGTTTGCTTTACCCTGGTTCGAGACAGGATGTGGCCTGTTATTCATTTACATAGTGTTAGGTGGACCACGGCAGAAATTTGCATCGAAAGTAGGTTGGTGTTTCGTGCACACAGCATTCGGAAAGTTACACGAGAGAAAATTTTGTCCAATGCGATTACGCTAGCGAAATACATACGTTCGTGTCCCTACGTTGTATTCCTGTACAATCCATACAAACGGTAACGTGACATCTTGTGCAGGATTTCTCGTATCCGCTCCCAGTACATCGGGGATAAGATTATAGTGTTTGAAGGAACGAATCACTGAATAATAATATGATAATGGTGATAATGATAATTCGATGATAAAATTAAAGTTTAACCCTTTAAAGACGAAACATATCCGTTTTATATAAGGACTCAGTGCGTACCGCGCTGTAAACACTCTCCACTTCGGTTATAAAAACCAGTCTCTTAATGTTTGGTAAGGCAGAAGTTGCTGTTTGTTCTGAGATCCGTACAAAACACATAAACGCAATGTGGGCACCACGTAGAATTTTTTAATGTTAAACTTAGTAGTACGTAAAGTTACCGCTCGGCTTTAAAAGGTTAAGTCATGCTTTTCTCCCTGACGTACACGCAGTTTTCACATGTATTCATTGGACCTACTCACTGGTTCTTCCTAGCTGTTCTCCTTACTTTCTTAGAAAATTATGCCAACGTTTTCGACATATATAGAGCTCTGAATGCTCTTACAACTCTTTCTAAGGAAAAATAAATAAAGTTGCCCCTCTCCACGCCATGAAGACATAAGTGTGTAGAGGTATATTTGCACTCTTAATTTCGGCACTACTTGGAGGCGAGTGTCCGACTTTGCATTCCGGCCGCTATACACTCCGCGAAAGAACACCGGGGTACCAGTTGAGTAGAAGCCTAGCTGGGCCGCAGAGCCGGTTTGGACGTTTAGCAGAAGAGAAGCATCTCTTGCCTCTACGGGCATTGGAAACCCGGACCGCCCAGCTCATAGCCTAATTACTGCATCGACTACTTTATCCTGGTTCAATTTTTTTGTAAGGGCCCGTAACATAAAATTTTTCCAAAATCCGGCGAACATTTATCAAGGTATGTTGGTGGACTGGCTGGTGGGAATGACATCCCTTATAAGTCACCTACTGTCAGGTGACTGACATCGTTTAAAGAACGTTTATTATTACTATTATTATTAACAATAGTGATAACAACAAAGCTTAATATTGCTTGCAAGGCAACTGTACATTTGTTAATACAATTACAGATGTTGTCTGCATCTTTCCAGAAGACGGGTTACGTTGGAGGATGAATTTCAAAGCGAATAAACAACACTTCCAATATTAACAATTAAAATATAGTGATAATGAGATGGCTGAATAAAAAGTGTAGGAGACTTGGGTAGAATTTAGGCGTAAAGAAATGAACATATCCTAAACGAAAGGAACGAAAAAACAAAATTTTTCGTAAGTTATTCTGTGATGTAAACTGTAATGAAGTGTGATCGGTGAGGTTCTGAAGGCTGTGATATCTTGGATATTAAAACCATGTGGTTTGGTATCGATGTTTTTATTCTGAAATATTCCAATTACTCTTGCCATATTAATGTTTATCTTAGAGAACACAATTTTGATTATTAGACTGTAGTCCCATGAGAGGGAAAGAACGCCACATATTTATTACGTTTCACGTAAGACTGGTTTATGTGTTCTTTATTCGCTTTATAAAGTAAAAGTAGTCTTCTTGAACATTAAGAATTCTTAAGACGTATTTTATACATTTCGCGCGGATGTGGGTGTGGGCTTGTCCTTTTTCGAATCATGGAAATGACGAGGCTTTGCAGAATTTTACTCAGTATTGCCTAGCAGATACGTTTGAATAAGTCCAGGTGCCGGACAGAGTGAGGTAACATGGCCGTCCAGTGTTGGGTTTGGCTGAGCCATTGACATCCTCACCTCGTGAAAACTAAGTTATCTGGGAGGGGAAGCCATGGCCAGAGAATGAGCTGAAGCGTTGTAGAAGAAGAGGAAGAAGAAAAAGAAGAACAAGAACAAGAAGAAGAAGGAGGAGGAGGAGGAGGAGACGAATAAGAAGAAAGAGACTCATAATACCCATTTCTTGAGAAATATGCTCTTAATTTATTCGGCGCCACTAAACAACATGGAAGTTTGTTAAGAGATATTGCGTGTAGACTGGAGCCTGTAAATACTGGTAATTATTACACAGTAAATAAACAAGATTGCCTTATGTGATGGATTTGTTTGTGCGTCCGGTTGGCCGTCCGTGACCCAGTATCAATGCCTAAATCATCAGAATATTTTTTATTTCGGCGTAGGGGTGTTGCACTTTCACCAGACTTTGCCAGGCAGTACTCACTTTTAGCCACACTGTTTCAGGACGTTTCTATAATGCCGTAAACAAACGTCACGTAATTCCGCACATCTTCCACAACGTCTGTTCAAATTTGATGTGATAAGCTTTTAAGACAACTTGTGGCATTCAGCTATATTGATCCGTAATAGAACGTTGTTTATATAAGGCCACAGATAGGATTCCGTGTATTCCACAAATCATTTCAGATGTTTTTTGGAGTTTAATGTAGAAGGGTTCACAAAATATTATAGGAAATTCCGATCTTTAGGCATGTTGAATCATAATGAAGTTTAATTTGCGTAAGGCTATGAATGGACTCTCCTACCGTTGCTATAAACCATTCGGCAGTTACTGACCAAAATCGATGTAAGTTATTTCTATCAACAGCTGGCGGATAATTTCAATTTTCAAACTAACTGACATACAACAAAGAGTATTTTACGTGGGCTCTTGAATTCACTTTTCCATTTATAACACAAACATTTCACAGATTATGTTGAATTGCGATGTGGGAGACAGAATGGTGAACGTTGTCGGCCAATTCCATTTGTCATATACATGAACCCTTATAAGAACTGATTTATCTAAGACTATAATTTCATTGATTTACACATTTCATAATCAATTTCACATATTTTATTGAAAGTCAACGTACGAGCTCTTCTCTAATTGGGATTTAATTTTGCCGTTTTAAACTTCGTAATTCCAGAGAATGTATTTGGTAACTGTGTGCACGACATGATGGAATACACATACGTCACTCTTGTTTAGTTTTGAGAGATTATTTTAATGATGATCGACGACCAGTTATGATAGGAAACTTTAAAAGAAATTTAACCGTACACTATGAAGTGGTGTAATGTTCGCAGTATCACTGTTGTGTATTTGGACTTTTTGTGTACTCAGTGACGATGGGAAAAGTCCAAATTCACATTAGTGATACTTCAAAAGAAATTGTCTACCACATAACATCCACAAAACATCCAGAGAAAAGTACATTTCTTCCAGAATTTTCTAAAGTTTGTCATTCAGCCGCTGGGTTCAAGCCGAAAGTATACGTACGTACATACGTCCTGTAATAGCTTCAGTGTTGCAATGATGGATTTGGTAGACGTCATTAACTTAGGCCGGAACGTGTCGTTAATGAGAAGCATTTTTTTTCTCGGACATAACCTATTGCTTCGGCAGAAGTATGCTGTGTATCAAATGTAGGTCAACAGGAGTTCTTTGAAAGGCTGACCACGTGTAATACTGGTTTTCGTGGTTGTCTCTAAGTCTGTGGTTTGCATCCAGAAATTTTATGCAGGCAATGCGCATGTCAAACTTGTGGGGAATATATATTATTTATTCTGAAGTCTGTTACGAGAAATAGCCACCGAGAAAGCTGAGTCCAATAATAATAATAATTCTGAATTTTATTCAGGGGGCACATATTGGAATTTGGGTCGGGATACAGTTTCAACCGCACGTTTTCCTGTTTTCCACCGTTTATCCGAACAAATACCGAAATAATACAAGCCATGACAGTTGTCTTGTTGTTTTAGTATTTCCTTATCATCCTATTATGCAATTGTACGTAACGAGAGAAACTGACAACACATTTTAATGAACTGTAAATAAATAAATAAATAAATAAATAAATAAATAAATAAATAAATAACAAGGTTAGAGAAGGTAAAAGGAACGTAACCTGTACTCGCAGTTTATTTCTATGCAGCCGGTATATGGTAAAAGTGTATGGAGAAACATGAAAATAGTCTTATATATTTCTGTTTTTTCGTTTAGAATTCTGATGTTTAGAACGTACTTGGTTTTATTATTCCACCAGTCCTTTGCAGTATCTACCCTTTTTGCTGTGCAAAATAAAATGGCAGCTGATGACGCCCTTTTCAAGTTTAAAGATTTTCAATTTTCTTGCGTGCGGCTCTGAATACTTTTTTTATTTCATTTCTTTTACCGTGCCCTGGCAGTTTAGCGATTTAGATGTATTTATAGTTGGTGGGGATTCAGATCCTGCGAATTATTGCTGTCGTCGTCTGTGTTCTCTTCAACTAGAAGAACTGGGAAAGAATAGAATTTGTGTGTTTGTTACAGCTCCGTTTACAAGCAGAAAAACACAAAACTGTCAAGTTCCAAATTACGCTGAACTGAGGGTTTTGTGTATCTTCTTTCCATGACTGCACGTATTTTGGAACGGCTCTAGCGTTTGTGTACCCTAAACTTAATACAACGTTCCTATTTCGAATAGTGAATTTGTTGTCCGATGAACAGTGAGAATAGGCGGACGTGACGCACTCTACATTAAGTATTTGAACAAAACAATGGGGACACTGCCACTTGTACCATGTTGTAATTATACGAATTGTCCAGTGTGTTTCTGAGAGAACTTGCTGTGCTCTGTTAAAGCTTTTGGTTTTATCTGATTATACAGATGTTTATTTTAACACGTGGTTCTTGCACGGCACACTTACCCACTGTTTGCGATATGAAATATGTCACCTGGCAGGTATCCAAAAACTTAGAGGATAAGTTGTTGGAGCAATGTTTCATATGGGCTGCTAAGAATGCGAAAAGCTGTATTTCAGTCAGTGTGTCATAAATCAGTGCATCTGTGATCAAGCAGGATGGGTCTCAGTTTTGAGCGAAGAATTTTTATTGTGGTGTAGTACTCTACTAGGAAATTATTTGCACTATAGAGGAATACTTTTGGCATTGGATTGTAATATATGCTTTCAGTACTAGATCGTGCGTAGTCACACTGTACTGTACAGTGGCGTTACGTTTTAAAATGAAAATTCTCTACTTTTTACATGGCCTGCATGGCAAATTGATGACATATAAAATTTTAAACAACTTTTTTTTTCTGAACGATCTTTCACTCTTTTCAGATACGAAGACGCTGAAACCCAACTGGCAGTTTAATTAATCGTGGGCAGTATGACGACGGTATACTGAAACTGAATGCCAAACAGTAGTGATTTTACCTGGCACTGCGCTTGCATATCAACATCAGCGTCGACATATGTCGATACATACTAGCACAAATGCACGCACGCACGCACGCACGCACACACGCACGCACGAAAGCACTCAAGCGCGCGCGCACACACACACCCAGAGCTGGTGACTAGTAAGCTCACTTTTTCCCTTTACGGAAGGAGGGTGGGTTAAAACTGAGAGCCAGACACATTTCTGTAAAACCGCCGATAAAACTCCGAGTGGTTCGCATCCTTAAAAAGGAACTTAATTGCCTACATTATGTGTTATCTGATAAAATGACTTTTTGAACGCATTGTTAGTTTCATTAGTAACAGAACACCACACCGTAACAAGCGGCTGCGTTCAGTTAATTTTTACCGTGCAGGCTGTGCCCAGTAATTATTTTTCTACGTCATACACAGAGCTCTCCGCTGTCTTTGTGTCAGTTTGTGATATGCATGGGCAGATCTGAAACACAAAGCAGAATAAAGTGGGTCTATTGATGACTATGAAATAGAATTCCATTGGCACGGCAATTTTACTACTGATTGTCAATAAGGGTTATCTTTCAGCTGTCATTATTAAAAATGACATATTACAAAACTTCATCTGTATAGCTTGCATTCATCATTTCGTAGTTATTTCATATTTGTTTTCAACTTTACTGATCCGTGTTTAACTAATTACCTAACCCCACGGAAGAATGTCTTTCTTATGAAGCTAATAGTTGTTTAGTTGATCAAGAAATATTTATTCTTTTATAAAACGCGATGATTCAATGCAGTGGTAATAAGAACTCGTAGCTAGTTTCTATCTCGAAGCTGATAAATCCATTCACCCTCATATTCTCTTTAAGATCCACTTTAATATTATCCCCTCATGCACACCTAGGTCTCCCAAGTGGAGTTTTATCTTCAGATTTTATGCCCACAAAGTATGTATGTATTTATTGTGGTATAGTGACTGGCTACGGTCTGGACCATCGAAGTTCGATTCGCGGCTAAGGAAAGAATAGTCCTATCTTTATTCGCCACGGCGTCACGACAGGGTCTGAGTTCTGCCGAGTCTCTCATTCAATGGATTTTTCCTTTCCTGTGGCACAACAGCCCAAATAGGGCCTAGGCCGCCTCCTTTTGGAGGTTTCTAGATCACACTCACACACACCACAGTCGGTACGACTCCTCTGGACGAGTGATCAGTCCGTCGCAGAGACCTCTACCTGACAACACACAACACTCACAAGAGACAAAATCCGTGCCCCTTGTGTGATTCGAACTGACATTCCCAGCAAGCGCTGGGCCGAAGGCCTACGCCTTAGACGGCGCGGGCACTGGGTTCGGCCATTCAATAGATACTGAAGGTTATTTGCCCGGGAGTATAGCGACCAGGGCTTGAAACCGATTACTCGCTTCCACATAGTGGTGGGGTTAAGAATGCGTGGAGCTATAACGCTTTATGATACGGTGTTTAATTAAGGTTAAAGATAAGATAAACTCACAGCTACTAATCGGTCGTATTCGTGCTGCATGCCTCGTCCATCTACCTATCCATAATCTGGTCCGCCTAATAAAACGAGTATTTGATTGAAATTGCACTGGACTTTATTCGAAGGACAAGATTCTTGATGCATTTAAATTTAGATTTTTATTCCGGAAATCCTAGGTATAACACAGAAGCAGATATTCAGAGAACTGAGTTCTTTATGCGGCACCTGTCCATAGAAAATAATCCCGTTCGGTGGATTGAAATATAAATCTAATTACCTCACAATTCAGTACAGGCTTAGCTTTTGGAGCAAATAGGTGGAAAAGGACTGCATAGTTGGTGTTTGCAGTAGGAATTGTGGGCGAGAGGTTTTTTTTTCCTTTTCTCATCCAGGATATAATCTCTTTCTTCAAGTAATTTGGTGAAAACCTGAATACTGTGGTGGCATGGAAGATTTGAAATGGCGCGTAAAACTTTGAGTGGTAAATAATTTGATTAATTTATTCTCCAATCTACTACCTGGAAAAGTAATTAAAGGGAAGCTGAGGTAATAAATCGCAGCGAGATTGTTGCAAGTTTTTAATCCTATCATTCGCATCTGTTAGTTTCTCTAGAAAGGGAGAAAAGGAATAAGAGAGCACGGACTTCTTATTGGCGGGGTGGGAAAACATGGGGATTAAACGTAGAAGTGTGACGGAACAGCAGAGAGCAGGAGAATAAAGGAAGGAAGGACGTAAGGAAGGAAGGAAGGAAGGAAAGAAGGAAGGAAGGAAAGTAAGAAGGAAGAATGAATGAATGAATGACTGAATGAATGAATGAATGACTGAATGACTGACTGACTGAATGAATGAATGAATGAATGAATGAATGAATGGGTGGCTGGGTGGGAATTCTGTCTGAACGCCACTTCCTGTGCGAATGCTTCTAATGCCACTATCCGCAAAGTACCTTCTTTGAAGAAGGGCTGCGGTGCCTAAAGCGGCTCCCTCTAGTGATGCACGCACGAATAGAGATGTCATTCATCTGTGTTTGCGAGTAGGAAAGGGTCTGTTTGTAATTCCGGCATCCGAAATTAAACAATAATTGCTACAAACAAGATCCAAAGCAAATCTTTTCTTTCTTCGGAAACCAATTAGCGAATAGCCTACCCGAAATTTTAATAAATGAGGAGTGCTCCTTATAACGTAGGTAACATATTCTGTGATAATTCGTATTCTCATTCTTCAAACATGCCCTTACCAGCTTCAATTTTTCTGCCGCTTTTAATATTCCTCCAAGTAGTGTCCTTTTATGTCAGCGTTCCAGAGTCTATTTCTTGAGTAGTTCTACACAGTTCAATTTCTCCTTTCATCCCCCGTGATTTGTTTTGTTTAGCAACTCTCACCTCCTATCTTCACACTTACCGAAATCGGATTATTCGATTTGGTGTCTCTACTTAAGACAAAGTTTTAGGTGCAACATCATGTGATTTGCAGTGGTCTTGTTTACTTTTAAATTCTGTCGTTTTGTTTCGTGTAGCCTTTATATTTGAACATGTGGCTCCTTACTGGCAGTGCCCTTATATCCTGTGTAAGTCATGGCTGTCCTTGATTCTGCCAGGCCAGTTAGTGGCATCCTGTCTCACAGCAAACTACAGAGTCTGTAGGAGTATTTGATCGAGAATTCAAGGCTAAATTTTTATGTTTTCTGAATCTTGAATGTGTGAGTTTCTCCCCTGTTTTCCACATTTGTTTCCGATTTGGATGAAATTATTTACAGGAGATTTCCACAACGGTTATTATGTTAAATAAGATCCAACGTGGGTGTATTCTTCGTAAAAATTAGCTGTATAACTGGAAGCACTAACTTTATTGACATCAGTCAGTTGGGATAAGCTAAATGAGGCACCCGGTTTCTGTCGACTTCGTGGAGTGAGCATTCATTAACGTCTTGTCTGAGGTCCCAGCAGGGTACGTGTTCCTCCAAGGGCCGTGCAGGCGTGTTCAACTGACTGTCCTGTAGGGTACTAGTCATTTTGCCTGTGCCATGAACGTGGCTGGCTGTCTATGGGGGCGGGGGCGACAGAGATAGCAATATCAAGGCGGATCCGAGGTCTTCAGTGGTGCCTGTTAGCCACATTGTGAGTGTGTGTGTTCGTTTGCTGTGAGTCAGACGATTACAGCATTATGACTTGGGGTTACTCGTTCGTAGCTACAAGACCTGCGCGTTAAGTTCCTGCGTCTTCGTTAAGTTTTGATTACTGTTTAGTGTATGAAGTGTTTGTTTATTGGGATTCGTATTACACCAAGTGTTTGTTTTCTAAACAACTTACGACTTTCTTTCTAATAATATTTACACTGAGGCATTCCCTACCGCACGAAATGTGTTTGGAGACAAAGCCTTGTAATAAATTAGCTGGTAAGTAAACTAAATAGCGGAGCGACGCGTGGTTGCTGGGTTCAAACAAACGGGCTACTTAATGCTTCACACTGTTTCTTAGATGCGTTTGCAAAATTGCAAAAAGTAAATATTAGCTTCGTCATGTCTGTCTGTCTGTCCGTCCGTCCGAATGGAACAACTCGGTTCCCACTGATTATTTTCCGAAAATCTGTTGAGAATATTCAAGATTCATTAAAATCTGAGACGATTAACGGGTACTTTACATGAAAACCTCTGCACGTTTATGGCAGTATCTCGCATAATTCGTCTTAGAATGAGAAATGTTTCAGAATAAAATTGTAGAGACACATTACAGTAGCACTAATGCGAATCATTGTCAGAATATTTAATGGCTTAGTGCGCGAATCCAGCTTAAACCAGAGTCGAATTTATATTGTAAATAAATACAACATGTAGGCTTGTACTGATCGCATAACCTTACATACCTCGCCGGTAACACACCAGAATAGTGTTACTGTGTATCACATTGTTCAGTAGTGTATTCGATGTAGGTCACAACGTTAATGATGCCTTGGTTGGAGGTGAAATGAGTGAAGTCTGTTGTAACATGATACTGATGTGCAACTTGATACGAAATGTAGTTATGGCGTTTTAATGTCTAGTTAACTACTAAAATAAAACACTGTACTACCTCGAGCGTGATAGTATTATTTGTAGTCTTTCCTCATCTGGTTTATTTCCTGCCTGATTTTTATTCAGACGCCTGTTGTCGCACTTGAGCTAACCCTTTCAAGCAGTCGTTCACTAGAAGATTGCTTTGCTGGTCGAGAAACTGCTGTCTGTTAGTGAACCCAAAGGTTTATTGCCACCTTCACAAGATCGCGTTATTAGGTTCCATCCTGAGCCGCCTGACTCCACTCCACACTCCCACATTTCTCCTATTTACGCCTGTACCTCTGAAGTTGACCTGTTTGCAGTCTCATAAATCAGAGTTTTGTAAGAGTGCAATAAATTTCTCGTGGCAGCTGCATGTCCTCTTCACCTCGTTATCCTTTGGTTGGTCAGGATTTTAGTTACTCTCAAGTTAAGTAAATCAATGGCAATAACGTAGTGAAGAAGAGATTAGAGGGCACAAGAAAAGTGTTAGTGAAATAAATAATAAATTGGAGCATTTGTTGAAATTTTATAATTTCTGTAAGACCACAGTAAATATTTTAGTACTTCAGTACTTAACAGGGAGTGAAACGTCCACCAAGAATTTGGGGTGGTGGTGGGGTGTCTCTGATATAGATACTGTTGAATGAAAAGGGTTTCTATCACTTGACACCCCTGTTATTTTCTGAAAAGACGACACAAATGTACACTCAGATCAGTAGTGAAAATCACGAGGTGCTTCTTTATCTTAAACTTGAATTTACTTTATTTTGATAGAGTTATTGTGGATTTTGGTTTTGTCATATAGATAACAAGGCAAATTAAAAATAAAGCATTTCGTTGGAATGATAAAACACACAATTGTACTGTTTATTTTTGGACTCTTGTTTGTTTCTGCCCCAAACTACTATGAGTTCCATGAGGTATGGTATTGTTGTCATATCATGTTTATCGCCAAAGGGTGTTGTTGATGTTTGCACCCGTTTTTAACGCTGTTTTTCAACTGGATATTTTATTGTGGCTGTGGGCGATTCCTGTGGATTGACGGAGTTCGTTTCATAACACCCACAGCTGCAGGCCACGCACTTACTACTTTACTTCGGTTGCCAAATGCCATCTTCTGGAAGGATTACCGACGCGTTTTCCCGAAGCAACTTCATCCAGATTTACGTTTAATTTCCATAGCTGCATGCGTGATTCGACAAGTATAAACGAAACTCCTATTGTCAGTGGGCCGCAGCAAGAATGCTGTCTATAAACAGGGATTGTTTTACTTATTCCTTTCTCCATGGTTTTCAGAAAGCTATGTAACTCAACCACGCATCAGCTGAATGAATTAGACAGTGTTGTGTACTGTTCCAGTTCAATTTTAATGCTTCCTGTCACTCTACAATTAGACAGTGTTGTGTACTGTTCCAGTTCAATTTTAATGCTTCCTGTCACTCTACAATTAAGTCGGTCATTTAGCTTTTATACCACAGATTTTTGTCAAACTTTAAAAGAGTTTCTCATGATTTTGAGGAATGCTTCCATACGTTTATTTGTACAGACGAATGAGCATTAGAGGGTCTGTGTTGACTACGTAAGTAGATCCTTTTAACTGTTTGAGTGCTGTGTTACGAGAGGCTCTGAATGAAAGGTCATTAAGTCGAAAATTGATAATGAATGAGCAATATAGTAAGCTTAACCAGTTTATGAATGCAATTATGGTACTGATAAAGAACATAAACACAAGCTTAATTATTGTGGCCACACCGTTTGTTATCTAAATTATGTACCGGCTCCTCGTTACATGGTCCACACACAAAGCTGGCTTCCATATACGATGCTGATTAAATTTCATGACCAGTGTCGAATTCAGTAATGTATTTGCTACACAAACACGTTGGAGCAATTGGTACGCGAGCTGTTGGCCTTGTTACAGAGAGTTTTAAGGCCACTGCACTCAGCGTGGCGCAAACTTCCTATGACTCTGAACCTTCCATTTATTACATTTCCTCTTTCTTGCATTTTCGTTGTATAATTAAATTCCGGTAATCGTTTAGTGTTGGCAACAGCTCGCACTTGACATTATACGCAGCATGTTGCCATAGCAGTGTTGTCTAAGACTTGTAATCGGTTCCGAAATTGAACATCGGCTGAATTTGCAGCTCGAATTAAATTTTTGTGGATTCCAAGCTGAGTGCTGAGTTAGTAGGCTATAATCGTCACTTCCAGAATTATTTCAAACTTACAATTTAATCTCTTCACAAACACCGGCCGCTGTATAAGCACTGCAATTCAGAAGGCGTCACTAAATAACATGAAAAATTCTAGTATGAATCACTCCATTCTCTATCATAACAGTTTGCTGAAAATTGGCGTTGAAAATAAAGCCACTGTTTGAAAAATATGTAGAAATAATCAGCGAAGATTGACAGTTAATTGCCAAATTACAAAGAAAGTCAACTTATGTTTACACATGATAGGGGCTAAACAACGCCTCATATTTGCGTACATGTCATTAGTGTTAATCTAAGAGTTAGGAACTCCACTGGCCGAAAACACACACACACACACACGCGCACACACACACACACATGATAACAGACATGAATGATAATAGGCCTGCATTTTATAATTGTATAATTTACACATATTTGCAAACTTTTAGGGTCAATACACCGTAAGTAACCGACTTCTATGTAAAAGGGAGAGGCCTTTACCCTAAACACCTTTCTTTTACGTTTGTGGGCCTGATGATGGCTGCTTAGGTCGAAACATGTAGCAGCGTAGTAATAAATACTAAGAAAAATAAGTTGTGTTTGCCTGTATGATAGTTAGAAACAGTGTACATCCAAGCTGCTGTAGGCCTACATTTCAACTGTGTACAAATTACGCCGTGTCCTGTGACAACCTGAAACATAACCGGTGTTACATTTTGCCACCACGATTGCGGAATATAATTCAATACCTTGAATGACAGGCCGGATTAAATGGAAAGCGTGTGACTGTTCCTGTCAATATGCGGGACATATTTGTGTCAGTAATTCAATTACCCGTGTCCTCCAGCCCGTTACATAGCTCATTCGTAAACGTAAACACAAAACGCTATTGAATGCGGTTGAATCTGTGCTTTCATTCTCTAACTTATGTCGCTGCTTTCACTCGGGGTTACTAGCACCGCTGGTGCCGTACGTATCTTGGTACGCTCCACAGAGAATACGTTAGGTGAACGACACATTATTCGTAACGCAGAACATTCCCGTTGGTATATTTCTTAAACACCCTTTTGTACTGTTTATAACTACGTCGGTATTTTTGACAGTCACTTCAATTTTTAACATATTGATTAGGCTATATATGTAAAGTGTACCTACTGTTTTTGTGTACATTTATAATGTGTTCACGATGTAAGTGGGAGAGCTCCTTCATGTAACATACGAGGTTTCCATTTTTATAGCTTTTGTTAATTGCCTGACAATGGCTGTTTACTGAGCCGGAACTGGTAGCCGCATAAAAACGTGTATAATGCATGTTGTTGGTTGTGAATGATAAACTAAGAAAATTTACACTTGATACCTTATTCTTTAACTAAGTTCACTGTGGAGTCATTATTGAGCAGCAAATACTCAATCACCTAGTCTCTAATTTTCTATATTTTAAGCAACCAAAAATTGTTACCGTTTTCGAAAAAAAAACCGTTTATGTTCCTATACTCTGAACGAGGCGAACATAGCCTACGCTGTCATACGGCATTTAAGATTAGTTTTTGAACTCCCATTTCTGCGTTGGTTTCCTGATTGGCCTCTTTAATCCCAAAACGCATGAACAAAATTTCGTGTGAATTTTTGAACATTTTCAAGTGTGCCGTAGGCCATACTCATGTCATACTCCTCGGTAGAACTGCTCTAATGATGCTTGATAGTCACAGCTCGCTACAGAGGGCCAGTTCTCTTGCGAACTGGCACACGCAGTCGTCGCAAGATGTCACAGGAAGTTTTAGCACTGGTTGTTATGCCCGGATGTATGAATGCAGCGGGGATCTCTCCTTCTGCACTCCAGAATACGAAGTCGCACCTTTTCCGGCACACTGACCCAATTTGAATTCTTTCTTTGCTGTCGGAGAATTTGTAGGTTTTATGTCTCCACTGCGTTCTGGCTTGTTTTGCTTGAGGAGTAAAATGGTGCGCCTGGGTCTGAGCTCCAGCCACTGTGGATTGCAGGAACTCATATCCTGCTTCTTTAAACTGTTGCAAATGTGAAAGAACATTCTCAATGCGTCGATTTTTGTGATGTGCTATCAGACGTGTTGATACCCAGCGTGTACACGCTTTGCTGTGTCCCAGTTCTTAGTGGACAATATTGTGTACGTTTCCGATCATAATTGAGGAACTGTGAGTCATCGGGTTTCCGAAGTCGGTTACTCCACTCATGCTGCATTGACATCCAACCTTGATGTGCTGGACTGACCGTCATCGTGGATGTTCTGTCGAGCACTTTCGAACTTTGTGTACCATTTGACGACATAAAACGCTCTTATTAAGCAATCATAGTATGCCTCTTTTAACTGGTGGTGAAAGTCGATGCGAAAAAAAATATCTCTCGGGGAGAAAAAAACACTGAATCACACTACAGGCGTTTCGCAGGACTAAGTTACGAGTGTCGTTACAATTGCACAGTAACTTTTTCTGTGCATAGCATGTGACTGACTGACCGACCCTTGCGCCATTTGTCTCATGTTACCTCTACTACAAGTGCTGCCTGCTTTCGAAAAATTAAATGCTTGGTTAATATTAAATTACGGACTAGGGAATTTTATTTAATGAACGTGCATTTTATAATGGCTTGTCACAGGACTGTAATGGGTTTTATACCCCATGGCTTCTGAATTTAATTAAGAACGGAATATGATCGTATATGAACACCATTGCTAACATGCAGATATTTCCAGAGTAACTTGATCGAGCAGAGTTCTTCGTTAAAAGCTAACATTCGCGCGGATGTTTCGAAATTTCCTGCAGTTTATGGTCCTGTATGTGTAAAAGGACTGCCACTGGTCCCTATCCTGAGAAGATAAACCCATTTCAAACAACAACACTTTCTAATTTCGTAAATATATACTTCCTTAACACGTTTGGGAAAATATTTTATAAAGTACATAATGCTCTATATGTTCTTTCTTTGTGTACTTTAAATTTAAGAGATAACTTCGGAATTGCATTCCTTAAAGATAGTTGGACAGCACAGACGTACCCCGAGAAAACCTGTTTCAGTGCCGCTGTGTCTGCGATAAATACCATGTAGATTGGCCTGGTACAGAATCCGGGCGTCCCCGTTGAAACCCTGGCGGCTGACTGCCTGCTCCATGGCACGACCATCTTCTCACTTAAATGTGTCAACATTAGCTCTGCATGTCTCTAACCATGTCCTTCATTACAGCTAGACGCTCCTGGCCAAGCGGAATATATTTAATCGCATAATTACATCAAAAAGGTCTGAGTGCGTCATGTTCTGCCACTGGCGGTGCAACGTCTGGTGCGTCTTGGCAGTCATTTGATACAACAGAAAGCTTCCATGGATAGAGCGCGACGGAAGCTATTCTGAAACAAAATGCATAAAAGGGGTCAATGAATGGCTGGTCTGTGCTTAGCAGCACATAGTGAAATCTTAGATGTGTTATCAATTACGTAAAACTGTTTTTATGTAATATTTGGTGTTTGTATTTCAGTAGCACATTGAGCCTGGCGTGTTGTTTTAGGCCCACTTAAATCGAAATTTACGACATTGTTAATTTGTTGCGGAAAACGCTGAAATATATTTTTTGAGTTACCTCGCTGTGTAATTTGTTGATCCTGAAAGACCTGTTACCTTAAATAATCGTACATCATACTTTACTTCATTATATCACACGTACGCTTACATGTAACGCAGTTACACTGATGAAAATCTGACACTGACGCACGCACTGTGTGGCTGGTTGAAATGCTCTGCTGAGAAAAATAGGGTTGGATCAACAAGCTGTGTTTTCCGACGATGTGAGGGAAAAACACTGTCTATTATTTCTTTATGTCGCTCAGTTGTCACTAAGATTTTTGCTACTGGAAGCGGAAAAATATGGCCCAGTACCTCCATTTCAACGATTGGCGCACTACAGTGTGACAGGGTCACCGTGTATAGGTCTTTGTGAAACTCATCACAGTTTTCTTCCGCCTGTTGACACAGTCTGAGAGCTTGAAATGAATGTCACACCGTTTTTGTCTCAGTAGACCTGCCATCTGTCTAGAACATACAAAGTATGTGTTAGCTAAATCCCATTCATGCTTTATCAACTGGACCGCGTTCTTGACGTGTGTACAAGTAACTCTCCATCCTGCACTGAAAGCACATCCGGAATCATGTCTATGGGGAATGAAGGCCACGCTCTGAAGGGACTCACGAATACTGTCGTTACTGTGAGGCGTGTGAACCCTTCTACTGCATCCTTCAGGATTCATGGCTAGTGCACTGGAGGTATTATGAAATTTATTAACGCTGTAAATTCTGAGGAATCACAGGAATTAGAGGTACCACAGACGTGTTTTTGGAACCACATTAAGACGTCGCTGTACCAGACTACAAAGAAATTTGCATCACAGAAAATTGAAATTTGTATAACGTAGAAATATATGAATACGAAGAAAGCAGGAGAAATATTTGAGAAAGAATGGAAAGAGACCACTTTAAAAATTGGCAACTGACAGGACGATAAATCTGGGTACGACCAAAATGATGATGGGCAGTTCAAGAATATATTGAAATTCGTAGTGTGCAGACCTGAATGACGTACCATTATAAAACACTTGGTGATGGTGATGGTGGTGGTGGTGGTGGTGGTAATGGTGGTGGTGGTGGTGGTGGTGGTGGTGTTGGTGTTGGTGTTGGTGGTGGTGGTGGTGGTGTTGGTGTTGGTGTTGGTGGTGGTGGTGGTGGTGGTGGTGGTAATGGTGGTGGTGGTGGTG